>VWZN01003755.1:274713-336088 GCA_013396955.1 Regulus satrapa | reverse complement strand
AAAAAAAAAACCCAAACCAAAAAACCAACAACATATGAATACATAACATGGACATAATACACACATTGACAACATTCCATGAGGTACACTTCAGCCTTCCCGAAAGGCACTACACAGAATCATGCCAGAAGCAGGTGCCAGAGGAGAGCCAAGGTATCATGCACACAACTGCAGCTGTGGAGACTCACCGTGTGAGCAGTGATGTGGAGAATGAACTGACAGAGGTTACACCATGCTACTGTACAGACACTACAACGCATATGGCATGCAGTAGAACAGGGAAGGGAAAAGAAAAAGAACCCCTATCTTGGTTTTTCTTCCCCCCTACACTAAAACTCAAAGATTATTTCAATGGTGATAAAGAAGAGCTAACAGGAATGCAAATTATTAAATTTGCCTCCATGCAGCATTTAATATCCATTAGGGCGATGTGTTCCTTACCCCCTATTTTCTTTCCCTAGTTTACTATACCCAAGAAACACTCATCTATTAACAGATTACATCAAAAGTCAAAAATGCTCATGATCTTCCTTTCATGGTACACTACTACCTTGTTTTCTGATCACTCAAAACAGTTTAAAAAGAAAAAAAAAAGGCAGGGGAAAACCAAAATTGTTATGTGGTAGGGGGTCAGACTCTGTATGCATGTCTCTCTATCCATGCTCCCTCTTATATATATAATTATAAGACAGGCACATTCCACCCATCTTTTAACTTGTTCCCACTTTGAAATTTTTAGGTCTTTCAGTCCTTTAAAAGGAAAACCCCAGTCACACAATTTGTTTGATAATGAAACCCCTGGTCCCCGGAGCATTTAGTAAAAAGGACTAAATGTATAGATAGAATTCATCATTTTTGTATCATATGTGTTTGAATTCCTGGCAAACTCTTTTGGTACATGGTTCTACACTCTAACATGAAATACTGTTTACGAGCTGTAGGGGATGGATTGAATAAAAAAAATACTGTGAGTACCCATAAAACAAAAATATTTTCCCTATTTGCAAAATATATACAATGTGTCAGTTTTTGTTTAATTAAGTCACAGATGCTGTGCACTTGCAGAAGTATGGCAGATCTTAGAAGTACAGTGACACAAATGAGATGCACCCAAAATAACATTTCTAGGACACAGAAAATTATGTGTGAGCATTTTCGCTGAAGCAAAAGAAGAAAAAGAATAGTAGCAGTTTTATCCCTGCTTTATTCTCATCTATTATTCAGCTATCCTAAAGGACAGGCAAGGATCAACAGGCATCCATCAACAAATAATTTAGGATGGAAATACAGTTCCCCAAACATCATATTTATATATGTTACTGAAATAAGACTGCCAGCTTCCTATTAACAGCCCAAAAGTGATGCAAAACAGCAACATCACAATTGCCACTCATCACCACTATCACTGCTACTTGTCCCACTGGTTAGAGTGCTTTTCATTGCATAGATGTTATCGGGGACAAAACCTCCCTCTTTTCCTTAATGAAAAGAGGTACAGGAGTACAGAAGTATTCAAAACATGTTGCTTTTGAAATGAAGCTGCTTACACAGCATAATTGACTTCAATAATGATTACATATTATGAACACAAAGCAAAAGTTCTTGTGTGAAGTCTCAAATAACTGCAAGCAATTATTTCCAAATAGAATGAAAATACATGTTTTGCTGTCATCCTAGTCACATCAAATACACTAATTTTCCAGTGAAAAACTGGGTTTCTTTTCAGTCACCATTCAAAACCTCATGGTTAGTTTGATGTTTAAGCAAAATGTTGCTGGCATTCATATATATGTGTATCTATACACATACACACAGAGATCCTGGTTTACAACTCCACATTCTCCTTTCATTATTGGCTTTAAAAAGTTATTTCCATCAAGGGAAAAAAAAAGAAAAAGAAAGAAGTGCCCAAGCCACCAAGCTAGCCCACAGCAGATAGAGCAAAAAAGCAGCAGGTTTCAGGGCAGCCACCTTATCGGTTTCCTCTGGTTTTGCTCCAGCAATCCATGGCATTGCAATCCATTGTTTCTCCTTCCCAGGCAGTGTTTTCACTTGGAAAATGTGGTCTCCTTTTTTCTATTTGGTTTTCATTTTATAAAACCAGTGTAAATCAACAAGCAATGAGACAGACATACACTATACATAAACATAAAACCAAATCATCTGGAAGTGACAGAACATACTAGATGAGCAGAAAAACCCAAACCAAACCACTAGATATAAAATAACTTGCAGGGGCCTCAACTTCAAGAGAAAGAAATCAACGGAGAAAATACACATAACCACATAATAAAACTTAAGGCATACTTTTACATAAACATCTTTCAACCAAAAATATATTTATAGCTATAAATGAATCACTGTGTCATGAATGTTTGAAAAGAGGACCAGCATTTGTACCTGTGCATATATCTCTATATGTAGAAATATTAAGGTACTACTCAGAAACTTGAGGAATTTCTTGGCAGTAACCACAACCAGTAAATAAAGAAGTGATGCATAGTTAATTGCTGCGCTCTGTGCACATACTTAGAGTTCAGATTGCTTACAGATCCTACTGAAATAATATCCTATTGTCAAAAATAATTTTGTAGCATCAAGCCTGCATAATTGAAAGTTCATCTTTCTGTGGACTAAAAGAAAGACAATACATTTGAGGAAGGAAAGGTAGGAACCATGGTGATCGACAAGGACAACACAACAAACTGACTGCTTTAAAAGACTGATTTACTCATCGACTGTATGAAAGAAACAGCTAATAACCCAATAGAACTAAGTTTCAGAACAGCATGAGAAATTTGGGTAGGTTTCTTGCTACAGGCATTGAGGGTGATATTTGTAGAAAACTGTATTCCACACTGCTGTTTCAAGGCTCAGTCAGAAAGGAGAGGTAGAGGGAAGCAGATAAATTCATTTTACAGACTTTTAAAGATTAAGATAGGTAAATTTCAACAATTACATTAAATGTGTCCTGAAGTCAACACTGTAAATTCACTGATCACAGAAATGCCTTCTGAAATACAGACTGTGTGTGTATTTATGCACAAGCTGTCTATGAAGAGATAAAGATATAGAAAAGGAAGGAAATGTTCTACTGTCACTGAAAAATTTTCTCTATCAATCTGTGTAAATCAGAGTGAAATTTAAGATATCCTTAACATACAGGAAAATACTGCCATCGCTTCTGCTTTCTTCCAATTCAGTTCTTCATGTAGAATAAAATTCCACCCACTATTTAAAATCAGGTCCAATAGTAATGGTAAAAAGTTAATATATACTTAGTACAAACAAATATTATACACGACAAATAAAATGTTAACCTGAAGGACAAACTGCATTTGCTGTATGACATAGAGGGGGTGTATGGGAAGGCATGCAGACAGGTGTGTGCAGTGACATACCCCTTGTGTCTGTAGGGACAGAGGTGTGATACGCCGCTTTTCCCACTCATTTGGGCGTGGTTCGGGTGTGGATTCCATGAAATTGCGCTTGAGCTCACTAATGCTAGCCTGGTGTTTCAGTAAGTCGTCCTGGGTCTTATCCAGGTCCTAGCAACCCACAACATAAAACAAAGTAGGACAAAACAACGACAACAAAAGCAAACTTAGGGAGGAAAACAAAAAAAAGAAAAAGAAATAGAAGCAACCAAACCAAGAGAAGTGCCTTGTGTCGGAAATGGTGACCTCCTTTCTAGTGCCTCAAAATAAAAATGTTTGAGGCTATAAAGGACCAAGATTTTCGGGTTTTGTTTTGGTAGTGAAGGTCTTATTCATGCAGTTTCTTCCATATTTTAAAGCAAAGGAAAATTATGCTGTACATGGTTATTTAGCAAAGAGCTACTTTCATCCAAACCATTATGACACTACTAGCCCTTTGAAACAATAATAATTTCCAGGAGCTGTTTGTTTTCACCTAGAATTTGTAAGCACAGAGGCAAATGTTTCAGGATACTACACAGCTAACACAACTGAAGGAAGCTATAAGAAAGAATAGTTAAACCCAAGAAATATAAAAATGCATCTTTCTTGATATTACAAGCTCCATGAAAAATTCTTACATCTGTGAACACAATACTACAAGGCCAAATATACAAGTAGCTAATGCTTAACTTCAGCGGGACAATGCAATGTGCCTTTCATGCAGGCTTAAACTTACTAGAAGAATCAGATTTAAAGACTTAAAACTGATTACCTGCCAATTCTACTTTTAAGAAACTGACAGCAGACAGGTTCTGTAAATAGTTTTTGGGTATGCCAGTACAGAAAAAAAAAATCTAAATTGCACCTCCATAGACCAGTGCCAAAGGGGACACCACAGTGGGAACACCAAATTAGCTTTTGTCATGACCACTGAGGCCGAACTGCAACACACTGGATCAAATTACTACAATATATTCTTTCACTTTCCTTCAGCTACAGGGCACAGGTAAGGTTTAGGAGCTATGCCAAAATGTAACTGCTTTAGTAACCAGTCAAATATATATATGCTTGGCCTTCTTGGGAATTAATTCTCTTCTAAATAAAATACAACAGCTGGGATTTCGTGGGAAAAGCAGATTTCACCCTGCTTTCACAATTTGTCCTCCTTCCAAGCATTCCAGGTCTCAAGAAAAGCCCATGTTGCTTATGCTCACTCCAACATAAGAATATTTTTTTCAGTAGTATTCTACAGTTATATTCAAGTTTAAGCCTCGGATCCATTCTTTTTAAGGATCTGAAAATTGAAATGAAATACTATCTATGCAGACATAATTATTAAGAAAGTTTTGTCAAAAGAATGTAAGCATAAATAATTATGTAGGTAGAGAATCTGGATTTTATTAACAAGGATTTTAAATACTTTTTAGCAGAATGTTCTGGAATCTACCATTTAAGTTAGGATTTTTATTGTCAGTGATTGCAATGCCAAGATGCTTCACATTAAGTCAGGAAAAACCCACATCCCAAACTCATTAGTTTCTAATTTCTTTTCACTGCATGTTCAGCCCCAGTTTGATGGTGCACATCTATTTCCTAATCTTGTGGATAAGCCTGCATGCATTTTGAACATTTGAACCTCTCCCCTTCTGGCAACTCAGTAGGTTTGTATTGTCACAGGACCACTTTTCATCCTGGACTAACAAATGAGACATTAAATATGTCCCCTTAAAATTTGTATTTCCTGAGTGAAGTAAAAATCTTATGCCAAAGGCATTCTATTATACAACTGAAGCTCATAACAATCCCGTCATTATTTTAAGACCTGTCTTGGCTTGACACAAGGCACATTTCTTGGAATTGATCAAAGCACAGTTATGCAATGCACACTTTTTTCAGTGCTTCAGTTAAGTTATACACAAGCGAAGTTTCAATAGTGATCAAAAGCTGCAAAAAGCCATAAAACATTAGTTGGGTTACTGCGATCCACACATCTCCTTACTACTGAAGAAAACCAATTTTTTTTTAAGAAAAGTTTTTTTTGTGACAAAGGGAATTATTTATAGCCCCATCTGGATGAATAAAATAAAGACAGCAATAGGATTTTTTAAAACATCTTCAGTTATTAGCTCAAGTTATTAACCATAAGTTAAATTATACTGATAATAACTACAGACAGTCTCTGATAAAATGAGATTAGCAATCTATATGAAAATTCTAATAATAAAAATCTCTGCTTCAGTGACAATGCACTGCATGTGAACATACTGTTCAAAGCTCTTTGCTGTTGCTCATCTGCAATGAAAACCAACCTTCAAGAAGCAAAATTTGCTTCCACTCGAAAAGGAAAAAACCCAAATTTTTTCTGAAGATATCCAAACATTCCCTTTGAATATCTGATCCTTGCATCCTTACTCATGTTCCTAAAATGAGTGTCAGAAACAGAATTAATTTTCTATGCTTCTACTGCTTGCCCCTAACTAACTCTCTTTATTCAGCTAATGTATTTGAGGAAGGTTGATTAAACTGGAAAAAGCTGCAAAGCTCCTACTCTACAGAAGATGCAAACATTGAGGCACAATGTACAAAAAACATTTAGAATTATGACTTGCACTTATGTGTCTGCTCTATCTAAATAGGGCTATTATTCCCAGTTGCCACCTTGAAAATATTTAGCAAAAATACACAAATTTACATTCAGTGTTCAAGCTGAGGGTTTGTTGTGGGTATTTTGCATTTGTTTGTTTTTTGTTTAAACTCAGAAACTAGAATGGTAACATGCAACATTTCCAAGCCGGTTTTCCCCATGCACTTCATGCAGTGTGTCCATAACAGCCTGCAGGTGACCTCCCATCCCATGCAGCCTGGCAGCCCGTGAGAATGGAGAGTACTTTTTGTATTACATACAAACCTCCAACATTAAATTGCTATGTCTGACATAAATATTTTCCCCGTCTACTCTCAAGGAACTGATCTGTGAAATTGAGCCACATAAAGGAAAAAGAAAACAAAAACAAAAACAAAACAAAACATAAAGAACATAAAATGGATGGACCAGCAAGTAAATAAAAAAAGGACCCTTTCAATCAGACAGTTAAAATAAAGGAAATAAAATGGTGAGGTGAAAAGGCACTATTTCAGACAAAACCCACAGAAATTTTAGGGTGCTAACAAGGCAGGCAGCCACAGCCAGGTTCAGTTTTAAAAGAACAACCAAGCACCTTCTGCTGTGCTTCCTCCTCTTCGTATTCCACCTGTGTGAGCGCATGACAAATTATCAAGAAAAGGAAGTGTTAACATTGGCTTACAGACTAACACAGAGGCTTCATCTCTTTGTAAATGCTGCAAAGCGTGCTGGATTTTACAGACCTTTATTTTTTCGGCCCCAGATGTCGAAATTAAGTGACTTGGGTCTTCTTGCACCTACATTGTTGCAGAATGGCTGAAGTAATTTTTGGCATAAGTGGCATGAAAAATGGTAGTTTCACACTGTGTCCCTTTCTTGCTGCACTTTTAATAGTTTCCCAGGTGAAAATTTAAGAATGAGTAACAAAGAAAATGATATGCATAATTTCTATGGTAAACGACTTAAATTCTGTAACAAAATGATGGGAAAATGGAATCTAATCCAGGGGTTCTTTTGGGAAAAGAATTTAGGGTTCAAGTAAAACACTTAAATGATATATTTACAAACTGTCTTAAATTTTAGGAATGTTGTTGTCTTGGGATGAACTATTTGCACACATACACACACACCGTTGTTAAATGAATATATTTATTCTTAAACTGCAATCATTCTGCTGGTAATTTTCTGTAGCTAATCTTCATATTTTATCTCCAAATATTCTGAACGCCTTAAGGGAGAGCATTCTTTAAAAAGTGGCCTACTTCCTGATTGTCTTTTCACAAGTAAAAATATCAGCTAGTAATCATAGGAGAAGATGCATGTGCAAGTCCATAAATTTGAAGATGGATTTACTGCTCATACTTTTGCATTTTGGATTCTGTGTAAATGATGTCGTACATATAACATTTTTATTAATTTCTGATTTATCTGGGCTTCTATTTTCTGTAACTATGCTACACATTATTGATCAAATTAGGCAACAGAAAAGTTGCCTAAGAAAATCTTAACGTCATTTTTTTCATTATTTTATACTTAGACTGGTATTATAATGACATCATGTTATATTCCGCTTTTCTTTAATATGCACACAGGTTTAGCAAACTTTGTTAAATGTTACATTAAACAGATCCTCCTCCATTTTGATTCCATAATAATTGGTTTAATATTTTCTTTGAGGATCAAAATAGAAGACCTTTTCCTAGTGGTATTGCTTTAACATGTGTACCAGACATAAGGAAAGGAGGCAGTTTGTCAGCCACTCCAGATGATCAGAGCAACATACTGGTGAGACTGAGGCTTCTGTACATTCTAGCAGTGTATTCCAAAGAATGCTCAAACTTCACTGATACAGCCTGACATAGTCTGCAGTCCCAGCTAATGAATGAAATCAGTCTCAATTACTGCTAGAGATTAATCAAAGCATGTAAATAAAGAAAAAGTGCCTTGGACAGACTCAGCTTTGCACACACCTTGGTAGAGCTGCAACATCTGAAATCTGGAATAACAAAACACTGATTTTAAAGTATTTGCAGGTTGCTGAATTCAGCTTTTAGGAATTTAATTTTTCAGATCTAAGCAGAACTTCAGAGATGTGCAATCCAGTCAATGCATGCAGGAGACAGGCATTTTAAAACCAATTGACAGTGCAAATAGAACTTGCAAATAGTATCAAATAACATATCCATTGTTACACAGAGCACTTTCATTATTCAGATATATGTGCTCATTAACATTTTGAACTACAATGCAAGTCTGCCTGCAGCTCAGTATCAGTGGAATTCAATGAGATTATGCATGCTGTAGGAAATTAGGCAGAAAAAACATGAGCTATCTGTTGACTAAAAGGCCCACAATGGCAACTTTTCACAAATGAGAAATGCTAAAAAGATACAGATATACACATGAGCATTTGTGTATTTATATATGTATTAACAGGCATGTACGCAGACACACCTCTAAACTAGGAAATGTGCAAAACTGAGCAAGCCTCGTAAGAACAAACATAAATGCAATGTGCAAGTGTCAACATTTAAGCAGCAAAATTACACACCTCCTCTTCCTCTGCTTTGTCATTCAGGTCATTGCCATTAGAGCTACTAAAGGAAGTCACCTTAGGCTCCAGGTAGCAGAGGGACAGAGCAAGAGGAAGGGAAAATGTGAGTGAAAAAGGAATAGACTGGAAAGCAGACAGAAGCAGGACAAAGACAAGGATAAAAGAGGGGATGAAGGAAGGAGAGGTAATAGGAATATAGTGCTGAAGGCCAGGTGGGAGGAAAGAAATGCAAACATCAGGAAGGCTAGGAAAAGTAATATAGCCATCCTCATCAAGCAGTGAACTGAAACTAAAAGAAAGGCATCTGAAGAAGCTGAATGAGACGCACAACTCAGTGCTTTTGTAGTCATTTGTATGGATTTTTCCCTCAAGAGCAGGGGAGCCTCGACTAGCTAGGGGTCTCATAGATTCAAAGGTATTAATTGGTGAAGCTGTTCTGATTGTATTATGATCTGATGTTTGTTCCATGAAATTGCACTCTGAAATGTCTGGAATGGTAAGGAGGGACTCTTCAAAGGGATCTTCCTCTGAAATATCTGAAAGCATGTCAATCTCAGAGACGGGTGACAAGTTTGTGAGATGGGATGGCACAGAATGGATGGGCAGTGATGATGGGTGTACGTGAGTGGGCTGAAGAAAAAAATTCTGTGCACAGTGGAAAATGAAAGCACAACAAAAATGCAAGTTTGAAGGCACATGAAGAGGGGAAAAAAGAGAAATTATTAGTTAGTGAAAACTTTTACTTAGAAGAAGGGATAGTTTTACTAAGGCAATAGAAATAAAAATAAAAATACCACTGTGTTTTACAAGCAGCCAACTTGTTTACTTCTGTGGATTATGAAAGGAACCCATTACAAATGTTTTGTTCTCAGGCCATAAAGAACTGTGCACTTTTGAACTGTAATAGTCACTTAAAACAGATGGAAGCAGACAGACATTCAAAGCTTTGGCAGAAAGGTCAGAGGACAGTGCAGTACACGAAAGACAAGCTGGCACTTCTTGGGTTTATAACTGTTTTCTCTAAGACTTAAAAAGAATCAGAAAGGAAAAGAAGCATCTGCACTAGGGGAAACAAAAAAAGCTGTTCACAGAATAAACATGTGTAACAAAATCGTACTGAACAGCCTCCTGGAACAACTTCCCGAAATGCTGCCTTTGCCTCCAAAACCACTGTTTTGGTTAAAATATTGAAAGGTAAACCCCTTTGAAAACAAGGGAGAATCACCATTTTATCAAGCCCAAACAAAGGCCAAGCAAAACATAGTAATTTACCATTTTTCTCCCATAAAGAAACTGTGTGTGTCTTTTTTTCTCATCTATTTCAAAAATTATTTCAACTTGCCAGCAAGCAACAAAAAAATGCAGCTGTGGTATTTGCTCTCTTCCTACACTTGAATGCAGTGGGAACATATGAACTGCACAGAGAAACTCAGCAGACTCACAAAGAATAAAATCGGTATCTTGCAAAAGTGTTTGAGGAAAAAATTACTCTTTAAATATTAAAGTACTAGAGAATTGCTGAAATAGAAATGATCTCCAAGAGAGAAAGCAGCAGATTTTACCTGGCACTTTGGGAGGAAATTTTTACATCAAATCATACAAAATATAAATTAAACTTTTTGACCTATTCCCCCAGTAGCTCAAACAAACAAGACAAGCAAACATTTGCAACAAGAGCAGATCACAGTATTTAACTTCTCACAGAAATATGTAGCTTAGTCAACATACAAGTTTTTAAAGGATGAAATAATTCAGCAATGGCTACTAAAACACAATTATTACCGATGGCAATTAAACTCAATCATAATATACCCAGCTTTGTAGAGTGTACACAACCATGGTATAGTAACATTTTAATTCAAGTCTAAACAAACTAAGAAAGTGAATAAAACATGATTTACCTTTGAAACATTTTTTCTAGAAAAGAACTGATGCAAGCTTACTGAGCATTTAAATTAGATTCATAGCAATAAAATAAACTCAAGGTCAGTGCCATTTAGAAGTTTGTAGTCTCTTTTGCTTGCACTAAGTTGAACACAGAAAACACTTGACAATTTTCCTTTAATACAGTGTTCTGTATGATATTCAGAACTGATAGACACTAAATAACCACACATGGAGACACACATCACATGAATAAATAATTTTGGTGTGAAAGTCAGACATACCTTTCCATCTTGAGTCAATTCTAATTGTGGAGTTTTGAGTGGACTTTCATCTTCCTCTCTGCCACCTTCTTTTAACTTGGCCTGACCAGCAGCTTCAAGATCAATGATTTTATCTCCAGCAGCCTGCCCTCCAGTAGCAGAGAAGTCTCTTAGAAGACTTTGGTTTGAAATACCCATGGGAGCTATTAGAGAACAAAATAATTTTGGTTAATCTGGATAAACTAAAACATTTTGGTTTTAAATCTTCTTAGGAAAAGCACTTTATGACTATATCAGCAATGATCAATACAGGCTAGTTACTGAGTGATACAGTATTTTTCAGCTTCTTGGCTTTACAAAAAGTCTGTGGTTCCCATTCCACTGCTATGAACAGCAATGCACTCCTGTCATAAAACTTGCACTTATTATGTATGGAAAAGACCCTCACAGCATCAGGCAAGTATATATCAATTTCTTGATTAGTCTTGGAAGATAAATTGAAGGTATTGTTCTTTTGGGTGTGTAAATCTCCATTAAAAAAGAGAGAGAAACATGAAAGAGTATTTTGTGGAAATCCACTATTTGAGAGGACTACTTTAATGCAATCTAGAAATAGCTGTGCATATGATTATCACACTAATTTTCACTGTAACCTTAGCAAAACTGCACAAACAGCTCAGTGAAAGAACTTTCCTCCCTATATGCTTGCAAATAATGGAAGAGTGAAATACTAAGCATGTATACTTGAATATAGTCAAAGCAAAAGAGAGTGAAAGGCCTTAAATAACCTTCCTCTTATTTGACTCAGGCTAGCAGGACTAAGAAGCAGGATGGCTCTTTTTTTAAATCATGATGACTGGCTTAGTCAAAATAGTAGTAATGAAATAGAAGACAATTCATTAAATGGAGGAGTTTTGATAAATACAATTTGATACAAACTTAATTCAGTAGTAATGTTCTGCAATACCTCCATATGCCTTTGCTTTACAAAGCCAAGGTGCAGAAAGTTGAGAGGAAGAGGTGTTTCCTGGAGTACCTTTGAGGGATATCCTCTTTTGCAAAGCCTAAACTTCACACTAGAGACTCCCTTAAGATGCTATGGAGCCAAGTCCAGTGAATGGGAAGTGCGGCATTTGGGATGTAAGGCTTTTGGAGAGCCTCTGTTAGTTCTGCAACTTTAACTTCTGATCCCTTCATGGGTGGCAAATATACCCATTTCTTGGGTATAGGTCACTCAAGTTCTACAAGTAAGTTTTGGTAAGTCAGAGTCAGTTAGGTTGGAAGGAACCTTCAGAGGTCACCTATTCCAAACCCCTGCTCAGAGAAGGTCAAATTAGACCACGTTGATCAAAGTCTTGTCCAGTTGAGTTTTAAGTACCTCCAAGGTCTTTTCAAACAAGCAAAAATTTGTTACTTGTAACTGAAATTTGGCATGTCTCAACTTGCAGACACACCCCATAGCCTTAATATCAGCAGCTTCTGAGAAACAGGTGGCTCTGTTTTTTCTACAGATTCCCTGTCAGTAGCTGTAGACATCAATACCTCATTACAGCATTCTCCTTTCAAAGCTGAAGGACCACAGTTCCCTCATCACAGGCCCCCAGTCCTCTGGCCAGCTTGGTGATCCTTACTGGGCTTGTTGTAATATGTCACTGCCCATCTACTACTGTGGAGCCCAAAGATGAATGCAGTGTTTTAGCCATGGTGTCAGGAAATACTGAACAGAGAGGAACAATAATTTCTTCTGATGCGCCAGCTACACTTTTGCTAATACAGCCCAAGGAACAGTCAGCATTCTTTGCTGTAAGGGCACTCTCATGTTGATTTGTGCTCAACCTGTTCCACAGGAGTCTCCAGATCCTTTTGTGCAAAGCTGGTTTCAGAACAATGTTTCATCATGCTCAAAATTTTGATCCTGATGCTTCTGTAAAAGGGAAAGTCAGGGCCTGAAAACACATGCCTTTATGCCTGTATCCTGTAGATGATGGACAAGGGAATGCCAGAGAGGCCTGATTATAAAACTGTTGAGAGCTGTGAAGAATTCAAATTGTTTCTAGCCAAAAGAAGAGGAGGAACAAAACCAGACTCAGTTACACCAATGTGGGGATGGGTTTTTTGGTTGCCATAAGAAGTCATCACATGCTACGCCCGGTGCAAGCACTTTTGTGTCATATTTTTACTTCAGTTCTCAGAAGGTAAGCATTGGTAGGTTTCCCAAGCAAGTGTCACAGTTTGTTCGTTTGTCATAGTACAGAGTAAATACTTGCAGAAGTAAAACTCTTCAAAGTAAAAGATACTTTAAGAAAATAAGACAAAGTTGACAGCTCAATTGTAGCTGAACTCACATCACTGTCATGGTTCACCTTTATTCCAGTGAAGTTGTGTATACCTGAATTTAAGTCAAGCTTCATGTTATTTTACTGGAGTGTTTTTCTATTATATATTATTGCAGAAGTGATTTTGAGTAAGACATGTGCTTTTACATCTCTCACACATAGTGTTGCTATACTGCCTTTAGAAGAAATGCCTGTTTCCAATAAAGGAAACGAGAAGGTATTTCTGCTCAAAAAGACCAAATACCAGTAATGATAAAAAAACCCCTTCAGCTATTCAAAGTCAATGTAAAAATTTTTAACTAAACACTGAAGCACTGAATAAACAGAGTATGATAGCAATATACTGAGTAAAATGATGGAAAACTCTAAGAAACAACTTGTTCAGCCTTTTCTGTTTAGAGATGCTCAAGCCAACCCAGATCCCAAAAGATGCCACTGACCAAACAGTTTTATAAAGAGCTTATAGTGTGTGCCTATGCCTTAAAAAAAGGTGTGATGCTACATACCCCATTACAGAGAGCTCTATATAATCACAGCAGTGCCATACCATTTAGGCAGTGACTGAACCTAATGTTTAGGTCACCTAACACAGACAAATACCTAAAGTAGCTTTAGAAATTGAAATTAATAAATCTGTCAAATGACCTTCTGGCCCTCCGTAATGTTAACATTTCCGAATGTTGGTCAGGTCAGAGTGAAGACACATAACACAATCACAAGACTGAAAAATAAGTCAAATTTCAGACCTCCATCGAGGCTTCTGGAGACACGCTTGCTGGAAGTGCGCTCGAAGTACGGAGCTGGTCTGTCTATGAGGTTGCTGGCCTGTCGTGTCTGTGCCTGCGTACGGCCGCTGTAGCGGAACTTGGAACCCAATGTCAGAAACTTCGCTTTTGGAGGCTGCTCTGGTGATACAAGTCTGGAAGGGAAATATAAGGAAAGTCAGTTTAAAAGGCCTTATTTTAAGTATTTAATGAGGTAATTTGAGGCTATTTATTGTACTTCAACTCCAGTTCACAGTGCATAATTTGTGCTCTCCAAAAAAGGATTCTACTGTAAGCTCTTCAAACACCTTTAAAACAGTGTATATTATTTATTGGTTGCAGTTGGAGTCAAAGTGATGCTGATAACCATCACATTTTTCCAAAGTATGACTAAGCATCTGTGTCTCCTATCTTTTGGTGCTATGTTGGTTAAATTTTAATGTTTTGTAGAAAGCTGAAGCCCTTACAGGTCATGTAGAATACCTCTCAGATCTCTCCTTAGAATGTTACTTATAGTAAAAGCTATATATTCCACTCCACTGCCTTTCCTATATTCTGAGGTACCAATACAGCCCCTGCTCTTCCTCAAAGTTAGGGAATAGTATCTCAAAGCTGTATAGAAGGGAGTATCAAGTGAAAAAAGATTGAGAAGACTGATATATATCTGGATATAAGAGTGGGGGGGAAGAAGCTTATTGATACAAGAGTGAGAAAGAGTTGCATGTACTATTAATGTGTGTTTGTACCATAAGTGTTGGACTCCTTGTCAGAAAGTCCGAAATGAGCTACCCAAGGAGCTGGTGGAGTCACTGTCCCAGGAGGTGTTTAAAAAAAGACTTAGTGCCATGGTTCCATCAGAAAGGTGGTGTTAGGTCATAGGTTGGACTAAATGATCTCCAAGGTCTTTTTCTACCTGGTTGATTCTGTGATTCTGTACCACCATCACGTGTGTTTGAAGGTAGGTCCTCTCTACATCCCTGAATCTACTTCAGTATGAGGCCTTCAAGCTCATACTCATCTAACCCCTATTGCTTGTACTTTGCTTTTGAAATCTGACCATGAATACAACAGTGAGGGTCCACTGCCATCCTTGCTGATAAGGCAAACAGTTGTCATTGCAAGAACTCTTCCCAGTCCCTTCTTCTCTAGAAAGGCCTTTGAAGTTGTTTCCTGGATCAATGTAATGCTGCAAACACATGCTCACCCATCATGGCCTACTCTCTCTGTATACAACTATCAGATTATTGCAACAAAGCTTCTTGATTTGAGAATGTGCAAAGAATGATCAGCTCATTGAACATCAACTTCTTTCAAGCAGAACCAGCAATTCATGTGCCATTTGTACTGAGGGTGGCACAGATGGGCAAGCAAATTTATTTAATTTCTTATCAATCAAATATCAGAGCAGGAAATGAGAAGTAAACCTAAATCTTAAAAACCACCACCTCCCCTTTCCCCTAAGAGGGGATGTTTATTGGGATACTAGCCAGAAGCATATAATTCCCCATGGCTAAGATGCATATGCATACACCTCAATCTTAATCTGTTACAACATTTAAACAGAAAACAATTCAAGACAAACTAATCCACCCTTCTGCACTAAGGCCACTTATGAACTTAAGGCTTCACTTTCATTGTGTCTATATAACAGTCTTTCTATCCATTATTTCCAAGAGGGAGTGCATTATGTGCTAAGAGGAAGAAGGATAAAAGGGTTTTTCCAAGGTTCCTTCAGTTCATGATTTTCCAGTCTTGGCGAGGTTGCAGCATTAACTGCCATTTTTATCTTCTACCCTGGTGAGATAAACTTTTAATCTTTTAATGTGGAAAAAACAAGAGAATTAATTACTTCCTGATTAAGGGCATGTGAATAGATTTTTGTATTAAAGGTTTAATTACATAAAATAACTGAAAACTATGCTTTTATCACTTTAAGACATTCTGAGGAGATGCTGAAAAAGTCACAAAAATATCAAATAAAACATCATAAAGAGAAAATACAAGCACATTTCTGCAGACACTGGTTAAGATCCAGAGTTGTCAACTAGGCTTATCACAAAATTTTTATGTAGATATATGGTTTGACTGTATTTTAAAAGTAGATTGCTACTCTTTGGAAATGTTACTAGAATCCGCTAAGTTTGAGCTGATAACAAGTGAATACAATGCCCTTTGGTAGTCATTTTCAATACAGTTCATTACAATTTTTATAAATAACTTTCTAAATACTGGTAAATTTCCTATATATTAAAAGAAAATAGATCTTATTGTGATTAGTTGAGACAAACAGAACCATTACATAAGACAACACAAGGAATCTTACCATGTTATATAGGGCACGCTAAGAGATTTGGAAGCTAAAAATATGCATCTAAACTGTATACAATTTACTGTGGCATCATACACAAGCTTTACACATGCTCTGAATGAGCTACAGTCTCTTGGGTTGTAGCAATTGCTTTCTGCTTTTTTATCTTTGAAGGAAAATACAGCTGGCTTTATTTTACTGTTTTTAAATCAGGATAAGTGGTTCTGAGGATTTTCTCTCTGACGACATCAGTGGAGTGTATGGATTTACAGAATGGTTCAAGTATTTGTTACATAATTCTTGTTATAGTGTCATTCCTGGTTAGGAAAAGCCACTTCTGATTGGAATAAAATCCAATTATTTTTATTATGTCAGAATTTCTGTAGTAAGATTATTTCATACCTATTAATGCTCCTGAAAGCTTTCGAACTTGGAAATGGAAAAGTTGTTAGTTTAGGATTTTCGACTTCTGTAAGATTGGCTTTTTCTTTATTCAGGTCTATTTTATTACTATAAAACTAGCAAATTCATCTTACCAACAAAGCAAATCACTGCATGAGATATTTGAAGTGTATTAATAAACTTTTCACTGTGGACAGAACTGCATCCTATTTGTGGTAATAGACACCACCAGCCAAAGCAGACTTCATATTTTCAAGAAGAATAGAATGCTGGACTGTGTTAATAAATGAATTCTATCAACATGAAAAAAAGATTTTAAAAAGAAGTACTTTTAAATTAAGCATTTGAACGCTGATTTATGCTGAGATTTGGCAGTCTCAGCCTTAGTTCTCCCTTTGCGTTCAAGAACATGCTACATGCAATGAAAATCTGAATACTGAAAACCATCTGGTGAGGCAGTTTTCTAAATCATCTGCTTAGGCCTCCTGGTCCCCAGGTTCTCTGAAGTTCTGTCTAGCAAGTATATTCAACAGCAGGATTGCATCTACTTTAAAACACAACTGGTTTTTTATAAAACAAAAAGACTACCGAAAGAGAAAGCTTACCATTTACACACCCGAGGTACTATGCTTTGAACAAAAAATTTGGATTCAATGCCTATCCAATTCATTGGAGACTCAACCTAAATCTGTGACTCCTAGGCTCCAGGGGGCTCACGCACGCCCCCATGGAATGTGTGTTATTATAAAAATCCACTATGGCAAAATCCTTTTCAGTAGAGGAAGCAGACAGAGGAACAACTCTGAGGCCTCTTGTTAACGTGCTCATTTACTAATAGATCATAGTTTCAATGACCAGAATTCTGTGTTGCTCAGTTGCTGGAGAAAAAAATGCAGAGGATGTTATGGATTAAATAGTCTGTTTAAAGTGATTCTCTGTTCTTTGAAGAACGACTCTGAACTCAGCATAGTTCATAAATAAGGAAAAACTCAGCTTGAAGCATTTGCACCCAGCAGAATGTTCAAATTAATTGACTGAAGATTACTGTCAGGCCCTAAGAGCTTCTTGTGTTGATGTATAAGGGCTTTCTAGATGGTCATTCTGAAAAGTCCGTCCCTCAGGAAATCTTACCACAAATCACAGAATGTGTCAGGTTGGAAGGGACCACAGTGGGTCATCTGGTCCAACCTTCCTGCTCAAGGAGGGTCATTCCAGAGCACATGGCACAGGATTGAGGCCAGACAGTTCTTGGATACCTCCAGTGCTCCATGACCACTTGTTTAGTTCCATCTTCTTAGCACTCTGAAAGTTCTGATAAAGCAGTTAATTGTACTTGAAACTTTAGGAATTGGTAATTTGGGGTCAATTTTTGTCAGGGTATCTTCTGTCTAAGGTGATACTGCAAGGGGAAAAGAAGTGGGAAATCTTTACTTTCCTCCTATCCTTTAAAAGAAAGGTATGAGCATACCTTGCAAAGGGGAGAAAGGAGAGAATTATCATTTACCTGAAGAAAGTATGGTGCTCCACACAAACCTTCCACAACCTTTTAGCAGCCCGGTGGTTTGGCAGTTTGAACCCAATAGTGCTCTCAAACTGTTCCAGCTGGAAAGAATCCACAAATAAATTAACCTATTTCCTTAAGATGGCTATTAATTAATATGTAGAGTTCAGATAGTTCCATTACTGTATCAAGCTCCTGCCAAAAAAGTTCATAAGATTTAAAAACCAAAATTTTATAATATCAGAATTTCCAGCCATTTAAAAGAATTATACTTGGTGTCCTATGTCATAATGGATAAATTGCATGAAGAAATTCTACTGCAGGTTGTGCTTTTACTTTGCTTGGATTTACTAAAAGTCTGAAATCCATATGGCAGTGTTAAATTCACATTATCTGTATCAGTACAAAATACTTTCTTAGCAAAAATGCTTCATCTATGCACAGCATCACTGAATGCAAGAACAATACATCTGCATTAGAAAACCTACATAACTACAATGTCAGTATTGCAAAACTGGTGTTTGTATAGCTCCTTTATTTTTTTCACACAGTAAAAGCCACCTTAAACATTTTACAGTGTAGTCTAAAAAAGCATTACACCATTTGACATTTTCGGGTTTTTGTTACATTTCCTGTTACAAAAGGTTCAAAAATGTGAACACACACACACACCCCCCCTTCAGCAACTCCCAGAAACTTTTAGCAGTAACTGCAGGACAACTCAGGCCTTTGGTTACTGACATTTAGTGAACAAGTACACACAAAGAGGAAGAACAGCTTGCTGTCTCCTGGGAAAGCTTGCACAGTCAGAATATGGCGAATGTATCCAGCTTTCTGTATAAAAACTCCAATAAAATAAGACAGCCTCTATTAAAAATTAAAAAAAAAAATGTTTTCTTCTTGATTTGCCTTTACTAACCAAGACAAGTGTTTAGTACAATCATTAGAATCTGAAGAGGAAAAAGCACTCACAAGTTCTGCTTAAATATTTCATAGGCTTATGAGGACGACTGTGGAAAAAATGAGGATGTTTTCTTGTTGCTGGACAGAAATGATTTCACAAAAGAAACAAGACTGAAAGGTGCTACTTACTTCTGCTGGCCTGACTTTGATGTAGAAATTACTTCGCTTGTAGGAAATCTTCAGAATTTTTGGCCAAGCGAAGCGGTTGATCCGGAGTCTGTCTTTGTAAATCAGCAGACCGTTAGCACATACACCCAGCATGATATCCACACCTTCAGAATCCTAGTAGGTAGGTATGAGACAATTTCATAAAAATCACTTCAATAACATTCCAAGGAAGTAATTATTGCTGACATACCTTGAGGGAATACTGTAACTGGGACGTGTTTCATATCCAAACCTGACTCTGACAATGAGATTCTTAAATCAGAAATAGCCAAGTATATTCATTTTATAGGAAAGACTTTGGACTCTAAGTAATAGTTTTGGCATTCATATGCCACAGTTCTGGGAAATTCTTCAATATTCTGGTAATAGGGACTAAGTTAATAACTTAGAAGCAGGAAAGGTATGGTCAGTGTGTGTGCTAGCAATATTTTCAACAAATATTTAAAGAAGAAAAATGGAAACCAGGCCTGTCCTACTTAAAGCAGTCAGGGAAAGTCTGAACAAGCTGATGATCAAGGTGATCTGTTTTCAGTCACGTACTATTCCAGCAAAGATAGTGGAGGTAATGGATAGGTTTTTGAGCATTCTCTTTCCCTGACAGCATTTGATGCAAGTTTTACAGGCTAAAAAACTAATCACTTACTGATACACTACACAATACAGCAGAATCTCATGTCCTCCCCAGTAAGAGATCAGCTACGTCAAATGCCACTGTCCTTACAGAGGTGGTTCACTGGCAGAACTAACACAACAAAATTTAACAATGTTTCTCAAGTACTTAAAAGTCTTGGTTTGCTTTTTAAAATGCAAGACTGATATGTTTACGATACATTACATTTCCTAATGATTTGGGATTTTGGATTTATGAGAGGGAGTGGAAGGAGCTTATTAGTTTTCTTTTGGGGTTTTAACTAAAAAAAAATTTCCCACTTGAAATGAAAATTTGGTTTGACCTAACCAGAAGTAGAAAAAGCACCAAAATCCTCCCCCCATATTTTTTAAACTCTTATGGTACTATGAAAAGAGTTATGTGTTCCTTTAGGCTCAATTTTATTTGCCCTGCATCTCCTTGGTGTTGAAAAATAATACATTTTCAAAGTATTTATCCGCTCTTATAAAATAAATATTATTTCCAAGCTGCACATGTCTATGCACTAAATAAACTTATATATAAACTCTACTGACGTTAGAGTTGCAAATTGAGTAATTACTGTAAGCAAGAGCTAAAGGATTACAGACAAAAATTAAGCATATGACTTTTTAAAAAATAATCTTTATATACGATATTTTCTTTAATACTTCGTATGTCTATCCTAAAACAAAACCAAACAAACCCAATCCCCAGTACCTTGGCATGATGTAAATCCACTCCATACATGGAGAGTCTCTTAGCATTTTCTAGGAACTGGGAATCCGCCTGTGCTGGAGTCAAGCCCCTAAAACCATTGAATAAGCCTTGAGTTTATTGGCAAAAAAATGAGAGTCAAAACTGAGCGGAATCCTGGAATTCAGACTGATACAAACCCCTCATTTTTATAATAAGGTATCAATAGCATTTTTGCTCTACAGGAAAAATGTTCTTTCGCAGAATATTATTTTACTCAAGTACAGATTTACACCTTCACTCTTTCAAACTATCAGTATGTTGGTCAAACTAATTCATATAAGAATACTTTTTTCTAAAAGTTCTCTACCAAGACCTTAGTGCAACTACTATTTTCAAACTCAACTTTCTAAACCCACTGAAGTAAGAGCTTTTATAAAAAACACATTTTACATAACAAACTATTTCCAAAGTACCAATAAATTTACTTCAGCAGTTTTACACCTATTCTTAGGATAACTGACAAAGCATGATGACTTCTTTTAATCCCACTGTATCTGACATACCTGTGTGTTTTGTGTAGCTCCGCCACTTTCTCTTCCATTTCTTGAGTCTGATTGGGTGCAAACTGGAACTCACTGATATACTCACTGCTGTGCTCCTCTGGGTCATGATCACCCAGCTCAGCCTGCAGGGTATATGAACCAAGGAGGGCATGAGTCACAAAAGAGCACGGCAGTCGGCCAGTTGCAATATCCTGGCGAAGCTGTAGGCACAAGAAATACCTGCAAGACAAAGGAGAAAAACAACAACCAAACAGAAAGAACAAAGGGTTACTTATGGCAGAATTCATCGAGATGCATCTAATCAGGTAAGCGTGTTTTAAAGTAAGCAAATGCATTAATAATGACCTTATTATTTGAACATTATTACCACACTGTAAATTTCACTTGATTTTTAAGAGCCAATATAACTTTAATTAAAAAAGTGAAAAGCAGGAAAAAAATTGGATTTCTAATATAAATGAATAAAAAGCTATCTAGTTTTAAACAAAAGCTGACTTAGGAACTCATTCAGTTCATATTGTGGCCTGTAGGTATCTTTGGTTTAAAAATATAAGCTATGCATTTCTTTGACATTTCCCTTTGGCTTTGAAACTCCAACTTTTATATCCCTTGCAGTTCACAAGCTAATCATCTCATGCAATACACAAAAGAAATCCAGTTTAGTACTGAAACCATAATTACCTTTCTAAAGCCATGTATGTATTAGAATTCAATATTTCAGGTACAGTATATGGCCTTCTACCAATTTTAACAAGTTAAGCATCAGCAGACATCCTACCTAAGCAGAGATTTTTTTAAACATAAGTGAAACAAAAGTCTTGTTAATGAAACTTAGATTGAAGATATAACCAAAAGATATTTTTATGAGTTGAACATGCAATTGAAAACCCAGCCAACTCACTGAAAATTTTCAAAGAAAACACACATAACTTCTTGTAAATACACTTTGTACTAAATGTCCTTTATGATGCTACAAATCACTACCTACAGCAATATATTAGCTGCACACTTGCATGGCTATCTCATTTTGTGCAGAAGACTGATCCAATGCAACACGTAGTATTAACATATATCCTGCCTCAGCAGAGCCAGCTAACTCCAAACCAAAGTATTTAGGTTTCCTGTAACTCGTGAGAAAAATCAATCAGTTCTCTACCTCCAGTTATCAGCCTTCCAATGCTATTTTTAGGTGCTTAGTACCCACTGGATTCCAAGTATTTTCTATCCAAGAAGTTTGGAAGATAATTCTTTTCATTATTGCTTTATTTAAAGCATATGTGTAAACCCACATTTCCATCAATCTAGTCTAGATTACTATTGAAGTATCTTGGATCCCTTGAGCTTTGCTCAAGACCCCCATGTCCACATTTGTTATTTCATAATAAAGCAGTAATAAACCACCAGCTTCTTTCACATACTGTCACTCACACCTTACCTGCTTCTCCAATCATATCCCCACTTACCATTAAATTCTTCTTGCTCAGGTTTGAAAAGGCACCTTTTCAACCTTGTTCCAAAAAGTAGTTGATGTATGTAACAATATCTATAGAGTACAGTACCCAGAAACTGAAGAAGAAATTCTGTGTGGCTTTTAAATTAAACCAACAGTAAATTAAAGTTTAAAATTAGGACCTGTGCATACCTAGTGATGTCTTCAGTCAACTGTGATGGATCAGGGGGATAAAACTTCACATTAAAGGTGAATATCCATGGTAAACCTAAACATGGGAAATATCTGATTGTTAATCTCAAATAAGTCCAAGTAAGCAAAGAAAAAAATTCACTGACAAATGTTAGAAAGTAGACTAAATCTTAATCACTGAAATCTTGAAGGAAGTTCTTTTGCTTTTTTTTAACTGTACATTATTAAGAAGTACAGATCATTTTCATTAGCAGGTTGAGACCCACAGATGTCATGAAAGATCAGCATGTTTAAAATTATTTTTAAATAATGTTTACATTATTTGTAAGTTACACAAATATTAGAAAACATTTTTATTTGCAAATAACCATAATATATTAACACATTTTAAGATATTGTGTGTTCAAAGGCACTTGCATTGAATTTGTGTTTATTTCCAACTCCTCTAAGGCTAACAATCTCCTCCTGTCTAGATTTAGTTTGAAAGACTGTACAGTAACTGTGAACATGAAATATCAAAACGAGCTCTGTGTTGTTGCACATAACAGAAAGAGAATAAATTGAGAATGCATGAAAGACAAAAATATTAGCCATCACTACTATAAAATATTTTTCTGGTAAACACCACATTAAACAACTACAATGGCAGTGATATTTAAATTCTCATGTAAGAATTTCATGTTAGAATTATTAATAATATGTGCATTTTTTTAAGCAAAAGCATACTTAAGGCTAGATTAATAATTTGAAAAAGCATAAATATTGCCTTTAGTCATGGCTCTGTTTTTAAATAACTTCTTAAGATTTGAAAGCTAAGTCACACATCAATAATTAAAATACATTTTCAGAATGTTAGAATTTTGGACAGTAAATTATTTTAGAAACCTGTGTTTAACACATAAATCATGCTTTGAAAAATGTGTCTTTCCACAGCAAATAAAAGACTGAAATGCCACTTCCAACGTAATGGTAGAAAAAAGTGCTGATGTAATTTAAGGTTATTTTCTTAAAAAAAAAACAAAAAAAAACACCTGTTCTGAAATCCCATATATACTAAATGTAAAGAGGTGTGTCAGAATTTCTAATGTCTTCCAAGATTTAAAACATTATTTTGGTTTTTCAGACATGGCTATTCACTGAAGCACTTCAATTTTTGTTTAACTGTGAACCTGACTGCTAAGCCACTATTTCTTTTTGAGAGCTCAGGGTTTTAGTGTAACATTCCCAGTTATCAAGTTTTTGTACAATTTTGTGCACAAAATAAGGCAGGACCCTTAAATGCGGTCTCATTTATCACTGCATCATCTACTGCAATGCAGTGCAAAACAGGATTAAGACAAAAATACCTTGGAAAAAAAAGTCTAACAGTAATGAATACCATACAGCATAACAAACACAGTTAAAGATGGAATAGATTAACCTACTTCTATCATCTCCCAGGGAATCACATTAACTTAATAAAAAGATGCTAATACTGGACAAACCAAAGTGATGAGTATGAGCAATAGGGCCAAAATATCTATGCAAAAAGCATTCAAGGAGAGCTGTCATATTAACAGAGCTGTGGAGAAATGGATGAAGGATGTGTCCTTCCACACCAGTACTAAGCCAGTCTTCAAGTTTTTCCTGGCCTAAAATTGCAGTTAAACTAGTCACATATGAATTCCTTTTTAACTGCTGCTATTTCTTGTCAGCATTTCTACAGCTAATTAGGCGTGGTTTGAAGAAAAAAAAATTTAAAAACTACATGCTCTATAAAAAGTGCATCAATCCTCTGAGTGTAGGCCTTGTGAAAAAAAATCATGTCTCTACTCATACTGATTAAATTGCTAATTAACTGAAAAAATATTGAAGTTGATTTTTTTGTACTAAATATTTTCTGGACAGCCGGTGACCATGTATTTTACCTGACTACTGAAAGCCCATTTATCCCCTAAATACAGACTAGCAAGTTTATTACAATGTACACCATCTGTATCTCTACTTCTCACTAAAGGATACTTTTTATAGCTGCACAAACGAGGCTTATAATCATAGTTGTCCTCACACAATGCACATTATTTCTGGGTCTTTACAGAATTGGTAGCCAAGACAAAGAAAAAAACAACCCCAAAGTTCACTTTAAATTGCATTTAGCATTCTGTCCCTGATAAGGCTCTCTGTTTTAATGTTCAGTAGCACGGGCTACAGAAATGTCAAAAATTTTTCTAGCCAGCTTGTCACATCAAAAATGCTTCTGTGGCAACTTTAGGCACATTCTTAGAGAAAAAGAATGCAATATAACCAACCAGCTAACAGCATACAATTAACAGAATTCATCCCATTTAAACTGGGAAAAATCAGTGAGGTTTTTATTCCAGTAAAAGCTGTTTCTGGCTTTTACTCATGATCTCTTGTATGTCAGCTTTTGCGAGAAAACCCTTCCCTTGGCACAGGAATTTAGTGCTTTTCAACAATAACAGTCTACACTATAGTGTAATCAGCTTAGATCAAAATTAGCTACAACTCTTATAGATACATAGCTAAATATATATTAAATAGATGGATATAAAATAAACCTGCATTAAGTGACCACCATACTTTGATGTCTGAGCATATCCATACATTTGTTAGCATTAAAATCAGACAGCCAGAGTTGTGCACCTAAAATGCAAACTCTTTCCTAATTAATGAAAAATTCTCTTATTACTCCAGTCTATTTTGTCCTGAGAACATCTGAACTCTCTCCATTTCTTATAAGATATAGAATACAGAATTTGCAATTTGGAAGTATTTTTTGCATTAAAAATATTAACCATGCTGCAGGCTAGAAAAATATTTAATTGACATAATATTACCTTTGGTTTAAAGACAAATTCTCAAATTCAGTTTTGTATAAGGGTGACCCAACACACCCTCTGTGTAATATGAGATTTGACTATTTCAAGGTCAGTTGCTATTGCCTGTACCATCACAATATTCCAGCTGTGATTCTCAGTTTTGCAAAAGCCTGAATCCACTTGAGATGTACCAATTTTCAAAAAGATAGTGACAGAAATGTAATTACCTACCTGTCCCTGAAAGAAGTAATTAGAGGTTTTAACACATGCCAGTGGATAGCCAAGTACATGAGTTAAAAAAAGTCAAGAATTCATTTTCCTGCAGAGATCAGGCTGGCTGAAAGCAAACAAGATTTTTGTCACCTTTGTAGCCCTGAGAACAGAGACAGTAATTTGTGGATCATGTTCATTAGCTGAAGTAACATCAGTAATTGCTGAGATCCAACATAATTGCCCAGCCAAAGGCCAACCTGTACAAGTAAGAGATGACAGAAGGCCTGAGGAGTGTGACACAGCAAGACACAGCCTGCAGAACATGACCTGGGGGAGACTACAGGATTCTTACTTTGTCTTTCCCAGTCACAGGTGGTATATACATGCCCAATGTGCAGAGCATTGGTGCTGCTCACATATTAGAGAAAAACAGAGATTGTCGTAAATATTATGTTGCAACCTGATGTGTTGAACTACATTTCTATAAGTGTCACCTTTGTGCGTTCACATCAATGTATTTGACCAAATACACTTATCTAGCATGCTAGTGCTTCAGTCTGTGCCATACAAGAGACAAGGAAATCACCATATATCAGAGCTGGAAGGGACCCAAGGATAAGCAAGTCCAGCTCTTAAGTGAATGGGCCATAGAGGGAACTGAACCCACAACCTTGGCTTGTTTTTTGGTTTTTAGCACCAGGCTCTATTCAACTGAGCTAATCTCAGATTCAAGAGTTTTGTCATTTCCAGCTTTCAAACGGACTAATAGTTTTTACAGGTATCTAAAATTTAATGAGTATTTTTGTAAACAGGATTTCCATTCTTGATTAAAGACAAATATATTTTGAATTAAGCCTGTAAAATCTCATCACTTAATACTTATGTAGCTGGAGGATTAAATGTGCCTGCAGTAAGATTCCAATATCTGGAAACGTTAATAGGCTAATAATGAGGAACACAACTAACAATATGCTAATTACTTGCATACTGGTGTAGGTAAGTATAATTAAAAAATCCTTAAAATCATGGTATTACTTCACTGTTTGTTTTATTATGCCTATCAACTCTGAAATACTACAGACACAGGAAAAAAAAAAAAGCAACCCTTCGTGATTCCTTGTTCAATAACTAGACTTGCTCTCCAGTATAAAATATAGGTCTTCAAGCTGTATGGAAAATCAAACCCCCTTAACATATCTTTTTGCAGTGCATATGATACTATTAAAGTATTAAAAAAAACCCAAAACACCTTTGTCTAGTGCATCCAAAAAACTTTCAGCTCAGTTCTTAACACTTGGAATTTGTGACAGTAACTTGCAGGCTAGATAGCAAGCAAATTGTTACAGAAGACAAAAAGACATCAACACTTGTATCAACAGAGTTCATTAAAGAGTAGCAACATCCTCCATTCTTTTGTCTTTTATTAAAACCAAACCAATCAGCCTTTAGCCTGCATATTTGGACAACTAATAGATTTTCACTGAAGACCTACAGTTCCAGTACCACTGACTTCTCTGTAATTAAATGGCTGCTGCTCACACATTAGTACATTCACTGTTTTAATAGGTCTAAAAGCTTACACAAGAGCATTCTGGATCAAAAAAAACAGCTTCCAAGGATGCTTCTGTAACTTTCATTTCTATAAGGAAAATATAAACCACATCTTCCTATTAAGGGACTTCATCAATATGAAGAAAAAGGAATTAACACCACTATGACTTCTGGAAAAAATGAGTATTGCCTTAAAATACTGGAGTTAACAGCAGTAAAGAAACCATCTGTTTGTCATTATAAAAAACACACTGCTGTTCTTAATTACAAGTACAGTCAGTTTCTTAGCTTAAATTCTTGTTGTGTTATAAGTCTAGGCTTGTAAATATTTTCATCATCCTCTTCTCTCCACTTTCCTATTAGGTAAACCAAAAGGTTTTCATTAAAAACAAAACAACAACAAACCCCCTGGTTTGGTCACAAATGGATGAAGCAATGGCAATAAATTCAGTAAAGGCAAGGGCTCTCTAGTATGTTTTAATGGCCACTTATTGTTGGTATGTATTCTCAGGCAGAAAGTATCACTTAGATTTATTTACTCTGCATATACTTCCACTTTTACTACAGAAGCTACCCAGCTAGTGAAGAGCTGTATGCAAGCAGAATAAAATAAATTACTGATCATGTACTGAATATAGGAAGTAGAAAGGCATTTCAAGAAGATTTAGTCTGAAAAGCACTGTATGTAGTGAGATATTCCAGGATTATGCTCTCTATTTCATCTCCATTCTGAAAATGATGGACATTATCAAAAAAGTCAATGGTGGACTGATCAGTATTGAAGAATATACATTTTCCATAAAACGCATTAATTTTCTTGTTGTTTTCTTGTTGTAGGTTTATATCCTTCTGGTGAGTCTTCGAAATAAGAAAGTCCTTTGGCAACAATCATGACCATCTTTGCATGATTGCATTCTCTATCCAATAACCAACTATCAGAACAACATTGAAAAACATCTACTTTTTCAGGATGCAAAATTATCAACTATTACTCACACAACAAGGGAAAATTTTGGGGCAATGATATATTTGATTAGTTTCTAATATAATATAATGATTAATCATTATAATATAGTGATATAATAATAACAACCTATCATATAGTATAATCATTAACTTCTACAGCATAATGCTGAGTTACCCCTTCTCTCCAACTTGGACGGGGGATGGAAATAGAAGATTTGGTTCCTGTTCTAAGGTGACTACATCACACTATCAGACAGCAATTATTTGAAAGCTGTAAGCAATCAACATCCAGGCTACTAAATTTATGAAGAATATTTCTGTGAGATAATAAAAGAACATAACATTTGAATACAGAAGCACTTACTTCGAATTTGTCTCTTAATTTCCTTTGAAGAATCTAGCCAGTTCTGGAAAAAACAAAAACAAGCAAGCCACAGCCAATATTTAGAATCTTCAACACCAAAAACATATTGAAAAAATCTGTGCAAACTATTAAACAGCTTCTAGCATTTCAGTTACTATTGATATGTGCAAAGAGACTGTTTCTTGACAAATCATCCAAAAATTTAACTTTAGGGAGTGAGACTAAGGAATCCGTGGCATATATTCATCAGTAACTCAGACAATCCCGTTTACTAGTTTTACCCATACAAGTTAAAAAACAAGTTGAGAGACTAGGAACTTAAACCTTTTAACTACAGTTACTGAGACTTTCCTTCACTGAGTTTGAACCTTTACTTCCATGGCCACACACACACACAGACAGACACACACAAAACCACATTCATGGAAAAAACACACATAAAGCCAGTCTGACAGCAGGTCTTATGACATTTCAAAGACAGATGTGAAATGCAGGGAAGAGTTAGATACTGCCTTGTGAGGCCAAGGAAAACAGTTGCTCTTTCACAGGCCACTACAGGTACTTGTGGTTTTGAAGTCAGAAGGAATCCCTCCATGCCAGTACAAATGTTGCCTAAAACTTACTTCTCTCCATGTTTCCCACCTAACTTAGCAAAGCAGAGCATCCTCATGGCAGGGTATATAATACGACCCATCTTTTTCAGTCTAGGCTAGCAAACTAATTCCAGATGCAAGATTATTTCCCAATACCATATCCCTCAGTCTCTATTAGGAGGTTTTTGCCCCTCAAGTCCACCTTCTCTCAAGAAGACAAAAATGCTAGTCTAGTTTCACAGGTGTGTGTGAATTAGGAGAATGTGGAAGTACATTTCTGCAGTAGTGCAAATCCTTAACACAGATCACCCCTGCTGACAGACAATGTGTCTCCTATGAATATGGACCAACACACCAGGTTGCCTGCTGTAAATGAGCTTGGTCCAAGTAGATTTCATCAGAAGTGCACCATGTATATATTAGATGAATACTATTTACAAATTAAAAGCAACATCCCCCCCCTTTATAATTCATTGCAATTGTAGTGTTTAAACAAAGGCAAAAATTTCATATTTCTTGCTTTGTCTGTGATCTCTACATTCCATAGTTATGAGAATTTTTCCAGAGAAGGCAAAGTCCATAGCATTTTACAAAGGAAGAGTTAGAAAGCACTTCTCTAAAATCCTGGACACCATTTATAATGCTTAACTCAGAAAATTGTTTTCTCTTAGAAGTACGTTGACATGGACAGGTCTTGGAAGACCATGTAAGTCTTCAAACAATTTTAACTGAGACTGAGTTATCATCCCAGGTTTTCAGTTTTGGCAAGAATTCCATTCTGAAATTACCCACAGCCATATTCTTGAAACTATAATAAATTAAAGTGTCTTAAACCTTTATCTTTTAGATATAGCATCAAGTAAATAAATAGAGAATATAACATGGAATAACTACAATAGAAAAATAGGATTTCTGAGTACATAATACTTTCAGTGCTTCATCTTTTATCACTACAAAGCAGGAAAAAAGAACATACAATACAGACTATGCTGCAAGATGATAAGAATAATCCCTTCTTTACACAAGTTATACAGTTCATTTTCTCATTTTTCCAAGCCTGAAATAAGCTTATTGGAAGCAGACTTAGCCACCAACTTTCATTACTGCTTTGTCAAATAAAATCAGATGCCTATATTCCATTTATAGGCACAATTACAGGGGTGGGGTGGGTTTTTTGCATCTGTCCCTTTTGTTATGGATAAAAACAAACACCACAAAAGAATCTACCCTAAATTAGAGCTCTTAATGCAGAATAGACAGGTCTGTCTTTCAAAACAAAAGACAAACTGTATACACACTACTTTGCTCCAGTAGGCAGAAATCTATTTGTTTAATTTGTGAATGCTAAGGTTATAGATGAGACAAAGTAATGTATTGTCAAAGAACAAAATGTTCTCTACCAGTACAAAAGTATTTTGTACAAATCCAGAATAGCAGCATTTCCAGCTGGCGCCCAAAACATAAGAGCAGAAGCTTTCTAACACTTCTGCAGATTAATTACAGTGTGAATGGAGCATTCACGAACTTTTGAGGGTGCTATGCAATGAAATCTCTAACTAAACTTCAGGCTAATAAATTTAACATTAGCAAAAAATAAAAGAAATCATTAATTAATCATTTGGCCTACACAGTTTTAAAATGTGCATTAAAGCTAACAAAAATCATGCTGATTGGAAGGCATAACCTCTCTCCCAGCTGCACAGAACACCCATGGACAAGAGTTAATGGGACTCTTCCTCCAATGGTACCCCGATGGTGCATTGGGGAGCAGCTCTAATTCAAAGGAGTGCCTGGCATTTGGTTGCCACACGCCACAGCTGCCGTCGGGTTCAACAGCTGGCTCATAAATGGGTGGCTGTGATGAGTGCACAAGAATGGGAAAAACACATCATTCAGCATTTAGTACTGACTGGCCTGGAGGTCAGGGATTTGTGACATTTTAGTCTAAAAAGGCAACAGTCATAACAGGAAGAAAACCCCAACAAATGCATCAGAAAGAACTGGTGCCAAAATTAAAAAGTAACTAAAACTTAATACCGAGGTGGACAAAAAAGAGGGCTCTAAACCCAGCAAAAGTTCTGAGAAAGTAGGAGATGTGAAACATAAATTTGCTAGGAAGGAGGGTTTAAGTTTCTCCAAATAGTACTAGAAATGTATATGTATGAAAGACAAAATCCATCAACTCTGGTTGTCTTCATAACAAAAAGGATCAGATTTCTCCATAAGTTTTTTTTTTTTTTTTAAGGCTGCTGCTGTCCATAACTCAGGTGAGAAGTGATCTATTCTACTTTTGAATGAGAACCCCCTTACCAGATATTTCTCAATTTATGTAAATACCTCTTGATTTATGTAAATACTTGTGAATATTGCTACAGTGCCACCATCACAGTCAATGGATAAGAATTCACACTGAAAGAGACTTTTGGACATAACTGGTCCAAGTGTGATTCAAGAACCAGTTTTGAATTACATCAGGTTGTCCAGGTTCATATGCAGTCAAGTTTTTAGTATCTCCAAGGAAAAAGACATAAAAAAATCCAGATGGGGGTCTTTTAAAAGAATGGATCTCTGTTTCTCTATTCAAATGACTGAAGGATACCAAGAAAGCCTTAGTCTAACTAGAAGGAGGAAAAAAAAAAAAAAAAAAGACATAACCCTACATCAATCCAGACATTTTTGCTGAATTTTCAAAAACCTGAGGCTCCCTATTTTACCTCCTGGGATCTACACAGGTGGGCTATTTTCTGGTACAGGTCAAGGATCCCAGGTCTAGTATTAGACCTTTTCTCTCTTGCCAGAAATGAGACTGCTGTTTTATGCTATTTTGCTATATGTATGCTATACATATTGCTATATTTTATGCTATATGTACAGTACAGTTTTTCAATAGTGAGAAGCACAAACAGTGCAACAAGCAAAAATAACAGATAATATTATTATATTCGTTAGAAGATCAACAGATATGTTCCTTATCATTACACCAAAGAAGTTCTTATGTCTAGAAATGGTTTGCAAACCAAGAACAAAAATATATAAGTAATAATATAATAAGTTCATTTTCTGTATGGGGATTTTTAATATAGAGGAATCGAGTATTTTGCTCAATACTGCCCACAAAGCTTGGAGCAAAGCAAATAACTCTAGAAAACAGCTTTATCAGAATGGAAGTTGTCATGAATAACATCAGATTTACTCAGATCATGAAACTACACTTAATTTTTTTAAAAAATAGTATTAACAGGAAGATGACAGAAAAAAAAGTAAAAACTTTTAGATGCAGTATGATGCAATGATGGTTCTACTACAAGTACAGATTAAAAAGAAATACAGTTTTTCCTGCTCCAATTTGTAATTATTCATCTGGGAGTTTTTTAATTAAGAAAAAGACGTCTATACATATCTTTAGTTAATGGAGGAAGCAACAAGCAGCCCAGCCCATAACTGTAAATGTAAGAAAGATAAATTGGGTTTTGGTAATTAATGGAGCCCTTACCACTGACTGATTTAAGATTTTCCTCAGCTGAGAAATCTAGATGTGCTCAACCTTCCAACAAAAAAGCAAGTGCAAAAGGAGACTGAAATTACCAAATGGTATTACAGAAATCCTTTCAAATGCAGTCATCTCAAACACCATTCATTTGTAAAATTAGCATCCAATACCAGTAATGGACCAGCTTCAGTCTGTTTACAAATGCCAAAAATGTTCTTTAAGGTTAAAAGTAATAATAAAGAAACTCAAAGGCCTATTTGTTACAGACTTAAGGGCTAGATACCCTTAATGTTCATGAACAAAGCATTTTTACACATCTATGAGAAAAGGCAGCAAAATTTACTCAAGTGTTTGAAATGGTAAACATTTAATAGAATATACCTCACTGAACTATTAAATTGAGTGGCAATGATGAAAAACAAACAAAACCCTCATATAGGCTTACCTTCTGTTCTGAATTCTCATAAAACAACAGCCCAAAATAGTCCTTTTCCAGTAAATTGAGGTGTTCACATACTTTATCAAACAGCACTTGTCCTTTTGCTCTTTTCTGAGGAGTGGGAGGGTAGGAAAAGAAGGAAAAATAAAAAAAAAAAAGAAAAAAACAAAAAGAGAGAAAATTAATATAAGTAAATCAGTAAGATCCTTAATTACAGGTACTGTTATTCAATGACCTTATTCAGGAAAATTTAAGATATATAAAGCAGATTATAAGACAATAAGCTTTCTTACAAAGACCATTTACCATATTTCAAAGCTATATATATCTTGACAAAAAACAGAGAAATTTCATTTTTTTTTAAATGCATCAAAAAAACCCAAAAAACCAACAACATAAGTACACAAGAAAAACTCAGTACCTGAAAGATATAAATATTTTGTACTATTAAATGTCACTAAATAGTCTTAGTTTTTCTAGATCTTTGTTTTTAAAATAGGAGAAGACTTCTTTATTTAAGCCAACTTTTTCTGTATTATCTTCTAAAAATTAATATAGTTTTTAGAATGTTAACTTTAGCACTTTTATCATTTTGGTATACATCTCAGTGACTTATGAATCACATTATATGAATACACTGAAAAATAAAGTGTGTTATCTTCTAAAGACAAAAAGAACAAGCAGACCACTACGAACTGATGCTCAGACTAGCAGAAGCAGCATTCAAGCAGAAGCTGAACATATGCAACAGGTCTAGTTGTCTGTACTGCAGTGGTTTGTTTTGAGGGGCAGAAAATAAGATAGTTGCTTTCTATCCACGTATTTCTGAAATCCCAGTACCCAACAAATTCATCAGATGCTCAAAAATAAGAAATCTTCAATAAGTTTATTTTTTCCTAAAAATATTATTTGTGGAAGTCAGTAACAAAGGAAAAAAAAACCTGAAGGTTTTATTTGAGGTTAGTTTCAGTATCATGGTCTGTTGCTTTATAAATATAGTAATTGAAGGCTGATCATCATTTTAACATACTCTTAAAAAGCATTTTTAAAGGGCCACTTTCAAGCTCTCTAGGTGAGGTCAGTGTTACTAGAGCTTAAGCAAATAGCAGTCAGTCCTGAAGTTTTATCTTTCGTCTTGTGAACTTTCCAGCAGCCTTCCAGTATCTAAAGGGGGCTTGAGAGAGAATGGAAGGAAAGGGCATGTAGTGACAGGTCAAGGGGTAATGGCTTTAAAGAGTAGGTGCAGATAAGATACTAGGAAGAAACTGTTTCCTGTGAGGATGGTGAGGCAGTGGAACAGGTTGCTCAGTGAAACTGCTGACATCCCATCCCTGGATAGGTTCAAGGCTGGGTTGTATGGGGCTCTGAGCAACCTGGTCTGGCGGAAGGTGTCCTGCCCTAAGCAGGAGGTTCGAAAACTAGAAGTCTTTTAAGGTACCTCCCAACCCAGACCATTCTATCATTCTGTGATTCTTGTACCTGAAACTGGGAATGTAAATACTCCATATGTCTGCAGTGCCATGAATGAAAAGCAGGTCCAGGCTCTACTTCTGTGCGCCAGGTTTTTAAGGAAAACCTTTGTCTCCTGCCTACAGGAGACAAAGAGATAGAGCAGACAGTGCACCCCACGTGCTCAGGGGTGGGAAGATGGGAAGTTCTTCCCACAGTTTAAATCTGACCACAACAGGCATGCAGTCTTCATTTTGAACCAACTCCTTCATGACAGCTCTGCTATTTGTGGCATTTATCATAGAGGCCACAACATGGCCTTTTCAGAGGCCTGTCAGCGTATAGGAATTCTTGCATTTGCTTACCCTACAGATTTCAGCAGATGCCACACACCACTGCCATTCCACAGAAAGGCCACCGGCAGTCCCTGTGTAGGCCCGGGTGACACTGTGGCCATTGTGCCCGCAGACAGTGGCAGAGCACTCCGTGTGCCCCGCTCCGGCACTCCCGCAGCTCGGCTCCACGACACAGGGTGGCAAAGGCCAAGAGCCGAGGGAGAGGGGAGAAATGAAGGTATGTGCTGAGAAAAGAGTGAAGGCATTGTTGACTTATTGCCCCAAGAAACCAGAGCTTTATTCAAAATCCCGTTGTCCAGCAGACGTTCTACTCGGGAAGATCAGAAAGCTTTCACAGAAAGCAAAATTACAAAATGACCACATTTAGTAGTGCAAGTAGCAAGGCACTGGAAAGTAGGAGCCAAAGTGACTTCTGAAATGGGGAGAAGGGAATTTTAAGTCTGATCAGTACTTTCAAAAAATCTGACTCCTCAAGAAAGATGACTACTTCTTCTGGGCATCTGAAGTAGCCATCTAATTTTCTTGACAGCTTCAGCTTAGTAAGAAAAGTCACCAAAACAAAAAAGTGGTAAATTGAAAGCAGAAAAAATATAGGCAAGAGAGAGTTCAAGGAATCTTAGATGCATGTAACAGACACCACTTTTTTTCCAAAGTCAACATGGAACGTCAGTGATCACATCTTGCAAATGCAAGTTTCAATTATACAAATTTCAGTAAAGGAAATCTATAAATTAGTGCAAAATAATATTTGCCATCATATCAAGTCCAAGTCTGGAATCAGCTCTTTTTAATGAAGTTTATGTACTAAAACCCACAGTTAAGTTTTTGATATACAGAAACTAAAGAAGGCAAATCTACAGGAAATATATTGAAAGTATAACTGTAAAATACTAAAGTTTCTTATTAGAAAGTCATAATCAACAAATAACTTGGATATACCAGCATTGTCCACCATATCTTTAAACATATTTTTGTTAGTTCATGGTTCTTCCACATAAGGAAGAACACCACCATGTCACAAAGCCCAAGTTTGTGAGTCTACCTTCTAGACAGCAGCAAAATGAAAAGACACTATACCATCAGCAACTAGCATTTATAGTATTATATACAGTATTATAAATATTATTTATCTGTTATGGATTCAAAAGCATAAGAAGCCTCTAAGTACAGTGATGGTTTTCATTATAAGATCCTACTTGTGAAATTGAAAGAAGCTGAGTTATTTAATTCTTATATATATATATATATATATTATATGTCGTTTCAAAAATAGAAGAGTATTTAAGTTGAAAAACCTAACTTTTCAAGTGCAATTTTTTTGTAAACCATTTGGGGACAGGCATTACTACACAGTTTAAATTATATGATAACATAACTTTTCTGGAACAACTCATGTTCGTAGTAGAATGTCTTTAAATATGAACTGAAGATAACTGTTGTGATCTAGTAAGTTCAGAATTTAGAAATATTTTAATAGAGCAGTGCACTCTTAAGAAGGCAGCATCATGCCTTGCACAGTTTGTTACTCTTTAAAATGGATCCAATTTCATTTCCTACAAGGTGTTTGAGATATCAAGCGATAATCACAACTAATGTGTAAATTATAATCACTATTCTTATTATATGTATGCATACATATACATTTATGTATCCATGTATACACACATAAGTGTTTATAGCACAACAAATACTAGCACTAAAAACAAGGAAATAATAACATTCCAAATTATAATGCAGAAATATCAGTAAAAGTGTAAGTTCATCCTTGCTCCCACAAGAAGGGGAGCACATTCAACCTAGCTACACCAAGAGGCTGAGAAGTGAGGAGATGCTCACAAAGCCAGCAGGTTAAAACACAAGAGTACTTAGATCAGCAGTATTCTGTATTGCTGCCAAGTTAGGCTTTCTTTTAAGTGAGAACATAAAAAGAACACATGTAACCAAGGTTATTCTGGTACCGATTTCAAGCCTGTATTTAGACACCACAGATGCCACCTTATAATGCAACCCCCTCATAAAACAAGAGGTAGCATTTTTCTGTCCTTTACCTCCTTCTCAAAAAAAAGGAGTAAACCAGAGCAAAGCAATTGCAGCTGACATATACAATGAAAATTTCTATGCAACTGGGAATAAGGATATCATGGATCTGTTTGGCTATATAAGAGTTGCCAACTACTGATGCAGTACAAACATTTACCCGTTCTGTTCAATACATTTATCTATGATAGGGATGCAGGAGTTGAATGCACCATTAGCAAGTTTGCTGATGATACTCAAGTGGGAGGTGCTACTGACTCCCTTAAGGGACTAGAAACCATGCAGAACAATCTGGATAGATCAGAGCATTGAGCAATCAGTGGCATGAAATTTAGCAAATGCCAGATTCTGTACCTGGGACAGAGTAATGTTGGCCACAGGAGAGAGGAGTGGCTGGAGACCAGCCCTGCAGAACTGGATCTGTGGGTGCCGGTCAGCAGCAGCTCAGTGTGAGCCAGCAGGGAGAGCCTGAGCAGCCAGGAGGGCAAACCCCATCCTGGGGTGCAGCAAATCCTGTGTTCAACCACCCAGACAAAAGAGGAGATTACCCTGCTGCACTCCACCTTGGTATGGCCACACCTCGAGTACAGTGAGCAGCTCTGGGGTCCACAAATGAATAAGGATGTGAAGGTCCCTGAACATGTCCAGAAGGCAGCAGCAAAGCTGGGGAAAGGGCTGGAAGGAATGCCCTGTGAGGACTGACTTAGGACTTTGGACTTGTCTAGGTTAGAGAAAAGGAGGCTGAGGGGTGGCCTCATTGTTCCCTACAGCTTCCTGAGGAAGGTGAAGAAGCAGGTGGTGAGCTCCTCTCCCTGGGATCAGTGGTAGGACATGTGGGAACAGTTAAAAACTGCACCATAGAAGGTTTAAATGTGACAATAGGAAGCATTTCTTTACTGCAAGGGTGATCAACCAGTGTTACAGCTACCTGGGAGGTGGCTGATGCCCCAAGCATGTCAAGTGCTTAAAAGTCATTTGGACATGACCTTTAGGTCAGCCTTCATTACATGGGTGCTCCCTTAACATTAAAGATTTGGTCATCAGGCAGCTGAACTCAATGACCCTTAGAGAGGTCCTCTCCACATGAAACAGTTATCCTATTCTTATTCCTGCCTTCTCCTTTCTGTAAAAGTACACATAGAGGAAAAATCTCAACATTTCTTCTCAGCCTTCCACCAGCAGCAAGGATTGAATGAGTAATCACGTCCCAGCCTCAGTAATGGATGTCTCCTGGAAAGGAGGCATCTACCATCTAAAGGGCATGGGAGCTGTGGATTATCTCAAACTAATTTAACCATTTGAAGAAAGCTGGGGGAAAAAAACCCCAAAACAACCCAGCAACAAAACCAAGAACAGTTTTTAAAAGTTTTGTATGTCTTAGATTCAGTTAATCTGGTTTCCACAGAATGGAAGAACTCCACATATCCCTTGAGAGATCAAACCCTTAGCTGAATACAGGACATGCTCCCAAACTGACTTTTTGAAATGGGCAATACCTATTATTTCCCCAGAGATTTTTTTTTTTCTGCTTGTACTCATTTTTAGAAATGCTTGAGTCATTTCCCTTGAAGAAATGTAATAAAACATGTTATTACATTTGAGTTCAACAGTAGTCCAACAGGGAGAGGGTCCATCTCCGAAGTGGCTAACAGAAATGTCTACAGGCAAGCACAGCAGCTATCTCTGTGCTATCAGGAGCTGACTAACTATGAGACTGGTATTTCCCTGAAATGACAGGGTGTTTTTGCTCCAAAACATTTTCAAAGACACATATTTACAGTAGGAAAAAGGATTTGATTTAATTTTATTTTTCTGATTCAGTTTAAGAGCCAATGCTCACAGGCATTAACACAATGCAATTCTGTAGCCAGGCCCAGGCAACTGCATTCTTTTGTTTTGTTTTAAAAAATCAAAACATCTCTTGCAGTGTGGCAAAGGCATGGCCACAGAAAGGAGAAGCCGGAATATGAACCAGGCAGCTCCTGTTTCCTGAGACTTGAAAAATAAGGATTGGTACTGGTCACAAGCAAAAGAGGAGGAGATGTGCAACAGCCTGGGCTGTTTTCAAAAGTATGATACATATCAATGACTAGCATATTTTTTGGCTGCAAAAAATTGCTTTGCTGTGCTTCTTGGCCAGTGATGCATGAAAAGTGCTCTCATGCCTGGCCTGCACTTGGTATTGCATGCAGGGAGAGCTGAAAACTGTCAGCTCCTGATGCTGCAGCAAACCAAACCAGACTGCCTTGTACAAAGAACCCTAGGGAAAACCAAACCAAGGGAATTCAGGAGCTCACTCCTGCTATAAACTTGCAGTGGCAAAGACACAGAGCAACGATAGGAGAGTGGTGCCTTGGAGCTGCAAAAGCAGCAGAATAGAACATAGGCAGAAGGGCCCTAAGGAGCCTTTGGCAAGGGGCCACGCTCAATGCTGCAGAGGAAGGCAAAAAATCCCCAGGGACGGAGATGACTTCACACATAAACATTACTCTCAGTGGTGTCTGTTGAATCTAGACAAATATTTTAAGAATGTGCCAAATTTAACATCATCCCTATTTTCCTTTTTCTAAATAAAAGATGTCATACTTTAAACAGACCACTTAGTGCTTGAATAAACCTAGACTAGACATCTGAGCAGTCAGAAAAAAGATTTGCAAATCAAAACTCAGCTACAATTAAACATCTGTTTCATATCAGCTTCATTCAGAGTTTTCTTAATTCCGGGTTAAAGACTGATCTTAATTGTACATTGAGCAAACATATTTTTACTTTGTATTAGCAAACTGTAGTAACCATAGAGTCTGTGTCAACTCTGATATATTTCACTTGCTCATACGTGCATAAAATACGGTCAGTGCTGGCATCCTTTAAATGCCTTTTGTCATAAATATTTAATTAGACCACTGACTGAATGCAGTAAACAAACCCAACAGGATCTTCATTTGCTTCTAACTAGTAATCATTATGCACTTAGCACTTCTTCTTGTTTGTTTGAACGGTGTTATTCTCTACTAAAACACAGTTTATATTTAAACCAAAAAAATCTGACCTAGCCTTTACTGCTGATTCCAAATTAATAACAATTTCTTCACAACTACCTACAAAACCACAGAATGAGAGCAAAAAAGCAAGTTTACTTCTCCCATGAAAGCAAGAAATACATGTAGCTCACAGTAATATATTAGTAATTTATACCTCCCAGATCAATTGTCAGGAAAGGAGTAGGTCAAAATTACAGCATTTGCTCTATGTTAAAAAAATTAAATTGCTCCTAAAAATTAAGTCTTGAACATTCCAATAGTCTGCATATCCAAGCTATTAAAACTCAACTGCCATTACATCTCAAATATGATGCTATTGAATCATGAACCAATGTTATTTTATCCTTTAGTATGGGTCTGTCATTTCAAGCAAGCATGAACGTTCATTCAGTTTTTGGCAAACACCCCTCATTAGCTTTCATCCTCAGTACCTTGACAACTGTCTTTGAGAAACTTACGGGCTGCTATTCCTTTAACTCTCTCAAAAGTCATGAAAAATGACTTAAAGTTCTTTAGCAGTTCACAGCCTGTAAAAGTTATTTTAAGTCATGATCCTCCAGAACTATTCAACAATAGCTTCTTCCTCTGTCCCTCTCTCCAGGCATTCACATATTACTCTGAAGATTCTGAGGCTAAGTAGATGTTATCTTTAAGAGCTACAATAGTTTTGAGCTTAAAATAATTAAATTAATTGTTTATGACCTATGAATGCACATATTGTGTACATGTAACTCATGTTGTTTAGTATAGTACTTGCATGCAATAGCATTTTGTGATTTATTTCAGAAGATTCCTTTATAGCAACAGAGCACAGAAAATCAATCTATTTTATTAATATGGAACCTATGGACTTAAGAACTAAAATACTCTAGGACTAATATACCAAAGAACTAATATACCAAAGGACTTTATGGAACTAAAATACTAAAAGCTAAAGGAATTTAATATAACATTATAATAGAGGATATTCCACTGCCTTATAAAACTTTACAGGTTCCAAAATAACAATATAGAGCAAGTTTGAAGAGTGGCTGGTATAAATATTCATAACACTACTCTCACTCAAATTTTAATTCCCCAGAGCAAGTAGCCAAGATGCAGAGTAATTATTTACAGACCATATTTTATCAACCATGTAAGATTACAATCAGCATCTCTGCATTGGTGAATTGAGTTCTGCAGGTAATTTCTGGGAAAGATCAAAAACCACAAAACACTATAGCAAGAATCTCAAACTACAAAGAATTGAGAAACAGGTTTCACCTAGAACAAGGTTTAGCTTAATAATGCTCTCATGTCACGGGCTTCTCTAGGCAACAGTGGAGTATTTTAAGTGTTGTACCTACACTGGCATTCAGACAAGGATGTTTGGAGAAGCTATACTCCAGAAAGATTACAAACCAAGTCCTTCAAATTTGCATCTTCAAAAGTAATGAAAGTACAAAGACAGATGAGAAGTGAAAAGAAAATAATCACAAAAGAAGCTGAAATATCTGTTCAAACAGTTCCACAGATAAAGAATTATTGACTTAAGTTCAAACTGGCAAGTCCACACCCATCAGATCTACTAAGGCAAAATAAAGTATTCTCAGGGAAAAGAATAGATGATTCTCTGAGGGGATAAATTAGTTTACAAAGCAACATCAAAGAAGATAAATATATAAGATTTGCTTTATGCTGAAATCTAAAGATCAACCATGTCAGGCATGCCTGGGGCAATGGGAAAGACATGCAAAAACAAGCCAGAAGTAACTCCTCTTTCAAACATTAGGTGGCTGCAAAAAAGAACTTAAAATAATTATCAATACACAAAACCCAAGTGGCAAAGAAACAGGAAAGGTTCAAATGTGCCTGCACTCCTATGGCAACATTTGATGACAAATTCTCAACTATGGAAGAACAGCCTCAAATTACAGCCATTTCCAAAGATGTTTTAATATCCCATTAAAACCATGCTAATTCACCAGGAGTGAATTTTTCTTTTTCTCGCCACAATTTCATATAACATATACTATCTCAACATCTTGAAGTTCTATTTTTCCCACGAGAACATCTCCCACCCATTTCTATTCTGTACCACTCACCACAGGAATTCACTTTCAGAACATTTTGTCACATAAACCAGTTCTTTTTCACTCTGATGTATTTGTCAATGCAACCTACATGTTGTGTATACTTTTTTTCCAAAAGGTGCTTTAACACAATATAGATTCCAAGAAAATGCCTCATTAGGCAGAAGCTACATTAATTTCTTATTAACTAGATTTTAAATTGTAATAAGTCCCTTTTTTATTAATGTAATAGATGCTAAGTTTGCACATGGACCTAATCCATCCAAAATAAACTGTTCCAGTTAGAACAAAATGCACATACGTGCAATTTTTAGTGCTATAATTAAGTTTATAACTGGACTGCAATTTTTGCTGGTTTATAATTCCTTAAACAATACATATATATTCTATTTCTTACATATAGTTCCTTCCTTGAGAATATAAATATTATTATTACAAAAACCAATCTGAGGTATCCAGTCTGTATGTCATCATACACAAACTCACTTCAGCAACATTAAAATTACAGGACTTCACCAATTCACTTAAATTAATCCCTCTGCCTACCTCAGCTTCATACTATGGAACCGAAATGTTTCAGAACATAGCTGAACTCAATTTACAGCAAGTTAGGATATCAACCTGTCACTTGGTAAATATTAAATTTCTAAAAATGTTTAGTGAAGCATGGAGAGCCTGGTCCAGAATAACCTCTATGGAGCTTTTGCTGCTTATTTTAAGTCTCAGAGATGATGCATTTTAAAGAAAACTAATTCCAGATGAATTGTCATTAAACACCAACCTTAAGCAAAAACTGTAGCCTCTTTTCTAAAAAAATACAATTTTTTTACATATTCTGTAAAAGCTCATCAACACGTTACTGAATTGAAATATCAATTCTTTTAAGCTTGAAAAAGAAAAAAATCTATTTTAGTCACCTTTGAGAAATTATTCTAATTTAATTTGTACCAAACGTCACTTTGCAAAATTAAAAAATCAGTTTCAGTGTTGGGGGGAAACGGAAAGTGTGGGAGAGGGTGGTTGCATATGTGTAAAACCTGGGTTTTGTACAAGACATTATATGAAGCAATGTTTCCTTCTTTCCATATTCAAAATTCAAAACCATGTTATAAAAAATTAAGAATGTTGAAATGTTTTAAACCACTGGAGCTGAAGAAGTATAACCACAAAGATTTCTAAAACAAAATTAAGCTCACAAAGCTAAAGGGAATATAAGCAAGAGAGAAATCTAACTATCACGTGGCCAGGAGTTTAGAGAGCAGTTTCTGGTCTACTGAAATGGCATTTCTTCCTAAGCACACAGACTATTGTCAGTGGATATTCTGTTCTCTCAGGAAAAATTACAAACAGGATGGACAGGAAAAAAAAATGGAACTAGAATAAAAAAACCTGTCAGAACTCCTCATCTAGCACCTCAATCTATACTGCTCTAAGACTGCTTTTTAAAATAAGGGAAAATAGAAGGAAATGAAGACAGAGGTGTCAGACTAATCAACTGGCATATATCATGGAATTCAATGAGCAGTAACAAAAGAGCTGCTATTTTAGAAGCTGTTAATAGGAAATGCTAGAGATACTATACTTGAACTCATCTACCTTCCAGACAGTATGAAGTCTTAAAGTGAAGGCTTGTAACTGTACAAGTGCAGAACAAGCCTAAGAGCTCTCAATTATTTAGGGATTTATCTTACTTCACAAGAAAATAACAGCAAAAAACCCCACCAAAAAACTAGAGAAAAACAGGTACTTGGACAACCATGATAAACAGGTTTATGGAACTGATTTTATGGAACTGCTTTTTCCTACAAGCAAAACTAAGTGAGAGCTATCCATATTGCTAAAAGGGCCATACACAAAGCTATAATTTGAAGAACCTAAGACGACATTAAAAAAAGTTTCTTGAAAATAGGAATGGCATTTGCTTCCCCCTCTCCCCCCCAAAACAAACATTTAAAAAAAAATAAAAAATCCCAGGAAGTTCCTCTAACTGCTGGGAAATTTCCAATATGGCCAAGTCTGGCCTTGAAGCAACACCAGCCAGCTCACTCAGTACTGCTGGGTATATTCTACAAGGTCCCATGGGACTTGTCTCTCCATCTCAAATGTTCCAATACTTCATCATAACCCTCCCCTTTCCATTACTTTTGAAATCACATCTTCAAGCCTTTACCATTAATGATTTACTGATCAGATCACACTCAAACTGGAAGAATAAAGTTTTTCTGATTGAAACAGCTTATGTTCCAGGAATAATGCATCAACACTTTTTTTTTTTTTTTAAGAAATAAAGCATCATTATTAATTCAAGATTTTCTATTTAGATTCTAGTAAATCTAAGGTATATAACAGCTGAACTCAAATATTAAGTCCTCATATTATGATTCATCACTGTTACTAATTAATTGTATAGTAGTATATCTACTAATTGGCCACAAAACTCTCAGTATTTAGTTATTGATGAGAATCCTGATCAGCCTTTATCTGTGTGCTGACACTGAACGTACTGCATCATGGCTTTTTTCCTTTTATGCCTGCTTCCAGGTACTGTCTTAAAGACACATACAGTAGGAACAAACAACAGGCAAAATTTAGCACGGAGTAAATTAATGGGGTTCTGGTTTCCATATTTTGTTTTCTCTCACACTGCTTTTAATTTATGTGAATACAAATTGATGCAGTTCTACAAGAGAAAATGACTACGATTGCAAGTCAAACACAAAAGTCCCCAGTAGTGTATTAGCTCAGATTTTACTGATTATCATGAAGGTTTAGAAGGTCTATTAGAAAAAGACAGGATTCTATCAAAAGCTGTCAAATAACAGTAATGAAAACAAGATATTTTTCAACTTACTTTGCCATTAGCAAGTATATATATTTTGAATATAAACAAGCTGGTTTATAGACTATAGTAAACTGGAAGAGGCTTCAGGAATGTGAAAATCATGACAATTGTCCCAAAATAAAACCTGATTTACTAGAAAGTCTGCCAAGGTAAACTGGGCTTTGACTGCAAAAAATTTATTTCTTTGCTTTTTAATTCTTGTATTAATTCAGTTACTTTGTAAAAGCAGAAACAAACCAAAATTTGCCCAAACACTAAATACAGAAGGAAGACTAAAAAAGAGTATTAGAAATCTAATAGGATCTTTTGCAGAAAGCACAAGCTGAAATTTTACTTATCAGTTGATATAACTTTCTGAGATTTTAAGTATTTTGATATGGTAGTAAAGCATAAAAAACTCTACATATACTTAAGAACATGAATTCATCTAAAAATTTGCAGTCCGCACTGCTCATGTCCTATAAATAATTCAAATGAACCTATAAAACAAATTGTTTCTTCACCACTTTTTTCCCCTCTAAAATTAATTTTACTATTGTTCTTACAGGAAACTCACTGCAAATAATCAGAAAACTTATTTCTTGCCAAATGACTTAACTGAATCATGACAGACTTAAAATACTGGAGTTATAAATATAAGATGGTATATATTCTTAGATCTGTGGTAAGCCACCACTTCATTTAAGTCTCATTTTAAAATGGGGAAAAAGCCCAAGAAGATAAAACTCATGCAGCCTTTAATTAAATCAGAGAGACTATTCAGATTTAAACATCCTGATTTATGTGGGGGGGAAAAAAAACCCAGACCAACAACTACTCCAGTTTACTACCCTGAAATCATTTTCTGTGAAAATGTGGAACTAGAACAGAATTTTAAATATAAATACGTGTTTTGCAGCTGTAATGCAATTTTTCTTTCTGAAAAAAATGTATTTTAAACTCCAAAGTTGAAAAGGTTTAAATGTATCTCCAGCTGAGATAACATTATACAAAATTAATTAATCAATAAAGCTTTATTAGCACATGTCACACTACCTCCAGGAAAACCTTAATGTTTTAAAAGAATTATCAAGTTTGAGCTGTAAAATAATGAGCTAGTGTACTGCAGAGGGCATTTTTAAGAATAAACTGATAGAGTTTTAAAGATGGAATTTTAAACTGAAACATTAACTGACTCCTAGCTCTAGTGTCAAACACTCAGTACAAAGAAAGCAAATTTTCTTTTCCCTATAGAAAAAGCTCTTTAAATAACAATTTGATGCCTTACCTCTAGGTCACAGCTGTATTCCGTGCCATCCAGAAGCATCACCTTACACTGCACAGTTTTGATTTTCTTCGGAGACTTCTGAGGAATGTTATCTACTTTAATTTCAGCTGTCTGCACTTCTTTAGTCTCCCTTTTTTCTTTTTCTTCTTCCTTTTTCTCTGCAACTTCCTCTACTTCTGTTTCTTTACCATCTTCTTTGGAAGGCTATATAAAATACAGTTAAACTTAGAAAAGGAGGATACTTTTAACTTGTCAATTCCTTTTATAAGCTACTAATAAATGAAACAGTAAATTCATTAAAGTTATGCACTTACTGGAAACTCAATCACCAGCATAATCATTAAGGTCTTTTTTTAGGGACTGGGTATTCTTGCTCTCAAGCCAGAGAAGGTGCCTATTTTTCCCTTTCCTTGAAAGGAGGTTTTGAGGTTTTTTTGTTTGATCGTTTTTAATATGAGCTATTGAGCTTTCTTCCAAAGAGAAACAAATTTATTAAGAAGCTCCAGGAATTATGCTCAACTAAACCCCAGTATTCATGAGAACAAAATCACAGAATGGTTGAGGTTGGAAGGGGTCCCTTGAAATCTAGTCCAGTGCCCCTAGGGCCATGCAGGGCAATTTGCCCCAGACCATATCCAGTTATTTTTTGGATATTTCAATAGGGGAAGAACTCCACAGTATCTCTGGTCAACCTGTTCTAGTGTCTGACTCACCCTTTACCACCCTAGGAGGCCTATCATCTGCACCACCACCTGGCTATGTTCCTTGCCAAGGAAATGTCCTATCACCATCAGGGTAAAAAAAGATTTTTTTTTTTTTTTTGTTTTGAAATGTAATTTCACAGGTTTATTTTGGGTCCCTTGCCTTTTGTCATCTAACTGCATACCACTGAGAAGGGTCTGGCTTCTCTGCATTCCTTCCATTCAGGTATTAATACACATTCATAGATCCCCTCTCCTCCTTCTCTTCCCCAGACTGACCAGTATCAACTGTCTCAGCCCCTCCTCATACAAAACATTTTCTGTGTGCCTTCCCTAGAATATGAAGTTTGAATGCTAAGAACTGACGAGCAACTTCACAAAAGGCAGGACTGGAACCTAGCAACTGGAATAGCTGTCATTTTTTCCCCAGTATGATCCTAATAAAACTTAACATGAATTACATAAATCATTAAAGTTCATTAAAGTTCCATTAAAATTACGCCAAAGTATCTATGAGCCTTCCCACACGTACCTGTATTTCAGCACTACTAACAGAGCGTTTTTCTTTGTCATCTGCTTCAGCATTCTGCTGGTTTTCAGCTGCTTCTTCCAAGCTCTTTCTTGGCTGAGCCACCCCCTCTAATGCCTGGCTTTCGCTTCCTTCAACTACTTGCTCTTCCCCTGTGGCCCTCTTCTTGGACTCATCTTTGGGCTCTGCCAAGGTGTATGACTTTTGTTTCTTAAGCCAAGGGGGAAGGAAACGAGAAAGACCCCTGCTTTCAGGTGAAGATTTTTCCTTCTTCTGGCTACTTGGACTACTTTGGCTAGTTGGTGCTGGGACAGAAGAATCTTGAGCTTCTCCAGAGGATGTTTCCCTGGACGTTTGATCTCCTGGAGCCTCTGATGCTTCCTCAGGCTTGTCCTTGGCTTTGTCCGGTCCCAGCTGTTCAGAATCTTTCTTTACTTCGGTCTCTGAACCAACTTCAGTTGTCATTATCACAACTGACACTAAAAGAAGCAACAATATAAACAGTTTTGTTATGTAGCATCACTACTTCTACTAACTAATTATTTGCAGTAATTTGTAGTAATACATAAACTCTTGTAGATGATCAAACTTGTTAGGGTTAAAGAAACACTTCTTTTCAAATTTTCAATTCACAAGTAAGACCAGTAAGCTAAAACCTAGTGTTCTGCAGATAAAAGATCAATGGTTTCCTTCTCCTTAATAATTTTTAAAGTATTCTTTAATGTAAAAGGCATTCATTTGCCTAATGTTATTGGCTGAGATTATTTCAGACGTAACTTCAGCTCTCTTTTTACTCTGCTCTGTGGCAGACCCAGAAAATGAATTTTCAGAGGAGCAACCAGCATCTCTAATAAAACTAATAGGCCCAGCCCCCCTACTATTTGGGACCATTTACCAACTTAAAATAAATTATTGGAAGTGAAAGAGCAAGATTACCAAAGAACAGGACAAAAGAAAGGTGAGCATGATAATGAATGCAAAAAATTGGGAAGTTATAAGTCAGCGACATAGTTGAAATTACTAAAAATGCTGGGGAGCATACATTTTTAATTAAGGTAAGATTGGGTTCTTAATAAAAAGTTCATACCAATCAATATATAATCACATCCTATGAATTCTGTGAATATAGAACTCTTATACTCTCATCACGCCTGCTTACTCTTCCTTCAGTGAAATCAAAGACAAATCATAATACTGTAACATCAGGATATGTAATAATAACCTTTCAAATTAACATTACTGGTATTTTTTGAAAAAATATTAACTAGAAAAAACAAATTTTGTTATTTGTGGGGCACTGTACTGTGCTGCATTGCTTTAAGAACTCAGTCTAACTACATTTTTTCCCAATATATTGAAGCGAGCCAACAAAAACAAGGGTCCAACAAAAGTTTATAATGGTTAGATTTCATTATTCATCACTAGTATTTACTTACAGTCTTCTGAAAACAATTAATTTTAAATTGATGGTCTGTTTTTCTGGCCTAAACTTTAGCAGATTAGTTACAATCACATTTATATCTTCATAACGTGGGAACGCTCTCCATTATGATTATCTTCACTGCATGCCACTAGAGGCAGGAGGCTCTTAGGTTCAGGACTCTTGCTGAACTCAACTGCTCCCACCTGTATCCAAAACGAGTCAAGAAGGTTACCTAGCTCAGCCTTGATGCAGTTCACTTGCACAGCACTTTAAACTGCACTTAAAGCCAACTGATAACTAGTTTAGATCACAAGGCAGCAGTAACACTTTGCCTTCAGGCTTCCAAAGCACATCCATAGGCAGTCAGAAATAGCCAAACTAAGCCATTCCCTAATAGGAAAAAAAGAAAAATGGAAGCTAATGGAGGCCTACATGTATAAGAGAAGGCGTTCTGGACAAAGAGATGAGCAATACTGAGCCAAAGGAAACACCATCTTGACAGTTATCTTACCTAGATAGATGCCTAGATAGACATAAGAGTCTTGAACTATCTACAGGCAAATTCACATTAAGCATCTTGAGACCAAAAGTAGCTACATGGTGTGTGTATGTCTTTTGTTCATCACTTAACACTTCACTATCNCCATTCCCTAATAGGAAAAAAAGAAAAATGGAAGCTAATGGAGGCCTACATGTATAAGAGAAGGCGTTCTGGACAAAGAGATGAGCAAATAGTAGCTTTACTGCTACACTAGAGGCCTCTGAACACATTTCAAGCTTAAATATTACAGTAATGCAGCCATTTTTACCACTTTTTACAAAACCCTTCAAGTTTCAATACTACTAATAAAGCTTGTGATAGAGTATTAAGCATTATGTAAGTGCTATTTATCTCATGTAACAGGTCTCTGAAAGGCAAATTTGCACTTGACTCTTAAGATTAAGGAACTTGCTATTTAAAGCCATATATTAGTATGCTGGTTTTCAAGCTGCTACTAATCAAACTACATTTTGTTATCACCTTTGTATCTTACATAGAAATGCTCCTGTTCTTTCCAAATGGTAGGTGTCTTATTAACATAATAATGTAAAACTCTATTATCAAAATGAAAAATGAACAATACCTAGAAAACCAAACTCAACTTTCCCTGAGGAAAATTGAAACTTTTGCTGATCAGAGAATATCAATCCACACTGCTTAAAAAATTCCAAAGGGAGGTTTCACAAGTAACAGCAATGGGGGTGATTTTTTTTATATACATCTCTAAGAAATAACCAATTTTTTTCATATATCTTTAAGAAAGAATCATTTTTTTTTTCTCAGAAAGTGGTTAAAACAATTTTATAAGACTTGATACACAGATCTGCAAATAAGTTATAGGGAAGCCACTATATTTCCTGCACCTTTTTCTTTTAATTTTCAAAATATACAGAAATGCATGAAATACATGTACAAACTAAAAAAAAATTTTAAAAAATTATATACCACTCTCAAAATTAATATCATGATTTGACTATATAGTTAAAAAGCAGACATCTCCAGAAAATTCCTTCAAACTATGCAAAATAAGTCACCCTGTAAACACATCCCTATGATATTGTTCTAATGATAAAAGGAACTGAAGATATCAAGTCACACATCATAACTGATTAAATTTAGACAGAATAGCACTGGGTGGTATAAACTTGCTCAATGCAAAACAAAGATTTTGCATCTCCAAGTACCCCAGTTTTCAAAATCAAAGTTATAGTTACAAGGAGAACTTGGCTTTGTACTGCAGAAGCAAGGGAAACTTATTACAGCCCTGTCTGAAGAGGTCTATGTTCACTCAATGCCTGTATTCGATGCCTGCAGCAGGAGGGATTTATTTCATGAGCCAAATTTCCCATAAGCCTACAACTTCAGTGCTTTTCAGGGCAGGGAGGGGAGAGGCAAAGACAAGGAACAGACAGGGGAACCCTTCAAAAGGAAGCACACCTCTCTACTGAGCTTGTGCATTTCTTTATACTCCCAGTAGTCTCTGAATTAACTGCAAAGAGGTAAATGAGTTAACTAAACAAGGGCACTGACCACAAATGTAAGTTATAGTCTTCCCAAAACACCTATCTTCTCTACCACATTAGCTTGATTTCTTTTTTCCAGAGTTGCATGTTGGTACAAGAATTAGCTATCCCTTGAAAAACACAAAATTTGGTCTCATTCTCCCTATCTCAATGCTCTGTCAGATCCTCCAGTTTTGTAGCTCACAGGAAATACAGAGATAGGGAGGGACCAAACAGTGGAGTTCTGCCATCAGTTTATTCTTGCAGTTCGTAAAGCTTCTAATGTTACCTTCACTACAGTCAAGCAATCAAGAAACCAGGTCTTCTGAAAGTGGTTTTTTCCCCCGATTCCCTCCGGTCCTGATAGGGAAGACCTCACATGATCTCAGACAGCTCTGGCATAACAGCCGACAGTGTGCCAGAAATTAAATGGAAACAAGCAGACAGCATTTGTCTCAGAAGTGATACTGAGAAGAAATAAATCAGATTGCAAATTTAGAAGTCTCAACTTCAACTGCATGTTTTCTTGCCTTCCTGTTTTCAAGTAAATTCTCATTTATTCTTACTACATAGCATGAGCACACTAAATGCTTCTTCCCCTATAATCTTTCATAAGCTCTGTAACAACAGCAGCAGAATAGGGTTTTCCTTATCTCTCACCTTTTTAGAATTGCAAGGTAACATGAAATCTGTGTTTCATTTTGAACTGAGAAAGGAAAATACTAATCTTGCAGCAAGAGTAGACTAAAGAGAAGGAACCATAGAGTGATGCTCAAATAAAGAATTACCAATGTCTGAACAGAGAAAAGAAAAATCTTGGTAGACTTTGCAATTGACATTTAAGCCCAGGCACATTAAACCACAAGCAATAACAGCTCTATCTTTTGTAATCCTCCCAAAAACTTGGGTCATGCCAACTGAATTACTACCTAAGCTGCAAGGCTGAAGGTGGGGGTGGGATGGCAAAAAGTACTGCAAAACACTTGGCAGTTTCTGAAGAGAAGGTGAGTTTTTAAAAACCGGTCCCACTTTCACAGGAAGAAGATGATCTGCCCAATTTAGAACTCTACCAACTTCCCCAAGCAAGGGTGCTGACCAGGAAGCAATTGAAGACAACAAGCAGTCTCACTCCTCTGCATTCATCCTTTCCTCTCTATTTTATTGTGCTGAGAAGAAACTCAGAGCTGGCCCAAGTTCACAGCTGAAAGCAGAAAAGGATGCTACATTCCTTCCTTACACTCTTTTCTTTCAGGAGTATAGATTGGTCAGCTGGGTGATACCTTTTTTTCAGTTTCTAGCATAAATTCTTGAAATGTATTTTTCTGACCAAACTGATTCTTGACACTATATGTATAAACTAGAAACAGAAGTTGTATCAAATGTAAAATGAAGTTTAAAAAAGAAAAAAAAAAAAAAAAAGAAAAAAGAGAGAAGAGGGAAAGAAAAAAGTGTAGATCAAAAATCACAGACAATATTAAAACCAACTGCAGTAAAATGAAGTTTTCTGTGATGATACATGTTTTAATTAACTGCTATTGTTACAGTATTTCTTATTTATCAGCTCAGAGGAACAAATCCAGATTCTTTTTCCATACATTTCTGGATCACATTTTACTTATGGGTATATAGAAGTAGAAAATGCAGCCCTAAATTAGTTCCTTCTTTTTTCAATTTGTCACTAAAATTCATAGCAAAATCAAGAAATAAAAATCGCTTCGATAGTTATATCTCCATCAGTCTACTAGGATTCACAGAGAAGCCATCATGTCATAGAAGCAAAAGGAAACAAATCAACCTACTTCTACAGAAATAAATCACAGCTCAGTGCACTAAAAGCCAATGTGTGTCTGTGCAAGTCATGTAATTTTCTGTATCATCACAGCATTAATAATTTATTTTTAAAATCACTACCTTCATAAATAATTCAAATTCTTATCTCGCATGGACTACACTAAAAAAATTCCAAAAAGATATCAAAGAAAATATCTAACATCTTAAAAAATATACACGAAAACCTGAAACAAGGTCATGTGTATTTCAACTGCCTAAAACAAAGCAAAAAAGCTCCCAAATAAAGTTGTTTATTTCTTGTCATATTATTGATCTGAAGCTCAGCAGAAGCCTGATCTGCATTTCACAGTTGGTTAGGACACATCATTCATGCTTGTTGCTTCCAACATGTAAGATTTGTTGATATAAAAGCTATAAAGAAATAAAATCCTAGCTGGAACAGTTATTCATATGTTAGAGTGTAAAAGAATCTGGTTTAAACAGTAATATCTGAGGAACTTGCTACTATGACTAGATTTTTTCAAAAACATAAATCACTTCTTTTCTGTAGAGTTCTGTAGAGAACTTATATTTCAAATTTGGCTGAAAGTATTAACTAAATAACTTTATTTTAGATTTCTGCTGATTTTAAAACCTATATTTTATCACTGGAATGTAAACAACAAAACAAATTATATACCATGATTCCATGCAGCATCATTTTGCTGAATAACCTGCACACATTCTATTAGCAGACAAAGCAAAAAGTAAACCTGATTGCTCATTTTAGTGATTATTTCAATGGATTACTACAATTGAAAAGACATGGAGTGGTCTAAACACCAAGGAATAAATTCAACTAAAGTATGAAGTTTTCAATTTTGAGATCCTTAAGAAAGCAAAAACATCTCTAAAGTTGGCTTAGATCAATCTGAAACATTCACATCATACAGTTCCAAATTAAATTGTTCTGCAGTCAAATATCAACCCCAAACCACCCCAGTTCTCCCATAGGAACTTGCATCCTTCTCTGTATGTATAAATACAGTGCTTATACATGCAAACACACTTTGAAAGTTGAATCTAATAATTTGGATTACAATCAATTTTAAGCACATTCCTAAAACAAATTAGATCATACAACAGAAAAAGCAGAGGAAATGGATACATGTTTTATACATACAAAATCCAATCACCTCTTTTTAAACGATTAATCAAAGATGATATCCAGCAATTGAATCCAAACCTAAGTATTGACACACTGAAGGTGACAAGGACTGTTCCAGTCTGCTCCTTCCCTGATGATCACTGTGCTCAAAAATCAAGGTTGACTGCAGAGGCTGAAGAGACAAACTGCAGACTCGGCTTTTTTGTGAGTCTCTGCACTCGCCACAGGGCAGAAGCCTGTCAGAGTCCATTGGTTTCCCAGGCTGTGACAAGACCACCAGTGCTGGGGCCTTGATGGATCTCTTGCTGGCATGGCTCCTCATTGCAGGCTTAGAAGGTAACACACTGAAAAACAGACTACCAAGAACAATCCTATGCCATATCTAGCCAAACCCTCCCCTCCCCCCCGCCAAATTCCTTCTTTTAAAGCTTCAAAGTTCATTGAGGAATCTTAAGCAATAATTCAGGTGAGTAGACAACTAAATCTGTACTGATTCAGACTTTTGCCTTTTTAATAATATCTCCTAGTAAAAATTTTTCCCAAATGGAAGCCCATAAAAGAATTGCCCTTTCTCCTCATGATTCTGGTTTGGCTTCCTCTTAAACTGGGAGCCTATTCTCAAGGAGGTAACCAGGTGAGCAAACTGACATTGCCAGTCTGTGCATTGGTCAGCAGATGGTGCCATAATAGTTCTGAAAGTCAGTAGCACATTTCAAAGGTCAAACTTTAAATAGCAACAGTAACTCCAATTTCAAATGTAATTCCCAGATTATGACAAGTGATGGAATGCTTTCACAGAAGTATTAACTTATTTTAATAAATAAAACTTCAGAGCAGACAGTGAATCATGACTCCACGACAAGACAAATTAGTTACACATGTACATGAACACGTGTGTCTAAATACGTACACATATTCTCATAATGTCTAAGCTTATCTCCAAGAGTAGAAATGGCACACAACTGTGTCCTCCCAAAGAATTCTGTGCCTGTCAAATCCAGTTCCCAGGGAATTACTGGCATGTCAAAGTGGCTAGCAGCCCCTGAGCTAATAGAGACTATACTCATGAACATCCTTTTATGTAGATAATGAAGTCACTATTCAAAATAACAGGTATTTTATTAGCCTTCATGTTTATATCCATGCCATCATATACTTCATAACTTGCAAACATATAGTATTTCCCTCCCAAACACATTCTTGTCCTTATTTAAATATTGAAGTTCCTAGAGCTCATTTTTATACCCTGAGAAAATTACTGTAGTTGTATAACCATTCCTTACAATGCACAGAACACAGACGACTCATCATAAAAATACTGGCAAGTTCCTACATAGGATGGTAAGAATTTATAAGGTAGTTCTGAAACAAGAACATAAGACAAGTACAAGTGTAATTCTGAAGATTGCTCTGAAGACAAAGAAAAAAATCAAGGATATAGACAGCAAATTGAATGTGACAGAAAAAACTATTCCTGTCTAAAATTGCCAAGTATCTACAGTTTAGATACTCACAACAGAACTATAATGCTGACAGATTTCTGCAAAGCAACTCTGGGGAAGTCACCTCTACTCTTTGTAAACTCAAATTACATCCTGGAACATTACTATTTCTCTAAATCCTTTTTCCTGTTAAAGCAGTACAACACATACCACCTATTACTTATCACACAAGTGCCTCAACTTTTCATAAAGCACTTGCCGCAGGCCACCTCCATTTTGCCCGGTGAATAACTTGGCAACTGAAATCCATGTACAGCTTTAAAGGTTTTCTTTTAATGGATAAGTCACTTGAAGGAAAATTCCAGAAAGGAAAGATAGTACTACAAGAAATGAAAACCAGTGAGAATTCTTTAAAAGCTGTTTTGTTAAAATTTATTTCCTGACACTGTGCAGTAGTCTAAAAATGTGTAATAAAACAAAGAAAATAATGTTGGAAAGTGCTGTTTTCCAAACTAAATGAAATTCAGAGAAAACTGCATCATCTTTGTAACATCACACTTGGAACATGTAAAACTCAACCCCAAGGCTTTCAAGAAAATCAGAACATAAATACCACACACAACAAAGCCACAATGCCCACACTGGAAATTGAGATCAGATTTAAGCACATATATATCCTGCAGCTCTCTTGGTGCTCTCTCTCTCTGCCATACCCAGAAATAACAGAAATCTGTGCCTTCTGTATTTTCAATCTACAAATACACTGCTGTATCAAGGCAAAAAAAAAAAAAAAAAGAAGTCCTAAACAGCAAATTAATTTAAATCAAGACAAGCTGTCTTTGCCAGAGTATATATGCACAAATATAATGTGTTCATCAAGATCGCTTTGTGCTTGTCCCCAGCACTGAAAAAAATGTTGTAATCAGATGAGAATCCAACAATCGTTTTGAAAAGCTGTATTGAACAAGTGACCCCACCCAGGCCCTGACACTGCTAGAGAAGAACATGCTCAAGTGGAAAAATGGGATTTAGTTCCAAATTCATTCCAGCAGACAGAAAATGAACATGGGTCAAGAGACAGTTCTGTTTTCCTGTTATCTGTCCAACAAAGATCAACACAGATTCTGAGAAAAATCTCTGCCCTATTTTTAAAATCAACTTTGCAAGTTTACAGTGGGTTTTGGCTATTCACATTAAAGCCTCACGATAACCACCATTTTAGAGATTAAAATCAGTGAGTATTCAGTGAGTATTTGTTTGTTCTGAGCAATGCTGTCCCTCCAATTTCCAATTCCTATCCTTCTACTCTATCCCACCTTGCCAAATGGCTGGTTCTATGACAGTTACACAATCTCACTGAAGCACAGGCAAAGATTTAAGTTTTTCCAGTTCTTAATAAAGAAGCTGTGGGGGGTGGGAGCAGACAATGACAACCCCATTTGGGTTCTGTAAATTATTTGCCGTGTTCTGATTTGGAGGTGATTGATTTGTAGATGCCACAATAAAAAATTCTATTTCTATCTTTCTATTTATAATGTATTGGCAAGATTAAAACCAGGGTTTTTTTATACTGACAACGTTATGTTCACTCTTGCATGCAGTACACTTACAAAGCACTTACAATAACAGAGTTAATCAAAACACTTGCCAACTTACTTGGTGAAAAATAATTTACTAGTACCTGAGAATTTTTTGTACTGCAAACTGGAAGGCCCCAGTGTAATAAAGTTCCTGAATGGTGAAATTCCAGATGCACATCATTGTTTTGACAAGTATCCATTTCCTCTTCAGTGGAAGTCATACAGAGAATTATTACCCTCTCACAGGTTCAGGAAATATACAACAGCATGCAAAAAGAGAAATCTCAGCAACACCAGGATTCAACGTCAGGGGAAGAGGAGAAAAAAAAAAAAAAAAAAAAAAANGGGGGAAAGAAAAAAAAAAAAAAAAAAAAAAAAAAAAAAAAAAGAAGCAACTAATCTATGCTTTCAGCAGTGAGAGACCAGTACACACATATTTAAAAGTAATTTTCATAAGCAGATACAACCATTACATTTTTTTCACAATCATATCAAGGCTGAATGTCATACAGATGTGGACACTACTGAGATCACATTCAAAATGCCTGCTAGCTTTTTATTTCAGCTCATCTAACTTAGGAACCATAGCCAAAAACACAACTGACAAATGCATTAAGACAGTTTGCTCTGGGAGTAAGAGACTAGAGTTCAATGGACAAATGTTTACAAAGCTTTAGGGTCTAAACATAACCACAGAAGTGACTTCTTTGGCAGCAATATCAGTTCTATATTTTCACATTAAAGGGCATTTCATTTTTGCTATTGCCAAATATAAGCATCAGAGAAGGCAGGCAGAGTTGTCTTCGGCAAGCCACTTGAACAATACTGGTAGATGCATGGCATTACTGAGGGAAACAGAGTTGGAAAAAGTGACAATAAAATTATAAAGCCTTTTATGCAGGTCACAGGAGAATCGTCTCGTGCTGCTATTCTTTTTTTAGTGTCTGTTTTCCTAAATCAGGATTTCAGGTTGTAATACAGAAATTGATACTGCCACACTTTTTACCATTAATAACTTCAGTTTCAAATACTTGATTAAATGACATCCCTGGCAATTTATGTTAAACAAGTTTAGTCCCAGTTCCAAGTGAGTGCAATGTCTCAAGGTATATAGTTAAGTATTTTTGGATTTCTGCTGGAAAGCTGCAGCTGTGTCTTTGCTGGGTAAGTTATTACCAGTATGTGAATCATCTGTTGAAGAACCTGTGGAGAGCTTAATGCACACGCAAGTAAGCAAACCCAGGTTATTAACTCTATAAGATAATTTACAAAAAAACAATCCCAAACCAAACTAAAAACAACTACCACAAATCAAAAGCACAATAGTTAAAACCCAGATAATTATCACTTCCTGCTGCAATGAACAAAAGCTATCCTATATTCCCTGACTATTCTCCCACACTCCCCAAACATGAGAGGTTAGCCACCTGAGAGGTCATGTTTTGGCATTTTATGTCTGCAGCTAGTACAAGCTAAGTGAGTCTTTTGTGTGCTACTGGAATAGAAGTATTCCCTTGAAAAAGCAGAACCAATTTGTTCAGTGTCTCCCACCTACTCAAAATAATTATAATGCACATCAGATGATATATGTAAAGCACAACACTGCGGACTATTTCCTACATACTTATGTTTACTGAATATAGAAGAAGCACTGAAACTAGAGATAGCACTGCTCTTCTTAAAAGTATACATCTATTGCTCCTGTGGGAGTTAGCTCTGCCAATCCCCAGCAACAAAAAGCAGTGGAGATGCCTCTTAGCTGAGCAAATAAAACTGGCAGCCAAAACTTCATCACTCCCATGGGCTCTTCTGAATGCTGGTATTTGATTAGGAGAGTGAAAACATGAGCGACTTTCTAAAAGTTTCCTACTTTTCACGGTAGTGGCTTCACAACTAACAACACTGCAACCACTGCAACATCTCTGGGCAAGACAAAGTGAAAAGAGCCTAGTTCATTTCTGAATCTAGAGGTCAGAAACAAGTTAAATGGAGAAAAAAGGCAAAAGACAATGCTAATAATGCTGGTTTTGTGCCTGGACTTCAGCACTTAACATGTTTATTAGTCATCTAAGTGCTTTAGCTGTTTTGTGCTTTTTGGAAGGACATTCCCAACATGAAAGATTGTAATACAAAACAGATAACAGGATATGCATGAAAGTCCCAAGGGAGTAACTATTTAAACAAAGTTTTCTTTGGAGAGTTAGGGAATGACAATAGATAAGGAAGATTTAAAAGAATAATTCACTTGTGAACACCAAGAGCAAGGCAGGGAGGAGTATTTAGAACCATACTGTAGACAAGGAAAAAGAATGTTGTCCTGCCAAACCACAAATTTAATTACACTCCCATACAAATATAAGAATATACATCACAAACTACAGTTTACCAAAGCAGCCTCACCCATAGCAGAAAAGCCTTTTAATGATCTCATACAAATGGGGATGGTGTGTTGTCACAGTAAGCTTTCAGGCCAAGTAAAGGCTTCATTCTGCCTTCCTGGGCTGTACTTTCAGTTCTCATTCTGTACATGCAGAAAAGTTTCAAAGCTTTGAAATGGTTCTAAGTAAACACAGCTCCAAGATGATAGTAATTCATCATCTTACAATTTCATTATCACAAACACATACAGCACAATATTGCGAACTCTACACTGAAAAGACTTTGAATGGCACTCCGAATCTGCATTGGCTTAGGGGTTTCTTGCTTCTTTTGGGCTCTTTAGTTTACGTGGTGACTGAAGAAATGCTCAAAAGCATATTTACCCAGCTGTTCTCTCTGGCCATGCTTCTTATGCATTTAATGTTAAATCCAAAATCATGCTTGATCTTACAGTCATTGATTTCCCTTGTCCTATCTAGATTTTTTAAATCCTAAGTACTTTGAAATATAAAGCAATGAGAAAATTAAAATTGGTGAAGTATACAGACAAAACTAATTTCACTATTTTTTTGACCATAGTACTATACTGGTTAACAACTAGGGGTTTTTGCAAGACCATACTCCTGTGTGTGGAAGCAACACAGAAAGAGCGTATGCCAACCAAAAGGACAAGAGTCACAGTCCTGTTTGAAATGACACCATGTTCTTTCTCAACTCGGGAGTACTTGATTAGTTCCCAAAGCAAGGCATCAGAAATTAAGAACTGGAGCTCTGGTCTGGATGAAGTCTGAGGCATGCTAGTCTGAAAATTCTGCCTAAACATAAGAACTTCAAGAAAACTGTGTGAAAACTTCTAGCACTTAGAAAATGTGTGTTTCTGACTGGGAGAAATACATCCATGCGACAGAGTTGAGTTTTGGGAGAGAGTATGAATACCATGAAAACTAACATTTAATAAATTCACTAAAAAGTGGATACAAAGACTCACTAAAAGGGAAGAACTGATGCTATAGCACTCAACTCTTTCTTGCTCTCTTTCTTTTATAAAGATAGAACTTGGAAAAAGCAAGCTAGCAATGAAACAAAGTAGACACCACTGGAGAGAAAGTCAAGAGTAAAACAAAACAAAACCAATAAAAAAGGGGTGGGGGAGGGAAGGAAAAAACAGGAAACAGACGCTGAAGACAAAACAGGAAAGGTCATGATTTGTCTAATAGCCAAAAAGCTGTAATGAGGCCACAGGGGGGCAGGGTGGGAAGACCAGAATTCCGGTACAGGCTAAGTGATATTATAGATGCTACGGGTCAGTCCACAAGATCTCCAAGCGTTGGTCCTTCAAGTGCTAGGCTGCAGGAGATCCAGCATCTATGTATATATCACTTTTAAGGCTTTTCCAGAGTATATGTTTCACTTTTGAATACCAATTTTGTGACAAGTCTCAAGACTTGGTCCTCCATTTTAAGATTTTAATGAGAGTACTCCTCCTTCCTTTGGACTTGTACTCATTTAGTGCGTTTATTTTTAAGCAGCAAATGCTTACTTTGGATTGCCTAATGAACTAACTGAAACTTCCTGGAAAAACTGTGTTGCTCTACCTCCAAAGCCATAAAATGACAGAATTCTGATTAGTTCACTTCTGTTTTTCTGGCTTATCTACACATCCTGAAGTTCCATTCAACATCAAGATTAGAGGCTCCCTACCTCAACAATTCAACTACATCTTTGACTCACCAATTCCTCTAGAGTAATCTTCTTTCTGGTTTAAAAACAGATCATGAATTATCTCTCATTTGCTTTTGGTTGAAGAGCTCCAAGACCAAACACCTGTATAAAACACCAGTCTAAAGAGGAGCTAAGTGTTTTGCAACAGCTATAAAATTGACCCATCTAAAGAAGTACTTCTGAGTGCAGCAAAACATAATATTAGAGATAAACAAACTTGAGCACTATGAGGAGAAGGTGATACATGAGGCATGCTCACTAGGACAGTAGTAAAAATGAAACAAAAATAGTTCTCAAGGCCTCTGTTCTTAAACACTGACACCATGCACTTCTAATTGTTCCATGTAAGGAGACAAAATAATATCTTTCATTTATTTTCTGTTGAAATTCAGAGGGCACTTC
>VWZN01003755.1:249911-274678 GCA_013396955.1 Regulus satrapa | reverse complement strand
CCAAAAACAAAGGGTGATGGTCCACAGGGGAAGCTTAGTTTTCCTTAGACAAAAGCAATCTTCCTGACTTCACACAGAAGAGAAAAAGTGGAAACAAGTCTTTTTGACCTGTATGCATTATGAGGTCCTCTAAATGTGCACTCTAAAAATTGCATTACATGTACAAGTGCCAGAACTGGTTTACGCAGAAGTTGCGAAAGCTACAAAAAGTTATTAAATAAGCTTTCTTACTTTTAAAATTATAAACAAGAACAGAAGTATTCCCAGCCTAATTTCTACTGAAAACTATCATACAAGCTAAAAGGTTGTGCACATCAAAAGATAGAACATTTTCATATTGAATATTCCAAGCTAATTTATGCTGTATGACATCATGAAAATCTGAAGTCCAATTCAAGTCTGGAGGAAACAGACAACATTAACTATACATTCCAATTCAACAGAATTAGATTTCACAACATTTATGTACAAAATGAATCAAATCCTCATCAGGTGAAAAATTCTGGGTTGGCAAATTCCTCCTGTGCTCCGCCTACTGCTGTCATCACATGATTCCCAGCAACTTCATTAATCACCATGACCACATTTGCACAGAAATAATTCAATACTTGAAGCAAAATGAATATGCAGTCTTCTTTCCGCGCAGAGTAGCTGCAGCATTTCTCATGCCAATTAAAACAATGTTTCATTGTCTTCTTTAACAAAGGAGAATGAATTTTAGACTGCACATGTCTACAGAATACACTGCAACACTTGAGATAAAAATTCTAAATATTAAACTTACTGGAAAAGGGAAGCAGATTATTAAACTGAAGACATTTCTTTTAAGATATACAGATAATATGGCCCAGATATACAAGTAATATGGCACATTTGGTGTGACTTCCAAATAAGAGTTTCAAATTGTTAAAGAAAAAATGTGGCTTTTTTGTCTCACAAAGATTATGTGAAATATACAAAATATTGTACAATACTTCAAATTAAATGATAAGTTTACTAAACTATCCAAAAAGACTTCAACAAAGTTATTTATATAATTCTCATTTTGCCAATGCATTACCAGCTTGTGTTACTCAACACTAAAATGAATATTTAAGCCTTTTAAGTATATTTATAATCATATGATCAACAACACAGTGAAGAAAGGACTCTGGTGGAGCACACAGTTTAATAATCCTGTAACAGAAAACAGATCCCCTAAAATTCCCAAGACATAGCAACAAGGCTGTTTTCAGATATGTGTGGGCTTCACCATTTGCAACATGCTAAAACCCTTCTTACTTTATATTAGTTTCATGTATAAGCATCTCTTTCATCCTCTTTTCTTCTCCCTCCCCTCTAGTACCTTCACTTAATCTTACTTGCTTTTTTTAGAATCTTCCTGATTATCAATTAAGTACTATGTCTTCCACTCTTAATTCCGTCACCATTGCTAGAAAGCCTGGGTGCCAAACTGTGTCAAGAGCCTGGCTTACATCCAGATAGTTTAGCACCTCACCTGAACAAAAAAAATATAAACAATTTAATATCCAAGCTGGATTTTTCTTTCAAATCTTATCCACAGAAGAACAAGTAAAATAAGCTGTTCACAAAATTACGTGAATCTCTTTATTTGCCAAGTGATCAAAACAAAACAAAAAAAATCAAACATAGTACTTAAAAGCCATTCAACTAGTGACAAATTAAGCCACAGGCAAATACATAATATGAATGAAAAAGCTTTAGAAATAAAGAATGGTTTTCTGCAGGTAATTCTTAAATGAGAACTATACTGCTATCTAATATTGGGATTTTCTTCCTGCATGAAGCAACTAGAAACCTGTTCAGCCAACATATCACAAAGATGTCCCGGGAGGTTGAAGAGATTCAGTTTTTCTTCTGTGCAACACAACATACATTCCAGTGAGCATTTTCAACACCTCAAATAATTGGGGAAGTGACAGAAATACTTTTTAAACAAAGTGCTAATAAAATCCGAGAATGTTATTAATCACCAGATTTTTTTCTGCTCACATCTCCCAATGTATCTCGCTCTGAAAAGCATGCATTGACTATGTGCTTGATCTGTAGCCTATGAAGACCTTTGCATTCCCTAACTGAAGGGATTACAGGTATCAAAAACGAACCCCAGACTTCCTTTCATATGGAAACTCTTCCAGAACAGCCCCTGAGTAATGGAGATGAAAGTGGCAGACCTAAATAGTTCTGATTCTGCCTGACAAAAACCGCAAGGCAAAGCCTGTGTAGAAGAAAAGGATTGTATGCTCTGTTGACGTTGTCAGCGACCTCCTTTAAACTGTCATGGCTGGGATGAATAGCCTAAGTCACCAATCCATTTTATGACTGCTCAATCTGAGCCAGGGTTTAAGCGCATGCTGTGCTGCACAGCCTACGTTAATCTCAGTACACATTAAGATACACGGAGAGCTGCAATCTGCCCAGCAGACAAAGAATAGCCCTCATCTTCGCTCTAAAGGAGGACTGTGTTTATGTAAGGAGTAAATTTTCCAGTTCAAATAATAAATATGAAGTTTTAGCAAAAATAGTTATTCTTCATTACTTAACCTGGAGCAGGTTTTATGGCTTGCAGACCTCCTGCAAAGGTGGTAGAAACATCACAGTCTTTTTCTTCTCTCATTTTTGACCATGACACTACTTTGAGAATTGGCTCTAACTAATCCGTAGTAATCCTTTGGTATATGAAAATAAATACATCCTTGAGTAAATGATAATAAACCCAGCAGGAACAAAAATCAATTACCAAAAGAAAAACTGTAAGAGGGAAAGATGCCATTTGTCTTTTCATTAATTCCTAGCATTATGGGCCGGCCGAAAAATAAAGAATACTGAAGTTTCTTGGAAGCTGTGCAATATTTCTTCTACTTAGTGTTTAATCCCTTCAGGAAACACAGCAAGAATAAAAGGAATGCAAACAAATTTTAAGAAGCTCTGTTACAGCAAGTTTTTCTTCTAGCTCTGAGCACTTTGAGAATGATCCAAGAAAAGTTTTTAACACTTAAAAACTAAGTTCATGAAAATAAAACTAAGATTTATAAAAGACTTTTCAAGAAAGAAAAATAGGCTGTTTTGTAAAGAAATTTGTATTGCTGTGTTTTAAAAATTATTTTAGGCTGCTTTAGTTATAGATGCTCAATCAGATCTGAATAGTTTGAAAATGTTAAAGTTTTCAAATTCATTAATGAAATTACTGCAATACTCCAAAGCCACTTTCTAAACATGTTTCAAGTTTTATTTGAGACATCACTGAAGCCCTTCTGAATATTCAGTTTAATCTTTCACAAATAAAGAGAGAGTTTTTTCCTAAAACCATTAACAAAGAATCCTAAGTTTTGTATATGACAAGTAAGTTCTGTATAAGCAACAAAAGCCCTCAAGGTTAGATGCTAAAGTTTAGGTACATTCTAAACAGAGCTAGAATTGACCAAGTACTGAAACAGGGAAGTTGCACTTCTTAAACAACTAGAACAGGTATCGCACTGTGTTACATATCCTGCTCTTAAATCAGTTGCCCTGCAGCCAGTATTAATCGACCAAGTCCATCAACAAGAAGGTGAAAAACCTTTTAAGCCAGAAGGTCAGCACAATCTGCAGAAGGGCATTATTTCTGAGGATTTGTAAACACACAGGTACAGATTTAATGATAAAATTATCTTAAAGAATACATCCTCTGATTTCAACAGGTTGGCAGTACTTAATGCTCTGTCAAACTGTGTGCATATGCCTACACACAGGTATTTTCAGGATTTTTCTCAAAAAGCCTCTATTTCCTTTTAATAGTTGTTAAAATGGATTTATTTCAGCAGTAATCTTACATTTGGCATTGCTGCCGCGATACTCAATGGTTGACACATGGTTGACCCATATGGTCACTTTGAGTATACAAAGAAGGCCTTTTCCCCACTCCTACTCCCTAATCTCTTGTACACCTATCAGAAAATTCCAGTGGTCCTTCACAGCTCTGCCATAGCACTAACAATCTGTCACTATTTTGAAGAGTTAGAAGATGTATCTTAAGTTCTTCTAGGTACAGGGCAGAAGCTGGCAATGGGTTACTTTAATAATACAAATATATCCAACTGATGTTTGAGCCATCCCTCTTTTGAATTTAAATATGGTGTCCAAATATCTATATTCACTTCTTAACAGGCAGCATTTAATTCCCAAGCAAAACTACAAACAGCTGAAGACAGAAGATGCTATTTCACAATTCACAGTGCTACTCAGGACACACCCATCAGCACATGAACTTGTCCTTAGATTGGTAACTGCTAAAGAGCATCAGTACTTGACATACTTCTTCTGCTGATCTTTGTTAGAAATATCTAATAAAAAATGGTGCTGCTGAAAAACATGGATCTCTTATTCAATATTTCCCTTTTAAAAATCACAAATCTCTAGAAAACCTATGTTCCCATAGCTGCTTTTCTCCGGTATCTCAAAGCAGCAAGTATGTGTCTGTATACACCCAAACTACTTCAGCAACCAACAGCAGTTAAAAAGGAGTAAAATTCAGTGCACTGGTTTGGCACATATCCATTACAATTTAGGGCTGGTACCCTGAGCTGCAGCATTTTTGGTACCTCATTCAATTCACTTAACTACATTAACAGTAGCTGCAGTCCCATTTTTGACTATAGGATAAACACATTCTGAAAACATAAAAAAAAGAAAAAAAAGAGTGTAGACATAGCCATTGGAAAGCAAGTCTGTCAAATTTAATTTCCCTTATTATACACTACTCTTTATCTTTGTGAAACTACAAATATGTAATAAACAAGCGGGAAAAGAGACTAATTGTAGGTAGAAGTAAGACTATTTTGACTGAAATCTTGACTCAAAGGTGGTCTTAGTGAGCCAACAGATTTATTTCCAGTATGAACAAAAAGCATGATGACTAGATAAATAACACACCCTCCCTAGCTTTAACCTAGATATCACCAGTGCCAAAAAAGATACAGCAACTTCTGATCCCTACAGGATATATTACCAAATCTCCATATTGTTCTAACCCAAACTTTAGCAGAACAAGGCTCTAATATACATTATTCTGTTTGTATCTTAGAAAAGTTTAATAAATTGAACAGCACCATAATTTTTCCCTAATCAAAGGGATTTCTTTTCATGCTTGAAATAATGTATGTACTCTTGGGGCATGAAACATTAAAGAAAAAAAAATTATTAAACTATTATAGAACCAAACTTTTCACACTTAAAGTGTCTTAAAAAACATGGTTGAGTTTCAAAAGAACCATAAACTGATTTTCCAGTTAGGGTCCTTCATGCAATATCCACATGAATATCCAATTTGTTTTGCTACTTCAGGATCAGGAGCCTCCCAGGAAACTTTTCATACAAACTCTGCAGCTGAACAGCATAAAACCAAAATGAACAACTTTGTCCACAACTATGTATGGTAGTTCCACCTTGCCAAAAGACTCCAAACAAATTATTCCCTTTGTATTGGAGCTGTGTAACTCCTCAATGAATTTAAGACTGAACATTATCAATTCTTCATTTTAAACTTGTCTTTTCTTGACCTCTCACTATCCATTAAGATTTTTTTGTGGTTTTTTTCAGACGAAATAGTTACAGTGAAATTAATCAACAGTCTAGTTGGCTTAAGTGCTCTGCACAGTGCAGAGGGACCACCCAGCTTAATCCATCTTTATCCATCCATATCCATCAATAACATTGAACATTTTGGACAAAAATAATTGGGTGAGTGTTACTCTTCTTACTGCAATCCCTTCCTCCACTGGCGATACCTCAGTACCCTAAGATGCTGACTCCAACGCAGCCCTACTCAAGGCCAGAAGCCTCTCTGCTCCAAGCACTTTGCTGGAGTGCCACACAACCCCCACTTCTCAGGAACACAAGAAAGGCAAAATGCTGGGCAGCACAGATCAAAAGAGCTCAAAAAGTTCCAGGTGATTAATAGCGATTTTTAGTTAAGTCTCTAAATAGGCTTGACTTACTGAATATTCTGTATCACATTACTTACAAATAAAATTGATATTACTGTAAGAGTAAGGAAGCATGTTGTAAGCACACACATACTGTGCTCATTTGTTTGTTGTAATGCAAAAGCTACAACAGCTTCCAGTGTTCCCCTACCACTGGATGAGGAAATCTGAACTATATAGTAACACTACATGGAAAGAAATTGTAAACAATTTAATTGAGAAAAATCTGATCTCAAAATGAATGGTTATAAATTTCTGCACTAACTATATTAAATTCAAGCTAAGTGGTTTGGGGTTTTTTCATACAACAATCAAATGAGATTTTGGGACCAATTTCCCTAGAAGGCAACAGGATTAACAAACCAAATGGTACCTGCAAGGTCTTGAAATAGGTGTCTTTTATTTTCAAGTCTTGATGACTCAAGAGACCTATTTTGAGTCTTTAGTATCTTAACAATTCAAACCTCCTAACACCTACCAAAACTGAAAGTAGGACTTTGACAATCTACATTGATGTCATAGCACTCAGCATCTCCATTATGCACCACTTTAATCTTTCAGAATAGGAACACAAAAACCCAATGTCCTTTCTCTACTGCTTTGAAGAGACAACTCTCTTTTTAGCCACTCAAAGAATGTGTTCTGCACTCTCTCATAATTTAATCACTGTCAGTCATAACAGCCTATTGAGAGAAATAATCCACTCATTTATTTTATCATCAGTGCACTCAAGCATGGTCAATTTACAAGCAACATAGTCACATGCATCAGCCACGAGAGATCCATTACAGAGCTGCAGGAAGGTTTGTGAACAAACAAATTGCTTTCCTCTGATTATCCATAGGCTAAATCTAGGAGTTTCACAGTCTTTCATCATCCTAGTCTCCCAAGAGAAACAAAACAAAGCATTGAAGCAATAGCGCTAGAATTTACCTCAAAACATGCTCACACAACAGGCTAATAGAACTTTAAATTTCAATATTAAATTACACCAGTAATATCTCATCCAAATCAGGTGCTTATGGAAGAAAATGCCACCATAGTAGCTCACAGGATATCTGACAGAAACAGCTCCTTGTGCTGAGAGACCAAAAGCACAGCTGCCACTGAAACTGCAGGAGCTGTAGAAGGAACACTAAAAGGCTTGGGAGGAGTTACCAGGCTGTAGGACAATCAGGAATTGCCAAACAGCAGTCAGACCAATACACCTGCATGCATTTAATAAGTGCTGCTCACAATGCCAGGTTAATTAAGTCATGCAAATAACGTCTATGAGCTCTAAGAGAACTAGACATTGCTAATCCAAGGACTGTCACTATGCATTAGCAGTCACCAGACTGAGGAGTTAGGCGTGAGTACACAGTTTTTAAACGTTTGCACACAAATGTATGTGTGCCCCTCAGCAAGACCTGGACAGCCTTGAGAGCTGGGCAGAGGGGATCCCAATGAAGTTCAATGAAGACCAGCGAGGAATAATGCCATGCACCAGTAAAAGTTAGGAGTTGACCTGCAGCAGGTCTGCAGAAAAGGACCCAGGGATCCTGGTGGACATCAAGCTGTCCAGCAGTGGGCCCTTGTGGCCAACAAGGCCAATGGTATCCTGGGATTCATTAGAAAAAGCATTGCCAGGAGGTGGAGGGAGATGATCCTGCCCCTCTACTCATCCTTAATGAGGCTGCACCTGCAGTCCTGAGCTTCCTAGCTCAAAAAAGACAAGGAACTACTGGAAGTAGTTAAAGTAAGGGCCTTTACTGTGAGGGTGACAGAGCACTGGAACAGGCTACCCAAAGAGGTTGTGGAGTCTCCTTATTTGGAGACACTCAAAACCTGCCTGTCCATGATCCTGTACCTCCTTACTGTAAGTGAACAGGCTTTAGCAGGGGGCTTGGACTATGCCATTACCAGGGGTCCCTTTCAACCCCAGCCATTCTGTAATTCTGTATACCATAGTCCTATCTGCCATTCAGCCAAGGAATCCTCAGAAAATAATCTCCGACATGTGACATCATTTAAATGTCTATTATAATGAAAAGTCAGAAAATAATTCAGATTATCATAAATGCTAAAACCTTTCAACAATTTTCAACTGGCAATTTCTGAAACTGAATATGTTAATTTTTTTTTCATCAAACTCAGTGAATCCTGCCTTTTTGTGTGCAACATGTAGAACACTTGCACAATATCCAGCCTTATAGATAAGGCTGAATATTTCTTTGATTTTAAAAACAGGACATAATTAAAAGCCCAGATTTCCAGTGTTAACATTCATCACCTAGAAATGGTCTACAACTAAGTTTTAAAAGACTCTACCAAAAGAGCATCACTTCAAGCAATCAGCCATTAAGTTCCTTGGCAATGTACAGAAGCCTCACCCACCCATCCTTTTGGCAGCAGTAGGATGCTACAGGGCAACCTATGTGGGAGACATGGCAGACATCACTGCACAGTCTGCCTGAGCCTCACACATTTATCTGGAGAAAAATTGTAGAAGTACTGCATATGCTGACAATTTGGCACGCTCTGATTTGCATTACATTGTGTTTTGCAATTTACCTAACCAAGCCAGCACTGCAATTATCACAACATATAGAGAGATTACGTATTCCTTTAACTTTGACAGAAAAGATTTCCAGACAAATCATAGATAATTTCTTTTTTATTACAACAAGACTTGCCTATGAGCCAGAGTATAATTAATTCCCCACATGGACACTCAATCATGTAATACAATGCACTCCAGCTAATTAACAGAGCAAATCTGTTAGGCAGTTCCTTAAGTTTGTTTTGTCATGAAGTGAATTTCTAGCTGCTAGAAGCAAATCTGATTTGAATGCAACTGCTTTTACAATGAAACTAAGTGACTTCTGTAAGAAACCCACAGTATTATCAGAGTTGAGTTAGAGAGTACATATACACATTAAAAAAAAAGGTATGAAGAGAATCATGCCTATTCCTTCATTTACAGAAATTAAATTTAGCCTCTAGAAATATTTTCAATCATGAAATAAGATTTTTTCCAGTTAAATAAAAATTATAGATTTTGAGCTATTTCTTTATAAGCACAAAAATATTAGCAATATAAACCTTCTGGTTACTTTCTCACTAAGCTACAAATCACTACATCATTCAACCTGTAGCTCTCAAAACAGTAAAAAGAGCAGCACTGCAACTACCCAAAAAAACTGAAGTAACTAAATCAAGCCAGTACCTTTCAGGATCTTTTCAGGCTCCAAAGGTTACCATTGTTGAATTTTCCAGAGTATTGGTGAGAAGCAATTTTTCATGCAGCGATCAGTATTAAAGTCTGACAAGCCCTCAGAAAAAGGCTGAGAACAAAAGCTGGAATTTATGACCCAATTAGGTCAGATACACCAGTGCCTCAATAAGCAAACACACCAAGTCTGCCATGGTTAGAACCTCTAACTCAGCAATGTTCACATTTTGGACTCATGCACTGAAAATATAATTCTGCCACTTGTGAATTAATAGATGTAAATTCTAAACAAAACAAAGCGAGACAAAAGTCCACTCCAGCAATCTCATCCACAGAATCAGGCTATCAGGCTTCTCTTCAAAAAAAAGGTGGGTTTTAGTCATTGGTTTGTTAACTGTTTAACTTTGTACACTGGCTACCTCCCCAATCTACAAGCTGTTTCCTGTCAGAAAGCACTGATGGCAAAGTCCCTCACTATATACCCTAACACAGGCTATCTGTAAATTCCCAGAAACTGCCAGTTGTCACATTTATAGAAGTTATCCATTTCAGAATTAGGTCTCAACTGTAATGTATTTTTAAAATATTTTATATGGACTCAAATATAAGACAAATGTATTTATCTAAATAAGACTTACAGAAGCTAACTAACTTCCACTTTTTACTGACAGTGGGGTCCCAGACAATCCACAACTGCAGTAAAGAATCTTCTGGCAGCCTAGAAGGGAGTGCCCTTCCAAATTAATTACCAATACCAGGCTATCACAATGGCAGACAGGGTCACCTAAATCACTACTAGCCATAGGGACATCACAGGATCATCCTGAGTTCACAGTGAATCCATGTGGACACATTGCACTCAGCAGTCCCACTCATGAATTACTGCCGAGGCTTCCCTCTCCAGAAAAAAATCTGCAACTCCTGGATTCTCAGCAAACAAGAATTTTGGTGTGAAATCATGGGGCAGTGAAGTTTACTACCACTTTAACAGCAGTGCTGCTTTAGTATGGTACTAAACAACTACGAACAATTTTGTTCCCTACTGACTATTAAACCATGTCCATGTCAAAGTCTAAGGCTATTTCTGATAATTTCAAGATAATTAAAGAAATACTTATTCTAAGGAAAAGCAAAGAAGTGACTAAATCTGTACTCAATAGAGATTCTCCTAATCTCCTTTCCAAAATTTGCACAGACTGACATGATACAGTGGTTGGTATCTGACCACACACAACAGTGAGAGAGTTATTCCGCAGAAATAAAATTTTCAAGGAAAAGTTGTTTCATCTGGGGACACACAGCACCTTACTTTGCAATGACTGATTTGTCAAAGTCTCTAACCTGTGGCTGCATTTGGAATATAATAGAAATATATAATCAGTTTCAATTTGAAGCATAGTGTATTGCAGAAACTGAGGAATATTCTTTTATGACACTACATACATTAGAAGTTATAGGAGATACATTTGATCATCTCAGAACTCATTGTCAGGGCAACTCCAAGACTAGCATCCAAGTAATATGTCAGGTACAACAAATACTAATGATAAATTCTCTTCAAATGGTTACACTATAAAATAAGTTGAACACAGGTGAACATTTCATACCTCCAGAAATATTAGGAAGAAGCAAATTTGAGAAGTGAAATCTTTAATAGTAAAAAGTTTTCTAATGCCATGATACAACCATCTTTATTACAATATAAGACTGATTGCTCCGCATTGACTTTTTTCTGAAAAACTGAAGACTTTAATGGTAATTAACATATTTATTTGATTTATAAAGGATTTGTCGAAGTTTTTTTCCAGAATACTGTTTTCTGCATAGTGGATTTACTGGTTTGGCTAGTTCCTCCAATTCTAACAGCAAACTAGAGCAGTATCATAGGTCAAGCACCACATTTCTCAAATTACCTTAGCTTTAAGTTTTGTACACATTATTGAAACACTAAAGCTTTTCAACGTTTCTTCAACCCTTTATCCAATTTCTAACATCCTGACAAGTCAAAAAAAAAAAAAAGCTTATTTTAAGAGATGCTATCAGAGGAGTTGCACTATATCACTTATCATGAATGCATTTTCAAAAGCAAATCAAAGACACTCTTAAGCATAGCTGATATTTAGTTTTTGTCTATTCTGTTAAGAGGCACCAGTCACATGACTGAGCAACAACATTCATTTGAAAGTTTAGGGACAAGGCAGCACAAATTAAAGGCTTCCTAGGAGTACTGACAAAACAAGCTTTTCCCAGTTAAATTCACTGTAGCTGCAGCAACACGACCAGCTCCAACTTCCATCCTTTATTCCATAATTTAGGAGTCCCAGTGACAACCCCACCCTTACTGCTGTTGTTGTGCTCCTGACTTCTCTCTGTCCAAATTACAAACCTTTTGTTTGGGACAGCTTCCCAGGAACCTGGCCACCTTCAACCAGGAGAGAAACAGAGCTAAGAATACTGCAGGAATTAAGCTTTGCTCTAGCTTGCCTCTGCCTTTCGCAACAGAGAGCTATTGCAACAGCACTTTGCAGTTGTCTTACCCTCCCTCACCATCATAAATGCCAGGACAGGGCAGGATGCAGAGGCAGAGGAGTGGGCTGCAGACCACACTCAGCATTAGCACCCTCAGCCATTCACACAGCCTTGGTGCCAAAGCAGACAACAGAGCCTCCACCCACAGAATCTTATCCTTTAGTTTTAGACTGAGGTTTTGCTGCCCTTATCAGCCCCACCTACAGATCAATTCAGTGACAAAAACTGTTAAGCACAGCATATAACAAAGGCAAATTTTGTTTATAACTCCTCCTTTCAAAAACATTAGAAGTATGACTTTGCCCTCAACATTAACTTTTGGTTATAAAACCCCAGCTGCTTGGCAAACTTTTGTATAATCATTCCAAGGAGACCTCACAGGGGTTTAAATTAAGCATTTCAGCTAAACTTCATTCTTTTAGGGGAGTGAGGGTGGGTAGAGAAGGAAAGCAGGCTGCTGCTACTTCTACTACTGAAAAAAACCCGAGAAGTTAGTTTGTTTCCAGCTACTGCTAAATTCACTGTGAATTATTTCACTTGAACCTCCTGAAATGCCTCAGGAGACATTCTTCTGCATTAAGCTTGCAATTACACTACAAAGCTATGCTATAAATTCTTCATCCTTTTACATCTGTCCCTCTGTTTACAGCTATACTTAAGTGAACTGCTGCCATCAGCTACCTGCATTTTACAGAGACTCAGGGCATACATATATATTTTTAAAACTATTGTTTAACATCTGTGTTTCCCTTCAACACTCTTTTTGATATCTGCAATATCTACAACTTCCCAGTATTTCTCAGCCATAGGCTCATTCTTTAAGTGTTTGAAAGCTGTACTCCACTATATTCCCTCAGTCATTAAGAGCTTTGCAGCTTAGTCAGAACTATGTCATAGGCATAAAGTATTTTCGGTAATAATTCCAAAGAGTTATTTCTGTATATTATTGTAGCAGTAAGTATTGTTGCTTTCATTCAGGAACACCAAACCCGTGAATGATTGAACTGGTAGACAGGATAGTACCTTGTTTTAAATGATGATATCCATCCAGTTAAATCTTTCCCCATTTGGTAGCCTCCCAGAAAAATCGTTTACAATGTCTTTCATTCAACTTTCCACTGCAGTGCACATCAAGTGTGCCCACTCCTAACCAAACTAATCTTTAACAAACTAAATGAGCAGCAATTCCCTACCTGGAAGAAGGATGTTGGGTACCACCTAGTAAGGCTACAACTGCTCATTACAATTTTGGTTTAATATGTGACTCCCCAGCTGATATCTAAAATGAACCATTTCACACGCAGTTTAAGGAAAAGCCACTTAAACAGCTAAAGGAAACAAGCAAGGGACAATCTTTCTGCAGGATGTTTGAAGAAAGTTGAAGCAGCAGTCTGTTAATGTGGTAAGGAAAAGAATACAGAAGTGTGTACAGTCGCAGAAGTTTCCTAAATTAAGAACTGCTGCCAAAGGAATTATAACAAATAATCAAACCTCTCTGTTTTCATGCTATACACACAATACAGACTTAGTCTGGAAAATCAACAATAACACTTTTCTGCTAATTACCAATCACTAAATACCAAATCACTGAATGATCTCTATGATACAATTAAGGCAAATAGAAACAATTTGTGTGATTTTCTTTCTTTGCCTATGGTTACAATATCTTGTGAAATACCAAGTCCTCAGAAATGAGATTCAGGATCCTTGACTCCAGACAGATACCTGGAGGTAAAGACCAATCTCAACAAGTTGTGGTAGTGCCTTTGGGAATCTACTTTTTGAATCTCTGTACAGAGAAATCTAGTCCTGAAAAATACCTTCAGTAAACAGCTTTGACACGTTTGTGATGTTATGAACTCAATTTCAGATTCCATGCTAGATTAAAAGGAAACAACAGCCCTTCTCTATCTTAGTGACAAAGTCTCCTCCAATACCTTGATCCTAAAAAGATACAAACCACTTCATTTGTGGCAGATACAAGGAAACTGTAGAAGACTGCAGTTATTTCCAGAGTCCTTTTATTGGCATTTATTCTTGCCCTTCAGGAAACAGAAATAATTTGTTTTATAAATTCCCTTGCATTACAGAGTAGCTTCTAATATGCACGGTAACCAAAGTTTTGGTTCTTTGTAGCTTCAGCTTTCCTTGTTCCAGACTTCAGAAGCTACATTTCAGATCAAACCACAGACCAACAGATATGTGATAAAACTAAGCTAAGAGCACCAACAATTTGTTGGCAGGCATTTCACACAACCAAATAGGTAGACAGGAAACCTACATGCCATAAAACCAGACCCCAATATATAGCTTACATGAGGTTAAAAACAATTTTAGTAGATAAGCTTCCATTTTTTGCTAAGTTAACTTAAAATCTCCTCCTAGAAGAAACTGGTTGGCCTAAAAAAAATCTTCCCAGAAAAAAAGCCAAATATGTAACTTAACTGCTCCATAAAATCAGTTTACAATCCAAAAAGTAGTCAAAATACTCCATATACATTTCTCTCCCATCCACTAAAAACATTAACTTCAATATTAAGGGGAATGTCCTAGATTTTAATATGTAAGCGTTACACATTTTAAAGCAAGTTTTAAATACAATAAAAGTTGTTTTAAGGCATAAGCTGGAAAGACACATGAAATTCCATTATTTGCTGTTCTCCATATTCATTCCACAGAATGATGATAACACGGATTTGTAGATGGAATATTCCTGCAAAATTTCAGAACTGTATTCTACTCAAATGACTTAGAACAAGAAGTTGACAAACTATAGTAACATCACACTTTAGCTACCTTATTAAGCATGCTTATGTAAGAAATGTGAGTATCTGAAAGAAACAAGCACTAAAGGTACTAAATCTTCTTGAAAACCAAAGGATAGTTGGACATCCAACCTTTTCCTCACAATCTTTCCCATACAAGAACATCCACTCTACTCATTTGCCTCCCTTCATACTTCACTTTTATTTATTTTAAAAAAACCTAAGTTATTCCAGCAGCATGGTCATCCCTCTCACAAAAAAATCTTCACAGCAAACATAATGATGCTCAGCTATTTTTTCCTTGTTCTTGTGTAAATGGGGAAGTCACTGCCACCTCAAATGGCACAAATTACCAAAACAGGTCTGAGCACTGACAGAGGATTAAAGTTGACAACATTATGTTTGGTCCCAACAGAACTTTAAAAGAGATTTACCCTTTTACTTTTCATTTGATAAGCAAGAAAAGAGTGTGTCCACAATTTCTGGAATGCCTGTGGAGGCAATGCCGTTTGTAATTCTGGGGGTTGGTGCACTCAAACAATGGTTTATTGGAGATCTTTCAGATACAATTAGATTGCAGACCATCGGTTCCATCACAATAAGCCTGGACTCTCCTCAAACTCATACAGGATATTTATTCACAGGATATTTAACTAGGATGCAGAGGGAGTTACCAGAAGCATGAGCATAATCTTGTCTTCTCCATCTTATCTCTTTTCCTTCCCAAGTGCACTCTTTCCCCAGTGCACTTGGGAAGGAAAAGGAGCCAAGGAAACCAGTACCCATCCTCATGGAGCTGTCTGTCCTGCTGTAGAGACTGGGATTTATAATCAAAACTGTCTGGGACACAGACTGCTGCTAGTGTTGCCTGCAACGCTGGCAGGCTGTTAAACTTATAAAGAGAAAAATGTGCCAAAATATGTACTATTGCTTGCCAAGCATATAATCCTGATGCATACTTCCTGATAGGAAAAGGATTTAACAAATATGAGACAATTTCCTTTTCCCCTTGCTTAGAAATGATCATCTTTCCCACATGCTTAAGGCCAGAGAAAAAGAAGCAGCACACCTTTCACATTTAAAAGAAGGTCAGTTAACTCTCTGACTGGAATACTCAGGTTCACTTGATCCAGCATATGCTGTATTTTCTTAGCAACTCAGATGACAATCACCCAGACAAGGTTAGGAATTTAAGAGTCTGCCTCCTGTTACTCATGAAATACTTCAAAACATGTTGGAGGACTGGATTTGTTGGTGGACATGGTACCAGTTGTTGCTGGGCTCACTCCACAGTGTGCTGTACTAGCAGCTTCTTTCCTGGACAGAAACAGCAAGGGAATACCTGTGAAGAATTAAGGGTTTCCCACTTGAATTATGGCGTGCCCTGGGTTAAAATGAGGAATAGAGAAGTTTGCTACAAACTTTCCAGTCTGAAATTAGGACTCGGGATAGATGTAAATTGAGGGATAGCTTCTGTTGCTTAAAAAGGCCAAACTAAGTAGAAAAGCGAATTTGTGGATAGGGAATCAAGGACGAGACAACAGTACACGACTGACACACTTAAGCTTACTTCATTACTGTAGTGTGGCAATTTAGTAAGTTCAGTAATTTATTTAGTATATTACTATGAGTGACACTTGCAACATACTACATAAACCAAGGCTAGAATTTCAAAAGACTCCTCGTAAAAGAAAAACTAAAGGTAGCTAGCAACACGTTCAATAGATCTGTTGCAAAAACAATGTGAAGGAGATACTGATAACAGCATTAAAACCCTGTGTCAAAAATAATCTTAATACATTTAAGAAAACTCTCACTTTCATAATAAGGCTTTCAAAGAAGAAACAGCAGCTGTCATTTGGGTCTAACAGAGCTGAATTTCCAAGTACTGAAAGATACCAAACAAATTACTTAAGTGTTACTAAGGTAACAATCACAACTGCATTTTCCCTAACTTGCAACATCCTTCTGCTAGTTAACATCTTTTCCTATTTGCAAGAAAGGAGGAAATAAGACCTTTCACACATAACAAACTGTCAGAGACTTCAGTCGCTAAATTATATTCAACAGGGTGAACATAAAAGCTTAGAGAGGATACAGCAAAACAGTTGATGTGGTTGTTGGAACAAAAATTGTAAGCAAGATGAGTGTCTGCCTCCCAAGTAACAATGGATAAGAGAAGAGGAAATCAGCCTCAGGTTGCACCAGGGGAGGTTTAGATTGGATAGAAGGGATAATCTCTTCACTGAAAGGATGGCCAGACACTGAAACAGGCTGCCCAGGACAGATGGTTGTCACCACCTCTGGAGGTATTTAAAAGACTTGGAGATGTGGTGCTTGGGGACATGGCAGTGTTACCCTGACAGTTGGAATCAATAATCTGAAAGATCTTTTCCAATCCCAAAAAATTATATGATCCAATGAACAACAGAGTTTATACAGCAGCAAAACTGCCTGACAGCAAAAGGCAGTCTACAAACACTCACTTTACAAAAGTATTAATTACTCTTAAAAGTAAAAAGCAGGCAAAAGGGCTGCAGAAAACCAGTTCTTAACCTAATCAAACTGAGAAGAAAAAATATCAACCATCACCACATGTGTCAGGAACAAGATGGAAATGTTATTTTGAACTCCAACAGGCATACTGTTTGAAACATTACAGTTGTTGGCCTGATTTCCTACAGAAATAAGATCTATGCAATCATACTGCCTATTCATCTATTTCTTATTCCTCTTTAGCAATGTTTAAGTTCAATGGTCAATTTGAATCAAATCAGCAATGGTTCAAAGATGTCTCATTAATACTTAATTTATACAAGACATGCAAAACCAGTTTGGTAGGAAAGAAATCCCAATTAGTGTAGAGTGCCTAGTATAAATCCATAAGCAAACCTATTTTATTTGCTTTACTAGCTTTACTGTGAGCACCTTATATAAATACTTATTTAGTGATAATCTGCATGGTTCTGCACCAAGTATACTTACAGAATAATATAAGAAAGCAAAGAAAAGAGGTACTGACAGAATAAACATTTAGGAGTGACAGGAAAAAAATACTGATATGTTGTTATAAAGGAGAGCATGAAAAAGTCATGGAACACCATGTCTCCTAAGTTCTTCCAATGCAACTCAGTTTTAAATATTGAAAGATCTGATGCTTTCAGGTAAACCTGAAATGGATGCTGACGAGGATAATAAGAAGGTCAAATATTTGTTATCACTAGCTATAAGAGGCTAGTATTCCAGTATTCACAGACTCATTTAGCTTAGAAGGGTCATCTAGTTTCAAAACCCTGCCATGGACCATGATGGTCTACCTCCCACTAGACCAGGTCACTCAGGGCTCCATCCAACTTGACCTTGAAGGGATGGGACATACCCAACACCTTTAGGCAATAGTCACCAGTTCCAGTGCCTCATCATACTCACAGTAAAGAACTTCTTCCTAACATCTAAGCTATGCCTATCCTCTTTCAATTTAAAGCCATTATTCCCATATTACTACTTCTAATTATTACTGAATATTGTATAGTGGAGCATAAGAGCATGAAAAGAGGAAAGATGACAAAGAATATGAGTGGAACAATATTTCAAATAAATGAAAAAATTACTATTCCCTAAAATTTCTACAGCTCATCTTGCTTTTACTACACTATTATCATATTTATTAGAAAGATTTTGAAATAAGTTAGCAGAAGAAAATCTAGCAATGTAAGCCAATTTCAGTGGATATTAGATAGATGAGATCTCTAAATCCAGTTTATTCATCTTGCAGGACTTATGAGTTATGAGTCCTGGGTTTCTTCCATCTCCACCCCATCCACCACCATTACATTCAGAACACAAACTAATTTGTGCTTTTATCAAACATGTGCATAGTCAGCTGCATGAAAGCATAAAACCATAAAAAACCATAAAAGCAAAGATAGAGTTTCAAAGCTGTGCCTGCTGAAGGTGTATGAACTAAAAATGCAAAGAGGGTGACGTAGATTTAAAAAAAAAACCCAACCGTTTCCTGAATTGCTACTTGGACAATTTTGGTTAAATATTCATGCTGGTTTTGCAAGCATTCAAACTGAGTCTGCTTACACTGGTTATGAATGTATCCTAACACAAAACTTTAGAGAGTCACCCTGAAATTTTGGCAGCAAAAATTCCTCCAATTACAAATAACTCAGGGTATCATTTCTGTAGTCCTGTCACAAAGACAGAGAATTCCTGGCAGTTTACTGGACATAGTGATCTCTTAAGCCTGGAAACGAAGAACACATCAGCTGTGCATGGAAACAGAAGTATCATGTCCTAAATCAAAAGATAACCTTTACTCACAGGTGGGTAGTCCTATTTCCAATCTGTGCACTAAAGGACAGTCTCAAAAAGCAATGATGGCTTAGAGAGAAAACTTCAGATATAAACAATATATAAACCGCTTTGGTGTCACCCAGGGAACTGACTATTCCAAATTCCATATATATTCTTTTGAAGAACATACGAAGTTCAGTAGGCTATGTTAGAAGTACCTATCACAAAACGCATCAGACAAGTTCACCTGCAGGCTTTGTAAGCTGCTTAATTAAGTTTCTCAACTTGGGAGAAAATAAAAAAATAAATCAGGTTACGATATTTTTTCAGACTCTATGAGGAAGAAAAAAGTCAAGGGTCTGACATCTTATTACAATAATTTGCCAGATCTGATTTAGAACTCTCAATGGCATCTCAACCTTTTCTGGAAGGTCAGGAGATACCTCACACTTAACAGCATTCTAAGCTTATGTAAGCTTTTATGTAAGCTACAGAGCACACATAGATAATACACCCACAAGACCACCAAAAAGAAAATACTCATAAAACATTCAGAAATCTCTTCACGAATCCATCTCTACATTGAGGATGGAAGAATAATAATTTCCACTACATTAAATTCCTCTCAAAAAGTTATTTTTCAGATGCCTATCTACTGCTTTATTTCAGCATCCTCCCTTGTGTGAACCACTAGTAACAATTCTAGAAAATCACTATAACTAACCATTTTGATGCAAGAACTACTTTAACTGGGAGGTCAGTTTAAAAATATGGTATTACTGTAAGCAATGATAGTCATCATCAGAAGAGATTAATTCCTCTAATTAAATACTGTATAAGAAAAACAGGAGTATTAAGTCAACATCAACAGTAATCAATTTGGTTTAGAACTATTTTAGCTATATACATCAAGTTAAATGTTTAAATCAAAATATCCCATATTAAGAGGAAATAAAATCCATTTCAAGAAAACAAATCAGCATTTTACTGATCGCACATTGCTACGCCGCCTCAAACATCTTGCGAGCACAAACCCTCAGCAATTCTGCCTTACTTCAGACTGCAAGTCTGATTACTTCTCACTTTCTCTACTTTAGGCTATTCAGTAACCACCTCCAAGTCAGACCTTTAAGCATCACCACTTGTACTATGAAGCTTGAAAATCAGCCACAAAGCCCCACCAGCTGTCAGAGAAAAAGACCATGGGCATTAACCCGTTAGGTGAAATAAGTACAGCTTACTTATCCTAGCAGGGTACAAAAGGCTGCAAAACAAGAACAGATCTTTCTGTTCAGTTCTTCAAAACTGCTAAAATCTGCAAGGGTGTTTTGAAGAAGAACAGCAATACAACAAAGCATAAAAATAATTCCAAAAAGTAACTACAATCAAATCAGTGGAAAAACTTGATAACTAAATAAGTAGTACATTCTGTTGGCTGAAAAGCACTGAGTTACTGGTAAAATTCTTGCAGGCTATTCAAGTCCCTCAAAGAATTACCAGCCTTCAGGGTACCAGCAAAGACAGTTCTGTCACGTGGATTGACTCATACCGTCGAAAAGCAAGTGCAGCCAATGGCAGCGCTTTTCAAGTACGAAGGTCAGTAAATGGAAAGGTTTTTCATGCAAAGGAAGATATACCTTAATAGTCAACCAGGCACCTCCCTTAGTCTAGGGGGGGTGAAAGGAGCAACAGCTGTTTTCAGCAGAAAAGGTCAGAAGCACTGGCTGAATATGGGAGCATATTCTTATTCTTGATTCTACATAAGGGTCTTTATGCTGCAATCACATTGACATAAGACCTGTATTAGATCATCTCATTGTAGGAATACTTATGTTGCCTATTTTTAATGAATGTATTCTGAGGTGACTGCTTCAATTTCAGCTAAACCCCTGAATGTGATCACTTTCACATAAAGCAACAAAAAGCCTTCCACATTAAAACAGTGCAGCATTTAAAAAATACAGCTGTGGATCAAGTAACATTTTACTGCTCACATCAGAGACAAAAAGTTTTGCATAACTTCACAGCATGTAACCATCAGACCACTCTCAACTCACTACAAATGTTTCTTTAGCGATGACTAGCAGAGCAAAAGCCATTCTTCAGCAGCACAGAACTTTGTAAACAACAGCAGTGTTTACTTTAATTCAAGGGGAAACCAAAAAAGAACCGAAGAAAATGAAGTGGGGAAAAGAGGTTACAAAGGACTTGTTTGGAACTGAAAGGGTGAAGGGGAGAAAATATATTTAACTACACCTTTAGAGCATAAACCAAAGCAGAGGAGAGGGAGGAAACCATGCAACAGTACATCTAATGCTGAAAATGAAAACCCAGCTTTTGTTGCTTAACACAGCCTCCATACAGACCAGAGATACTCAGCCTCCAAAATGCATTCTTCTTTTTAAAGTTTCCAAAATAGGAGCAAATAGTTCAAAAGCATCAGCCTTGCATGATCCATGGACACACAGCTGCCCACTGACTTTATTTTTATTAAAGACATATGCACTGCAAAAGTTTCCAACTTTGTTTCTGGATGAAAACAACGCTAACTGTTCTGTCATGCAGGAGAGTTACTTGAGCCTCTGCAACACCCAAAAACCTTAGTAAGAGAATTTCCACACAGCTTTTCAAGTACCAGTTAGGTATTTGAATTAATATCATACCTAAAATAGTATTATACCTGAAGCATCTGCGAAATTAGTTTTTAAGAGCAAAACAGCAAGATGGATACTGTCACATTGCCATGGATGTGGTCAACAAAATAGTGGCCATGTCCCCACCAAACAGCAAGAAAGAAACACAAGCTTTCCTAGGTGCTGAGGGTTTTTGGAGGACACATATTCCAGATTACAGTCAGATTGTAAATCCTCTCAAACAAGTGACCCAGAAAAATAATTATTTCAAGTGGGGTCCTGAACAACAAGCTTTTGAAGAAATTAAACAGGAGATTGCTCATGCAGTAGCCCTTGGGTCAGCCAGGAAAGGAGATGTAAAAAATGTGCCCTACACTGCCGCCAGGGAGAAAGGTCCTTCCCAAAGTCTGAGGCAAAAAGCATCCAGGGATACTGAAGGATAACCCCATAACTTCTACAATCAGATATGCAAAGGATGCCAGGCCTGTTACACCCTGAGATAGCAGCAGCTTATGAAGGAGTTTGAACAGTCTCATAAGTGACAGGCATTGAGGCACAGCTTCTTCTGGCACCCCAACTGCCAATACCAGGCTGTGTGTTCAAAGGCAAAGTCCCTGCCGCACATCACGCCACTGATGCTATGGGGAATAGGCAGGTTGTGCTGACCACACAGCAAGCTAAGTAGGAAACCCCAATCACCCAGAGATCTTGGAAGTCAGCAACAACTGGCATGAAGGCAAAAATTTCAGACTACCATCATCAAAGGAGAAGGTACCACATGCTGAAGAGGCCCTATCATATATTCAACCACCAGAAAATGAAAAGCAATACACTCGCTTTACTGACAGTTCCTGCCACACATTGAACATGGAAAGCTACCATATGAAGTCCTACACAACAAGCTGCAGAGGTTATTGAGGGACAAGGGGGAATCAAGCCAGAGTGCAGAGCTGAAAGCCATCCAACAGGCTTTAGACATTACTGAAAGAGAAATGACCAGTGCTCTACCACTACACTGGCTCATGGATGGTGGCAAATGATCTGGGGATGGCTGGACAGATGGAAAAAAGTCAATTGGTAGCACAGAGGGAAACCAATCTGGGCTGCTGAAATGTGGCAAGACACCACTGCATAGGCAGAGTTGGCTGAAAAAGTATGTCACTCAAATACACACCTACCCAAAAGTTGTGCTATCAAAGAACACTACAACAATGGCCAGGTGGATTGAGTTGCCAAGATTTAAGTGTCTCAGGTGGATATGGGACAGCAACATAAAGGTGACTCATTTCTGGCTCAGTGGGTCCATCATGCCTCAAGTCATCAGGGAAGCAATGCAACATACAGAAGGGCTTGTGATTAAGGGGCAAATTTAGCCACGGACACCATGTCCAGGTTATCTGTAACTGTGAAATACGGGCTGCCATCAAGCAGGCAAGGCCTCTATGGTATGGTGGGGCTATGGATGAAACATGGGGCAGCCTGACAGATCAATTACATCACCCTGCTGGAAACCCACCAAGGCAAGTGCTGCTACATGCTTACAATGGTGGAAACAACCCCTGGATACATACTCTGTGTTCCAGATGCTACTGCCCAGAACACCACCTTGGGCCTTGAAAAGCACAGTAACATGGCACCCCTGAGGGAAGAACTGAGTCAGACAACATGACTTATTTCAAAACTAGTCTCACAGACACCTGGACTAGAGAGCAGAGAATTGAGGGGGAGTACCCTATTCCCTGTCATGTACCAGCCCCTGGGAACATTGAACAGTACAACAGACTCAGAAAGTACATTGAAAGCGGCAGGAGATGGGGCCTTCCAACACTGGAATCTCCACTTAGGAACGGCTGTCTGGTTTAGTTAACACCAGAGGCTCCACGAGTCAAGGTGGTCCTGCCCACTGAAAACCCCCACATACTGTAGAAAGGAATAAAGTCTCCGTGGTGCATTTGAGGAATATCAGTTTGGACTGGAGCAAAGGCAAACCTATCTGTGTGACTTTTTTTGTTCAAGGACCTGGGGGCAGTTTGTGGGTAATGCAGAGGGATGGGGAAACAAAAAGGGATTTGATTGTTGGGTGAGAACAGTCCGTAATATTGAATTTTGTAATACTGGCTGCTGAATGACTCTGCCACTGTATGCCATAACTACCATGGGCCATGAATAGTCTGCTCCAGGTACACGAGGCCCCTGATGTAGCTCACAATCACCTGGCAGTACACCAGCCCTCCCACCTGGAGGCCACCTAGGACATACCAAGCCCAAAGTCATGGACCTAATTAATTCAACAGACATCTTGCAGGGACAGCCAATGACTGTGGAAATGATATCTGTGTTTGTGTGTGTATGTGTATATATATATATATATATATGTATATATGTGTATGTATGCATATAGCTGGTAGGTGTAGGATTTGTACATGACATAAAATATATAGACTAAGGGGAGGATAATGTCCTGGTTCAAGCAAGGGCAGGGTTAATTTTTACAGTAGCCAAGAGGGGGTGTAGCCTTGAGGCAAAGATTATATCACCACATATAATCTTTTGGGGACAGGGAAAGGAATCCCTTCTGCATTGTGCAGTATGGTGATGCAGTCAGGTATTCACCAGGCTCTGTGTGGGGAGCATTCACATGGGGATCATTCACCTCCCCCATACACTCTTATTAATATTGTTGCTCTTACTGCTCCTTGTCTTATTTCATTGCCAGTTCCAGTAAATTGCTCTTATCTCAACCCACAATCTCTACCTTTTGTGCTTCTAATTCTCCTCTCTATACAGCTGAAAGGGAAAGGGGGGAGAAGTAAGCAAGCAGCATATGGTTTGGAGTTTTCCAATGGGAATGCTTAATTGGGGAATTTCCTTCCTAAACCTATTTTAGGATGCCTAAGGTGCTGTACCACAGTCTGCTGACAATCACATTACAGTACCAATAGAGATGAGAGAAGTGACAGGTTACAGCAAACTGGTGGGATACATAACCTGAAACCAGTCAGCAGAAGCTGCTCTTCTCTGAAAGAAATCTAAAATTCCATACCCACTAAAAAAAAACCCCCACACAAACCAACTTTGCTTCTCAAAAACAGAGGGATCATTTTTATTTCATTTTATACTGAAAAACAGGAATATAATGAAAGAACAAGCAAGACTTGACAAGCCACAGAAACCACTTCTAAGTAATTAAAGTCATATTAAATAGGATCTCTGATAATATTAGCTTGATTTTCCTTTAATTTGAATTGATACCTTCATGATCAGTTTATCAGGGCACACATACATACTGCTTGAGTTACCTGAAACAAAGCATTAGACAGGCAGGTTAAAAAAAAAAAAA
>VWZN01003755.1:223520-235350 GCA_013396955.1 Regulus satrapa | reverse complement strand
AAAAAAACCAAAAAAAAAAAACCCCAAAAAAACCCCAACCATCAAAAATCCTCAAGTAGCAATGGTACTTATCCAATTCTTCTCACAATTCTAGTAAAGGTGGAGACCCACATGTTTGATACCATAAAGAACTATTTAACTGTTTTCTGAAGCTATAACTTTTTCAAACAACAACAACAAAAAACTANTAAAGGTGGAGACCCACATGTTTGATACCATAAAGAACTATTTAACTGTTTTCTGAAACTATAACTTTTTCAAACAACAACAAAAAAAAAAAACTATCCAGCAGCCACTCTGCTTCTCTTCTTTAGGATATGTGCTGAGGATGTTCTAAAGCAAGCTTTCCCAGGCCAGAGTACTGGTGGCATGCGTCACCTCCAGTTTAATTTGTGGAACAAACAGGGCCAACCACAGAAACTGCTCCAATGGAAAAGTAATGTTAAGAAAATATTTAGTCTTGCCTAACTGTTCCAGCTTTCTCTGTGAGGACAGTGCACACAAGAGCCAGTTAAGATACTTATATCTGTCCCATTCCAAGTGCTCAAATGACATTCCTGACTTTTCTTTCCCTGGCTACTCCTGCAAGTATCTGGAAGCAAGAAAGCAGCACTATGCATCCTATCAATTATCTACAGACCATTAGAAAATTGTGTGCTGACCCCATATTTGAGATTGCTACAATGGAAAATACAGTTGTTATGTGTCTGTAAATGTAATAATAAATCCACTTCACTTGATTGCGACATAAAACTTCTCCAAGATTTCATGCTTATCAGTAGCTCACCCCACTGCTATGAAGATCAATATATTTACAGAAATTCTTATTCTCATCCATGTTTTTAATAGGGAATGCATTTGTAGCAGCTGAAAATGATAGGAATATTAAGGTTGGTGTTAATATGTAAAAATAGTTTAAAGTTTCCTGATTGGGAGGGAGGGAAGGAGGGAGGGGGGAGGCATTTCTCTTCATAAAAATGTGTCACTGGAAGGGTAGCATATAATGAGTGTTTTTGTGACACTTGTCACAACTAAGAGATAATTTTTTTTCTTCCAAATAATTGTGGGGCTGTTTTCCACAGTTTCAGTGTTCCTCTATTAGTTTGTCCACATCTTTTTCTACAATTATGTGTGGTTTTGTAAGCACACATTTCCAGTATCTCTGAACTTGCTTCCCAGGGTATGACCCAATCATTACGGCTAAACTAGTCAAGTGATTTAACATACAAGGATTTCAGGTAGGGTGTAACCGGAGGAGGGAATGCAGCCCACCCAAGTCTGAGACTGTGAATGCCAAGTTTAAATAAATTTACTAGCAGGCTTCTTCCTTTTAACCCCCACCCCCCCAAAAAAATAAAAAAAACCAAAACCAAAAAACAAAACATATAATCAAAAGGTGAAGAGTTCAGTTGTGGAACAAACAGGACCTCTTTAAAAATATGTAGCTGGCTGTAGCCAAAGATAAACTATGATGTCATTGGGTGGGAACTTCCCCTCACTGTATGCGAGCAACACTGGAGTGATGCGATGCAAGATGTGAATGAAATCACAGGACTGATTTTGGTATATTTTGGGGGTGTACTTGTTACAACTAATCTGAAATATCAGTGATTTTCTGTTTCATACCTTCAAATGTTGTTCATTTTCCACAAATTGGTGCCCACACAATTTTCCATTCCTAGCCACACTATACTCACAGGCAGACTGAAAGCTAATCTGATTTGCAAAGTTGTCAATCACAGCATCGATTAGATAGCAGATAATGGTGTTAATGCAATCATTAAATGGCAAGCAGCTTTTGCAATGTTTTCTTTGGTTAGCTTGTAGAGCCCCATCTATGTTACAAACACATTTGATTTGAGGAACCTGGCTATGGACAAGTTACCCTATACTGGGTGTTAACATTTATATTGATTGGCCCCGCAGACAGTTAGGTACCTAGTTCATATTTATGTCTGCTTGCAGAACTGGAAACTAGTTTTGCCCTCAAGAGATTTCCCATGCAGCCAGTGAGCTACCTTTACAGCAATCTGCTTGAGAAAAGGCCTTATGTGCTGCTGTCAGAAAATGCGTCAGAAAAACGTGTTTTAAAGAAAAATTGGTATTATGCTGATGTTTCTAATTCTCAGTATTCCATGTAGGACTCTTAATGGTGACAAAAGAAGCTAAGGTCAAATTCTGGCTTCACCCTATCACTATAAATCAACCTCTCTTGACAGCACAGGGGGCCTCTATTTTATCCTGTATGTTTTTCACTGTAATATGGCCAGCAGTGGAAATCAACTGCTTTACTTTTGTGAGCTAAGGCAAAAATAAGTTAAAGAAGCAAATTAGATTGATTTTTATTTTCCTACTACAATATGGGCATAGAATTCCACACAATCTTTTCTCAGGATTGACGATTAGAAACTTGCTTGCTCTGTGGTGAACTGCATTATTATATATGTAGTTTAGATATGTAGATCCAGATAAAATATCCATCTCTTCTTCATTTTGCTCCTCAAAAGGAGATTGGAATGAATGATTCCTTTTTAATCAATTTGACTTTTCAATTTCACTGATGTAATTTTCTATTTTATTAATCACAGTCAAGAAAAAGCATTGGATAGATAACAAACAGCTTCACAACTGGCATTGATTTTCAAAGAAATCTGTTAGCAGTTTTCAAGTACTATATTCACAAAGGTCAATAAACTTAAAATGCACAAACTCATTGTCTGAGCCTATTTCCCTTGCTGAGGGGAAAATGTGCTTCAGGAAGAGCTGATCTCTTTAAAATCATCTATCTCAAGTCTTTGCCTCAGGTAACTTTTTAGCATTACAAAAGCGTTCCACATATAGCCGTTACATTGCCAAGACATCTGTGATGTCTTATATAAAAAAATAATGAATATCCTGATTTTCAGATAATGTAAGATTTGCCTGACACAAAGCCAAACACTTCACACTCTTCTTTTTTATATATGGATTATTCATTTTGTTTCTTGAAAGGAAGAAATTACAATGAATATCAATATTGGGCCCAAATATCCAATTTCAATTTTTTAATATTGCATATATTAATAAAATGTTTAATCAGCATGATTGCTGCACTGATATTTTATCATGATACTAACTTTGACTATTATTCATATGACATTTAGCAGTATTTCAGTTTTATATGAGTAAAAGCATCTTTCACAATTAGAAGTGCATGTGACTGTTAATAACCACATGTTACTGTTAATAAGGAAAATTATTTTACTGTATGCAACTCTAGATTATTGTGAATTAGGGAATGATACTGTCTTTTTGGGTGAGTGAAACAGACTATATATATATATAATCAGAAACAATGTATTTCCTGACATCACTACTGTTTAGCCTAGAAACTCTCAGAAACTTTTGCAAAGTACATACAGAATAACATCTGTCCATGCAAGCTGTGCTCAGAGCAGGTTAGAATTCTTTGAAAAATCCATATGCACCACATAATTTCACTTTAATTTGATTTGAAGTGTCTGCACAGCAGGTGTGTGCTAAATGTTTAAACTGATTCAACGGGAGACTAGGAGTGCAACTCCCTGTTTGGAGTAGGCATTTGAAAAAGAAGCAATAGGAGCATCAGCATTGCTCATAATGTCCTTTGGAGCCGAGCAGAGCAGAGGTGCCCCTGGCAGCTCCTTCCAGTGACAAGCATTCCACTGCGCTACTGAGTGGAGCAGGGAGTTTGCCCTGAGACACGGCTGATTTCCCCTCAAATGCCCTCTCAGCCCATAATCCACAAACCCCACTAATCTGCACTGGGGCTTCCCTGCATTACTGTGGATTAGTGACGTGCTGCTGTATCATATAGCATATTTACGCACTGTTTACAAACCCTATGCAGTTTAACCCATGACAAGCATGGGTCTGTAATCTCATGTACTGTCAACCCTGTTTAGTACTGGCGTAAAAATATAGATATAAATACTGTTATGCTTACTTCACAGGAGAGTTTTATACAACATACTGCATGTATATTTTATAGCCAGCTTTTCACATCCTTGGAAAGGGAGGTTAAGTATCACTCGGTGCATTCAGCCGTTCCTTTGCACAACAGCAGCCTCTCACAAATCTGTCAGGAGGCAGTGGTGTTCAGGGACTTCGCCTGGATTCCCCTTTACTCCACAACTCTTTTCTAGTGGCTTGGCTTCTCGCCTAGCAGTGTTACTTATTCTTCCTCTCTCAAATAAAATCTGTAAGCCTCTATCCTACAGGAAGCCTGACAGCCTTACACTCCCCGCTCTTGAAGGCTTCAATCACTTCTGTTTTTTAAGGGTTTTAAGTTTTAAGTTTAAGTTTTAAGACTACTAGTAGTATTCTGCCAAGCATGGCTCAGTTCAGAAGTAGTTGTGACGAATTCAAAAGGAGAAACAATTTAAAGGATCCACTGAGTTCCTTTAATCTCACCATTTGTTTGCTCTTTTCACTACCCATCACCACTGTATTATGTGTTTCTCTTCACTTTTTTGTGGTGAACCAGCAGATGAGTTACTGTAGCTAGATCAGGAAAACTGTAGTTCTTTGCTAGGTTTTTAAAACTTCTGCTCTTCCTGTGCCAGCTACCTGGTGCATAGGGCTGTAGCAGCCCCTCTCCTCCCCCTTCCACCCCATCAGTCCACAGCCTTCCTGTGCATAGCTCCCACACACAGTTGCCATCACCAATAAAAAACATACCCCACAGGCCCTACAATCCCAGAGAGGGATTTGAAGCACTGAACTGTTTTCTGTTGTTTGGTAAGAAGGGCCGGAGCAAAGCAGTGGGGTGCAAAGTGCAAGATTCAGTGAGGAGTAATAGGGTGCTGTGGGAAGGACAGCAGGGCAACCATGCCAGGAGAAAAAGTAACTAAATGCCTTCCTAAAACTCTGCTTACAGCATGTGGATATGCACACAAGCAGCTCTGCATCTCTGCACCTCACAATCACTTACATTACAAATTCCCTAACTTGTCCTTCTTTAAGAAGAGAAAATACTATACCTGGAGTTTCTGGGAAAGTCATGTCTGTCCAATCCTTCAGGGCCCAGTTGGGGCACCCTTTTCCTTTTAAACCTTATACCTCACTTGACATTACCTATCTCCTCTGCAACCTCTTCCTTATCTTCAAGACCCTGTATTCAGTCCCTACTCTGCTGAAACTTCAGCAAATTTATGAAATGTGGCAAGGGCAAGCATAGGGGATATTCTGACAGTGGTAAGAGGTGCAAGACTGAGTTGCATGGATGACTAATTCTGTTGGCAACAAACTACTGACCATTGCTGTAGTCTTTAGTTCTAACATTAATTTCACTATGAACAAATTGCTGGTTTTTCTAAGTACTCTGGTGGCTTGCTGAGCTGTATGTACCATTTTTCATTAATAGACTTTATATAGAACCAAAAGAGATGTATCTTTCTTCTCTTCTAATATGGACATAATTTTATATTTCTTCTTTGGTACATCTTACTTTTTTATCAGGATTTTAGCTACAGTGAAGGTGGGAAAAGGTAAGTCAAAGGAGATTTGTGGTCTATGAATCTCTGGACTACTTCATCAGAGTGGTGATATTACTTCTTTCTTCTTCCCTTCTCACTCCAGCAGTTGGGGGTATTTTTATGGTGCAAAATTGTCATGGGAAGCCTGCCTCAGAAACAAGAAGTATATCTATAGCCACACACATGCAGTAATGACAGAAGTGAATTGTATTCTCTACTCTTTGAAAAATGTAAAGGTTTAATACAGGGATGCTCTGTATGTGGAATCAAAACCATTAATGCTTGTTGAAGTTATCACCCTTATTGAAGCAATTTTTTTGGTTGACTTCAGGCAGCAATCCTGGAGAGGCTTCTGTAACTTGCATCTCTGTTGACTTGTATAATAGACTGCAGCATTTACCAGCATTTCTGAGGAAAACTGAATTGCATTTCTAGGCAAACTGAACTGCAAATTTGCTTTATGTATGACTGTCATACAATAAGAAACCAGCTACTTTCGAGATGTAGTGGGAACACACTTCCCACAACATGCACAAACCCTCTTATGATTTAAATGTGAACAGACTATGTATCTTTGCCATGTTAGCTCAATAATCCAAACTTCCCTCGGGCAAGTTGCCTGTGTGTCTAAACAGCACACATCTGTTCTTTTCCACCACTTGTTTACATGTTCTTCCTCTCTGTGCCTGCTCCATCCTCATTTTAAAGACATTCCTTAATGCTTTGTTTATTTCTCATGTACATTTCACAACTACATGCTGTAACAGTAGTATGTGTTGAGTGCTGGTTTTATATAATTTATGATCCATGGTTTGTTTTTAATGTATCAGTGTGTATGAAGAATAACTCCATGAAGTCATTCAAGGTTAAAATCAAGCTTTCTGGCTTCAGGCTGACTGGGCAGCATCGTGAAATACCACATTACATGGTAATGTAACTAATGAATCTACAGTGATACATACTGTAATACAGAGTAGGGGATTTAGGATAGGATAGGATAGGAGAGAAAAATCTAATTAAAATTAGTAATTTAATAGTGTAATCCAAAACATTAATATATTCTTATACTAAGCATAATAAGAGGAAAAATACATGCTGAATTAGGAAGAAACAGAAACATTTTTAAAATAATGACATCTTTAGTCTTTTATTCTCAGGTATTATCAAGAGTCTGATTTTCAGAAATTCTGAGTAAATATTTGTTCAGTAACACTGAAAAAATAATGCTGGATAGGTGGGAGGGAACTTCTATAAAGTCCACCATTTTTGAAATGTTAGTACAATGTTGTACAAATATCAGGACAATAAAGATTCTTATTTTACCCTAGGGCTGGAGTAAAATATTGCTGGTGTTTGAAAATTGTTACTCGAGCAGCCCAGTTCTGAGAAGTATCTTACAAACCTTTTGGCTTAACATTATTTTGTGTTTTCTTTTTACTGTTTAAAGTGTTCTACAATTAATAAACCAGATAGCCTGAAGTGGGTTGTTTGTTCCTCTACTGAAATGACAATTGGTGCTACCAAAACAAAGCACCTGGCACAGGACTTGTTTACATGTTTAGTCTGCTTGCTTATCATATTTGAGTGCTGATCAGTGCTACCTCAGTTTCTTTTTCCAGAGCCTCTGGTTGCTAGCCTGGAGTAGAGCCTGCAGTGTGGGTTTTTATGAACTGCTTAAAAATAAAAGTAAAATTCACAGAGAAATATTTTCCTTTTTTATGTAGAAATCTCAGTAAGCATATGAAAAAGTCTATGGCATTAGAAATGGGCACATCTGACATTTCATTCCTGTAAAATGCGCCCACAGACTAACAATGCACCATTCAGAGAATAAACCAAGTCTTTTCAAGGTAGAAACATAAGCAAAAATGCATTCCTGTATATAAATGAATATTACTGTTAAAAAAATGGTTTCTGCTGATTGATCTGTTGGAATTACAAAACCCTACAATTGGCAGAACAGAAGATCAGAGTAGAATTAAAAATCAAACACTGGGGACCTCATTGAGATAATGGTTCTGCTTCTAGGCTGTTTTCTTTTTTGGGGGGAAAGTAACCTAGCAATGCAAGTCTCTTCTATTTGTGATGGCTATAAAAAATGCAAAAATATTTTTTAGATGTGTATAAATACTATTGCATAATGCCATGTTGGTCTCTGATCCTTGTGAACGCAATTACTTCCTTTGGACAAAACCCTCTCTTCATTAGCACTGAATGGTATTTGTCAGTCTTTTTCCTGTTTAGATAATTTGTTCAGCGTTGATATATTTAAAAACATTCCATTGGTTGGAATAGTATCTGCGGCTTTCCATCAAAGGAGTGATGGCAGTGGCTGTGGGTCTAAATCTCAAAGCACCACTCTGTAGACTTCCTAAGTGATTAGTACAGAGTATTATCGCTCTCCACCATCTGGCTATCTAATATGGAAACGATATTAAAGGAATCAAAAGACCTATACAGGCTTCGTCACTTTGGACGTACAGAATGTCACAGCAAAAACGTGGAAGCTACGTTTAAAACAAGAAGAGATATGCTTAAACATAACAGAATTATTTCTATTTGCAGGGAAGATGTACGTCTGTCCTCCCTCGTTTTAATTACTTGCAAGTATATAAAGCCATACATATGTATACTGAGAAAATGCAGCTTAGCATATATATGCAAGCTGCATGTTTAGCATGCTAGGAGTGAAACCTGGTTAAATTAAGAGTCTCATTTTGGTTTTGATGTCACTACATTTAGTTGATGTGTTGGATGGTTTCTGAGGCTTTGATTCATCTGTGCTTTAAAGGTTTTGAAGTTAAATGCTTTGGGTAAGGCAAAATTTAAAAACCATCAGTAATTTCTGTGCTAAAGCCTCACAATCCAATACATAAAAACTCTTGTAATTCAGTGTACTGTATATCTTTGTGTATAAAAATATCCCTTTATAAGGAAGAACAAAAGATACGCTTCTCCACTCCAGGAACATTACATGGAATAAAGAGCCTCTGAAAACCTCCGAAGCACAGAATGCAAGCTTGTGCTGCCAGACAAAAGTGAAAGCCTATCCTGTTTTCTCTCTCCCTGATGTAGTTGCTGTGTCAGATGAGGGCATCAGGGCAGATTCAAAAGTCAGAATGAAGAAAAGAGAAACAGTACCGAGAGAAGTGTGGTGAATTCAGTCCTATGAACACCTAGGTTTTCCCTGTGCAAGCTCAGCTTTAGACCTTTTGGTTTGTTTGTTTTACAGAAGTGCAGATAAAGGCAGTAATTAAAAATAGGTTATCAGATTCCACTCATTTGTAGGTGTTGTGCTCTGGGGTATTGTAAGCCCTGTATCCGGCAAAGAGGAAAGCAGAAAAAAAGGGAGGTCTTTTCTCCTGTTTCCTTCAGGCTGTTTAGGAAGTTATTTCTTTACTTCTTTTTAAATTGTTTTATTTTTATCTCACAATGAACATCAGTTTCTTTGCCTTGCCAGAGGATCCTGAGCTAGTGGGCTTTCTACTCATGTCACAAAAGTGCTGTAGCTGCTCACGAGGAAACAACACCTTTGGCTGAGCAGCACAACTAACAGAGTCTGGTTTGGTAAAGATTTACGTCTTTTGGTCCTGAAATCTCCTTCCCCATTGCAGTGATCTCAGGTCCTCCTCCATGGCACCTGCCTCTGACAAAAAACAGCATGAACTGCAGATAACCTGGAGGAAGGACAGTTGCAGAGCTGAGAACCTTTCCCTCTGCTAAATAATTATTTTCCTTTCTCTTCTTGCTCACTGTAGGGTTTTTTTTACAAAGCTTGTAAGGCATTAACTGTCTTTAAGATTACTATCCTCTTGCATATATGTCTAAAATTGGTCATTGACTTCAAATAATTGATAAAGAGCAACAGCTGACAGCAGTCACATGTGCCTAAGGAAACTGGGCTATCAATTCACTTTTAATATGTGATTTGTATTTTATATTCTCAGTACTTTTGATCACAGTTCTCTGACCTGTGGTTATCTTCTTCATGATATCCAAGGAGCATAGTAAGTAAGAAAACCCAACAAACACCACCTTCTTATCCAAAATTTCACTTCTCTTTCTTCTCCATGTATTGTGAAAAGAACACAGCATCTTTTTCCTTTGTTTACAAGCTACTTATACACATGAAGGCTGTGGAACTGTGTAGCACTGCTTCTGGCAGCAAAGCTCAAGTCAAATTGGTCACCTCTATTTACTGCTCCCAATCTGATCAAATCTACATTGTACTTGCATCCACAAAGAAGTTTTGTGGACAGAGCTTTCTCTGGACTCTAGGATAATGTGGCTTGTTAAAATGACTCACATTTTTAAAAAACCCACAGAATTAATTTTTAAGGTATTGTTAGTCCAAATTTTTTCAACGTTCTCATTCTTATTTCTTCCACTTCAGTAGTGCAGGGGCAAATGTGCACTGCTACAGTGGGGAAAGGAGCTAGGAGATGAGTCTTAAAGAAGATTCGCTACCAAAGTGGAATAATTTTGAGTTATTCCTGAAGTGTGAAATTCTGTTCTGACTGAAGATACAACAAGTTTGTCTTTTACTGCAGAGTGGATAGAATTCCATCTTGGGCAGCCACAGCACAAGGGCAAGAATCCAGGCCCTACTGACATCAGGAGTAAAATATCCCATGAATTCAACGTTGTGGCACTGAATAAACTCCAATAGTTGTAGCTCTGTTCTAGGAGAGCTGTAAAACCTGCAAAACGTTATCTGTCAGTTGAATCTCCCCTGCCATTACAAATTCCAATCATAACTATGGAAAAAGAATTATTAAAGGACCAAAACATAAAATTAAAATTGCTCCATACTTAACTGTCCCAATCTTTCCAGAAATTATTTAGAATATAAATAACTTTCAATTCTACTGTGCCTACATTTGCATGCATAGTTTAGGCAAATATTTTCTGAGAGTATTTAAAATTGTATGGTGTGATTTTTTTTTAAAAAGCCAGTGTCAGTTAGTACAAACTGTGACCCATTTTCCATAAATTTGGCACTAACAAGGCAGACAGGGCCACACAGTTTGGCAGTACTAAAGAAACATTAAATTTCACATACCTAAAAAAAATCAGGTGCTAGCAGAACACTCAAGGAGAGAGAATTGTCAGCCTCTGTGCAGGGTTCAGCCAGTTCCTAATAACCTTCCATGTCTGTTTTGCAATGTACAGGACCTGCTCATGATGTCCTAATTCTGGCAAAGATTCCTTTCCCCCAAGGAGCACAGAGCAACAGTGAACATTTGATAGCAAGGCCTATGAAAACTAGTACAAGATAGTTTTTGGTAAGGAAATATACATTTTCCAAACAACTTAGATACTTTATTTTCCATTTACACCCAGAAGTGTAAATGTAGTCAAGACGCTGTAATAAGCTAAATGTATTTGTTCTCAACTTTAACTCATTGTTAGGCATGTACAGTCTACAGGTGAAATCAGGAGCACAACAGCAACAGTGGTTTTTTTTCTGATCCTGAGGACAGTACTTTTGGCAGAAATTGCCTTGGTATTCCAAAAGCTACTGTCTCCTTCCAGTGTGCTAGTGGTCTTGTAGTAGATGTATAATCTGTATACAGCATAATCACAGTAAGCATATACGCCTTTTGTCTGCAAAGGACTTATTAAATATTCTATTGTCCTCATTGTAGAGAGGCAATATACACATTCCCTTTTTTATGGTGTAAATTAGAGAAAGAATTTGAAAGTGCCACTTTCAAAAAAGCAGATTTAAATAAAATATAAACCACTTTATAATTCTCTAGACTATTCCTTCAAGTACAGCTTTTATTACAGCTTTACATCCTGGATTTCTACCAACATAAATGTCCTCATGCAATGAAACTGGACCATTTTCAACAGTGTTGGATGCAATGAATCACTCAGAAATTGACTTTATTAAATATACCTGGGGGACAGTAAACTTTTCAAGTAATAATACTTTAAAAGATTCAGGAATAGGCATTTACAAGAGGACATGTCTTTTATGACATATGATTTACTGGAATTCTTGTGGGTTGTTTCTGAAATTATCTACTCATAATTTAAAATGAGATTTTAAAATGAAGGTTTACCAAGGGTCCCAGCTCTGTTGTCAAGGCTTGGTATTTATTACACAGACAAGAAGTTACCTTGTCCAGTTTTCATTACACTTTTTTTGTGGTGGTGATTTCTTTAGTTGTAAAGCAGAGCAGCTCCATCTGAGATAGATAGAGTGGCGTATACACCAGGGAGCCATATGACAAGCATTAAACGGATTAGAAGATTGCCTTAGTGCATTATTAGTTCAGCAGTTGTAAGGATTATTGCCGTTGTTGTTTGGGATTTTTTTTTTTTTT
>VWZN01003755.1:190498-214744 GCA_013396955.1 Regulus satrapa | reverse complement strand
GGGGGCGATGCCCGGAGCGCGGCCCCGGAGCACGGTGAGAGGCGGCGGGGCAGCGGTGCGGGGCGCGGGCAAAGGGCAGGCGCTGGCGAGACCCCGCGCCCGCCTCCCCCTGGGCTGCGGGCGGACGCTGGGGCGCAGGGGGAAACTTTAGAGCCGAATCGTGGGCTCTCGTTGATAGGGCTCCGGCGCTTCCCTGCCTGCCCCGCTCAGTCCCTAGGCTTGGGCGGCAGTGTACGCATTCGACCTGACTGAACACTAAATCTACCTTTTTCCCCCTAAGTTTACCGCTACTTCTTTTCTTTTTAGTTCCCTGTGTATCTGATCTGTCTGAATACTAACCCCACCTTTTTTTTTTCCACAAGAAACTTTATGATTATGATTATTATTATTATTAATAGTAGTAGTATAATAGTAGTAGTAGTAGTAGTTCCTTAGCTATGTAAACTGTAGTGCCGACGCTGGAGGTTCAAAATGTGTCTGCACTCAGACCATCTACTTGTACAGCAACTCTCAGTTAAACTGTCTCTAAATGATTCATTTGTTATTAAAAATATGAATAGAAAGCAGCGGGTGAAAGCTCAGCAAGACTCAAGGAGCCCCAACCCTCTCGGATCAGGTCCGGGTTAAGGGGGAAATGGGAAAAGGTCCTTGCTCAGAGAGGTAGAAGAATCCTCTCCTGGCATCCCTTGTCTTCCCAGTGCCCTTACAGAATAGTTGGAGGCCCTGGATCTTGAGGATCAGGCAGACAACAGGGGAGAAGAAGGTTTATCTGGAAGGTCTTCCAGGCCAATGTAGTCAACCAGGCGGATCACAAATACAGGTATTCAGAAAAAAAGAAGGGTAACTGTAGTGGGTGACTTGCTTGTGAGGAGAACTGAGGGCCCTGTATGCTGGTTGGACCCATTCCACAGGAAAGTCTGATGACTTCCTGTGGCCCAGGTGCGGGATCTTACCAAGAGACTCCCTGAACTAATTCTATCCACTGCTGGCTGTCCCAGTTGACAATGATGAGGTTGATGGGAGAAACACCAGGGTAATCAAACAGGACTTCAAGGCACTGGGTTGTTTTGTTGAAGGCACGGGAACACAGGCAATGTGTTCCTTGATTCCTTTGGTATCATAGATGAATGCCAGAAGGAACAGGAAAACCCATGCGATCAACAAGTGGCATAAAGATGGTCCCATTGGTAGAATTCGGATTTTTTTGATTGTGGGGAAGTTTATGTGGCACCAGGCCTGCAGATGGTGTTCACCTATCTAACAGGGCAAAAGTATTCTAGACAATGAGTTGAAAGGGCTTATTGAGAAGGTTTGAAGGGGGAAGGAGATAAGACCAATCTTACTGGGGACGAGCCTAGGGGCTGCATGCCAGAGCTAGGGATAAAATTGGTAGCCCAGCTGACGTGCACCTACACCAGTGCCTGCAACATGAGTAACACACGGAAGGCCATCGTGCAGCAGGTAAGGCATGGCGTGATTGCCATCGAGGAAATATGGTGGGTGACTGTCATGACCAGAGTGCTGCAGTGGGTGGCTACAGGCTCTTCAGAGAGGACAAGCAGAGAAGAGGCAGTGGGGTGTCTCTGTACTTCAGGGAGTGTTTTACTGCACAGAGCTTGAGGAGAGTGATGATGTAGGTCAGTGCCTCGGTGTGAGAATCAGGGCGAAGGCTGGTAAGCCAGCTTTCCTGATGGAAGTCTATTACAGACTGTCCAACCAAGGTGAAGAGGCAGATGGAATATCCTCTAGGCAACTGGTTGATCACTAAACGATCACTAGACCTTGTTCTCGTGGGAGACTTTAACCTGCTGGAGACCCAGCACAGTGGAAATGAGTCAATCTAGGAGGTTCCTGGAACATATGGAAGATAACTTCATGACACAGCTGGTGAGGGAGCCTGCAGGGGCAGTGTCCTACTAGACCTGCTCTTTATGAACAGAGAAGGGCTGGTGGGAGATGTGGTGTTCAGAGCGACCCCAATGCAGTAAGAATTTTCAGTACTTGGTGAAGTACGGAGGGACATCAACAAAACCTCTACCTTGGATTTTCAGAGGACAGACTTTGGCCCATTCAGGACACTGATTTACAGGGTCCCTTAGGAAGCTGCTCTTAAAAAACAAAGGGGCCCAGGAAGGCTGGATATATGTTAAGAAAGAAATCCTGAAGGTGCAGGAGCAGGTAGTCTCTGTGTGCAGAAAGAAAGGCTGGTAGGGAAGGCTGGCCGACCAGGGAGCTTTCTCTGGAACTTGGGGGAAAACAAGAGGGTATATCAGCTTTGAAAAAAGAGGCAGGCAACTCAGAAGTGTTTCAGGATGTTGTTAGATCATGTACAGAGAAAATTAGAGAGGTGAAAGCTTAGTTAGAACTTTGGCTACTTTTATTAGGGAAAGTGAAAAGTGTTTTTATAAATACATTCATGACAGAAGGGGGCCAAGGAAAACCTCAGTTCTTTATTGGACATGGAGAGGAGCATAGTCACCAAAGATGAGGAAAAGACTGAGGTAGTTAACACCTTCTTTGCCTCAGTTTTCAACAATAAGACTTGTTATCCTCAGGGCATCTGGCCACAGCTGCACTGGTGGAGGAGCAGAGGAGGGAGGAGAAGCAGAATGGACCCCCAGTAATCCAGGAGGAAGTAGTTAGTGAGCTGCTTAACCACTTGGAGGCTCTCGAGTGTATGAACCTGGGTGGGATCCATCCTAGGGTGGTGAGGGAGCTGGGAGAAGAGCTCATTAAGCTGCTGTCCATGATCTATCATCAGTCATGGCTAACTGGGGAGGTCCCAGGCAACTGGAGGCTGGCCTGTGTGATGCCCATCTACAAGAAATGCTGGAAGGAGGATCTAGGGAGCTACAAGTTTGGCAGCCTGACCACAGTGCCCGGTAAAGTGATGAAGCAGATCATCTTAAGTGTGATCATACAGCACAGGCAGGACAACCAAGGGATCAGACACAGACAGCATAGCTTTAGGAAAGGCAGATACTTCCTAACCAACCTGATCTCCTTTTATGACCAGGTGACCTGCCTGGTGGATGAGAATAAGTTTGGATGTTGTCTGCCTGGACTTCAGCAAAGCCTTCAACACCATCTCCCATAGCACACTCCTGGCAAAGCTGTCAGCCCTGGCTTGGAGAGGTGCACTCTTCTCTGGGTTAAGAACTGGCTGGATAGCCAGGCCCAGAGAGAGGTGGTGAATGCCATATCCAGTTGGCAGCTGGTCACTACTGGTGTCCCCAGGGATCAGTGTTTGGTCCAGTCCTATACAATACCTTTGTTGATAGTCTGGATGAGAGGATCAAGTCTACCACTAGCAAATTCACAGACAAGGTCAAGTTGGGTTGGAGTGTTGATCTGCTGGAGGGCTGGAAGGCTCTGCAGAAGGACCTGCACGAGCTGGATTGATGGGCTGATTTCAATGGTGTGGAGATCAGCAAGATCAAGTGCTGGGTCCTGCACTTTGGTCACAACAATCTCTTGCAGCAGTACAGGCTGGGGTCAGAGTGGCTGGAAAGTGGCCCAGTGGAAAAAGACCTAAGGGTACTGGTTTTTTACAGCTGACAAAACATGAGCCAGCAGTTTGCCCAGGTGGCCAAGAAGGTCAATGGCATCCTGGCCTGGATCAGCTATGGTGTGGCCAGCAGGACCATGTGAGTGATTATGCCAATCTGTTTGGCATTGATGAGGCCACACCTCAACTCCTGTGTCCAATTCAGAGCCCCTCAATTTTGGAAGGACTTTGAGGTGCTGGAGCATGTCCAGAGAAGGGGAATGGTGCTGGTGAAGAATCTGGAGCACAAGTCTGATGGGGAGCAGCTGAGGGAGCTGGGTGTTTTTAGCCAGGACTGAGAGGTTCAGAGGGATTTTATCTCTCTCTACAACTGTAGAGGCTGTAGCCTCCCCAGGTGGGGATTGGCCTCTTCTCCCAGGCAAGCAGCAACAGGACAAGAGGACACAGACTTAAGCTGCACCAGGGGATATTTATGTTGGACAGTCAGGAGAAATTCTGCATGGAAGGAGTGGTTAGATACTGGAATGGGCTGTCCAGAGAGGTGTTGGAGTCATGTCTCTGGTCCTGCCTAAGGAAAGACTGAACATGGCACTTAGTGCCATGGCTTTGTTGACAATATGGTGTTCAGTCATAAGTTGGACTCAATGATCTCAGAGGTCTTTTCCAACCTAATTGATTCTCTGATAAACCTATTAAACACATTAGCATAAACATAGTGAACAGGGAACAGTGACTGAAGATCAAGTCTCACTGTGATCTGTGATACTTATATATCAAGTAATAGAAGATTATTCTCTCTGAAATGATAATCTGAGTATGTGGAGAAGGCAGCTGGGATCAGAGTGCAGTCAAATATGTTTTATTGCTCCTTATTTTTGTGGTCTCTCCTTTATGAGGTAGGTGTAGCGTGATTTTTTTCTGCTGGAATAGATAACAGATTCTGGTGAAGATCAGCAGTTATTTAAACATAAATACAGGAATAATGGATATACCTACTCATATATGAGATTCAGGGAAATATAATTAATCATGCAATTAAGACAAAAGAGCTTATCCTATAACAGCTTGATGGTTCAGGAGTTCCTATGGAAGCTGGTTTTGTACTCTAGATTTCAAATTATCAATGTTATGTAAAGAATTTTGAAAAATCTTGTTTTCATGTTGCTTTGGTGACTAGAAAGCAACTCTTGAATTTTGTTGATGATTTCTTTAATTAATATTTCCAAAAAAAGCGAGGGAGTTTTTTGGTTTTTTTTGTAGAGGCACAACCTGTAGAGTTTAGACACAGTTCCTGCTCAGTTCAGTTTACTGAAGATGCATTGTTAATTACTTAAGTTGTGCCTTTACTATTGTGAACAGGCGGCATTTTGCAAAGTGGCACAAGTGTGTTGCTTTTTGAGCAGAGTGAAGGAAACCTGTAATTAGCAATATACACCTCTCAGATTTATGTGAGTCCTTGTTCTGTAGGTGATGCTACCTTAACAAACCCTTTTTGCTCCCAGCTGATGATGATTCTGCCCTGCCGTATTTTGAGGTTTACTGCCCCAGCCTGACCTACTTCTTTGTTGGTTTCATGGACCTTTCTCTTGTCCTTCACTTTGAGATCTCTTTGGACCCAGGGTTGTTTTCTTTATGCTCGTGGATACCAGAAACAATCTGTTTTGTGTAAGCTTTAATCTAAGTGTTAGGTAATAATTTTATGATTCCTTTAGCATCTGTTTGTTATGCATAGTTCTTTAGTGTCTGCTGGGAGAAAAAGTAACAAATCTAAATACTATGTTTCTTTTGAATAGCCTGGGGGTACAAAGTTAGCTGTCAAACTAAGACCACAGAGTACTACTACTAACTAAATCACAGAGTGATTTTTGCCTCCCTACTTTAGCCTGGAGTGAGTGAATTAGCATTTAATCAGGTTGTTCTTTTATTTATCTTTCCTAGCATAAAGTGTTATGTGTAAGAAACAATCCACAGGGTGATAATCACCCACACTGGGTCTGTAATATTGATTTTATACACATGTAGCCTTGCATGCCTCAAGAACATGGTGTACACTTTTGCTGCTGAATTTTCCTCTTCGGCCAGATTTGGGCCACCTGCGCTGGTCATGAGAGCAGTTTTGAAAGTGTGTTGTCTGTAGTAATGAGCTGTCCTGAGATAAACTGCAGTTCTAACATACGGCTCCTTCCACTACAGTAATCCCATTGTGGAGTTGTCGCAAAAGAGTGTTGCTGGTTGCCTGATTATATGCCCATTGTTTGCTGCTAGAGAAGATTTTGCTTGTTTTTGGGGGGTTTTTTGGGGTTTTTTAAGGTATAACTTAATATGCCAATATTAGAGTTTACTGATGAAGAAATGTGAAGTAGATGTAAAGAAATAACTCATTCTCAGTTAGTACTCTTGAGGAAAAAGACCTTTTAAAAAACTTGTTAGTGGACATTTCCCTGTCCTGTCTAATTAAAAATATTCAGTGATTGTGGTATTACTCAGAGGTAGAGCTTCATGTGTGTCTTTGTACATGCAAGACAAGTTTGCATTTACATTGATTTCCTTCTTTAGCTTAAATATTAAAAGTCACTTTTTAGAATGAGAAATTCAGATCACTGCTGTCTAAAACATTCTATACTGAGTGGGAGATGCAGGAATAGAGTAATCATCTCATTCCTGAAGGATGGAGTCAGCTGAGAACCCTTTGTTATATGTGGAATGATAGGATTCCCTTCCTGCTTCATGCCTCATTTTCAGTGTGTTTACAGTGGAATTAATTTGCCAATGTTTGTTTGCCAATGCCATTGCCAATTTTTTGCCAATGCTTGTCTGCACTGAATTTTATATGTCATTACTGTTATCTAAAATGAACTTTATGTGTTGTCTGAAGGGTATTTTTTTTCTCAGTTATAAGTTGGGGTTTTTTGGGGTTTTTGTTTGTTTGTTTTTCAGTAATTTAATTTATTGGAATCAAACAAGACCATTAAAATTATAAGGTTATTAAAATATAGAAAGCAGAACTCTTTTTTTTTTTGCTGTTTCACATAAAATGTTAAGGTATCTTTACTGATCTGTTGACAAAGAAGAATAGGATCCTTCTGGGGTTATATATCAATATTTATTTGCTGATAATTAATGCAATATTTACTTGGTATGTTGCTTATGTATAATGTCTCTTAGCTGTTTATATAAAAAAGTAAGACCCAGTGTGTTATTTTAAATATATTACAGATGGGCTGGAAAATATACAGCAAAAGAAAACATTTAAAGAGAATAAGGAAGAAACACAGCAGAGAGAAGAGCCATGTGCTGCTCATTCAGTAGACTCTCTAATGGCAGAGATGCCATTTGTGGACACAGATATTGAAGATGAATGTGCTAGTAAGTACATTAAACAGAAGTAAGGTGAAAGCATGGACACATCATGCACTCGGTTTTTAGTCCTACCTGTTGGTGTGGACACATGGGCCATGCACATGGAACAGCCTCCCTGCAAACAGATTACAGTCCAGAGCCTCTCTTAGTATTTAGTCCTGCAGTACTTGAGCATATTAAGAATTCACCCTTTTGGTATCCTGTGGAGCAATGAGTCACTGAATAAAGAAAGACATTTCATATGTCAGTTCACATTACTTTAAGTGAGCTTCTCAGGTGATGGGTTTGGGAGCTTCTTTCAATGTGTGTATTCTCAGCATGGGGCTGGAAGTACACTTCTAATTGGACAGTGGATGTCTGCAGCCTGGTCAGCTTATGGGTATGTGTCAGGCCATGTGGTGGGAGGGGGTCTGTAAAGGCTCAAAGAAATGAGCCAAGAGAAAAACAGTTATGTGCAATGGAAGAACTGAGGACATGAACATTTCTTTCACGATATCAGAAGGTGTCTCTGGGAAAGGAGGAGGTAGAGAGCAGATCTGACTGCTGGGATGATATTTTCTTTGGGCTGGGTTTGGTTCCTGTGCTATAGATTGGTCAGTCTTAGTCTATTACAACTTTTGCCATAATAATCCTGTCTATTACATTTTTATATTTCAAGCTGCAGAATGCATGGAATTTTTCAAGTTTAATATTGGCCCTTCTGCTATACAGTCATGTCTGTGTTCAAGCATGGACAATTTGCAGGCTTGTCCTGCTGCGTACATCTAAGGGAGGCTCAGTGGTTTGGAAGCCCTGTGTCTGTCTCTGTTAGCACCTTATAAACCTTGCTTAGAGGTGTAGGCTGTTAGTTCAGGTGTGGTACTTCACTTGTAGGGCTACATTCATTCAGGTCAGAGTTGGATCCCAGTCAGACAGTTCAGAGCATGGGCAGAGCAGGTGAGTGGGAGGACGTGCTGCAGTCAGTTGATTGAAGTCCAGCTCCTGTTGGTGTGATATAAAGAGTATCTCTATTTTAAATGTCTGTGTGCTGAAAGTAACTTTTTGTTTTTCTCTTCAGTGCATGCAACTTCTGAACTAAGGATTAAGAAGAAAAGAAAGCAGACTACTGGAAGAGAAATTGAAGAAGGCATTAAAAGAAAGAAGAAAAAGAATAAAGAATATCAGCCAAATTATTTCATTTCTCTTCCAATTACTAATCCAAAGGTGATATTATTTTTTATACTAATTTGGCATAACCAGAATTACTTCAATAGCTGCATGTGTTTATAAAAAGAACAGTACTTGACATTGTGCAAAACGCGTTTTTTCAGGTATTTTTAAAGAAACATTAGCAGTCTATTCAATGAGTAAAAGCTACTTTACGTAATTGCTTTTCTAAAAATGACTGGAGGAAAAGTACATGCATTTTTATTCAGTTTGTCAGTCTTATGGATTTCCCTGAACCTGGCTGAAATTTCCCATCTATTGTAGTGTTACAATATTGCCTATTTTGTTGTTCTCATAGAATAAGGAAGAGAGACATTCCTATTTTATTTAATAAGGAAAATCTCTAGCAATATTTTTAGATTTCTTTATAGATATGAATTTATATTTGGATCTGTTACTACTTTAACTTGGCAGTTGGTAGTTCAGCATTTTCCAGTAAAATGGTTCATCTTATTTAAAATTCAAACAACTGTTGTTTTACTTGTTTGTTGTTCTAGCGAGATGTTGTTCACATGGATTCAGGAAATGCAAAGAGCTCTTTAAGAAAATGTATTTTCTTACACTTACATGAGTTGTCTCATTTAGGCAGTAAATGAAAATGATTTCTTACATGCTGCAGGTTGACTCTGGTACATCTTTGATATCTTTTGTGTCTGAAACAAGGAAATTAGGTGCCTTTTGTTTAAAAAGTTGAACCCAGCAGTTTAATACCATTTACAGATTTAGTTCTTGGGGTTTTTTAATATCAGGAACTCTATCTCGCATGAATTTTAACTCATCCTACATCTATATTATCAGTTCTCTGAAAAAGTAAAAGAAGATGAAGGTAATATTAAATGAAAACAAAATAAGTTTAATAACGACACTGCAGTCCGTGATTCTTCAAAACATAATAATAAGAAAAGACTGTATAGACTGGTTTTATAAGATCCAGGATAGCCTGATACAAATATCATAGGATATCTTTTGTGACATCTTATTCTAAAATATCTTTTCTTCCAGATCTGTTTAACAGATCCCATGATTTAACAAGTGCAAGGATAACATAGGGGCTATATAATCGGATAATTGAGAATTCCTGCTGACAATTGTTATTTAGCCCAAGGGTTGGTTGGGAAAGTCTTAAGTATGCTTGGTCTTTTATGTGTCATTATTTAGCCATATCATTTCTAGAGATAAAGAAACTCTTTAAATGAAATCTCAAAAATTTGGGGATTCTAGGACTTTGCTAGGAAGTTTTGTTTATACTTGCCTTAGAGATAGTTGTTCTGAAAGTAGAAAATACCAGTTGGAATTTTTTATAGGCAATATTAGCCAAAATTTAGACGCCTGGTTTCTTGCTAGCCAGAGTGAACCTGGTGATTGCTGATAGTACTTCAGTTGGTAATGGGAGACCTTTATTGCTTTGAAGATCTGATTTTATTCTAGTGAAGTATTTTAAACATTAGTATTATTTATTTGTATTTTATATAGTAATTTAAGCTTTACACAGAGAACATTCTGTAATAAAGGATATTTCTGAAACATTTAATCAACTGCTCCTCTTGGAAAATGAAGTTTCCTTGTTTTTAATTTAATTGTTTTGAATCTTCAGAAATGAAAAGTCTTGTTCCATTAATTTTGAATTTATATTGAACTTTGCATTATTACTTGTAGAAAAATAGTTAAATGGATTATGATAATTGTATCTGTTTCAATTTGTTTGGGGAGGGTTTTTTTAAGTTATGACTTACATGATGTGGTATAACTTCATAGGTTAGCCTTTCAAGGTTCTCCACTCTTGACTGTAATGACTATTGATCTGTTACATCTTTAAAGCTTTACATTTACTTACTATTTGTGTCCTTGCAATAAGCAGAACTCTGTTATTCTATTATTCTTCAGAATAATGTATTTCAAGTAATGGGAAAGGAGATATTGAAATCAGTAATTGAGGCCTTTTTTTGAATGGTTTTTTTTTTAAATTCAGATGGAGGAGTTGTTAAGTGGGATCTGTCTTCAAAAAGTTTTTAAAATTAAATTAGGACATCTCAGGTAAAAATAAATAGCATTATAACAGTTGAACTAGAAAATAATACTTTGTAAGGTAATGTAAATAACAGGCTAAATAGCAATTTAAAGTTTTTATTTATGCAGTGGGTCATATCTTGCTATATAGCACTGGAAGAGTCCTAGTTTGCTTAATTAGAATACTACACTCAAATGTTAATTGCACCTTATATTTATTGGAGAAAACAGAACAAATCTGAAATTGTGATGTGCGTTGTGATGGCACACCTGTTTAACAGCTGTTGTGTTACACTTCGATCATATAACTTCAGGGAAAAATCTGAAAAATAAGTTTCTGAAATTCAGAAAAGTTGTTTTTTTTTTTCTTTACAAATAGTGTTGATTGTGTAGAGCATTGTCATTCAGCTAGAGAGAGAGGAGGTGCTTAGCCTTTTTTTTATTTTACCTGTATCCAAGGGGCAGGATTTTTCATACTTTCTTGATGAATTCAGCAATAGTTTTTCTCTGGAACTGCTAACTGGCTGTCTTTGGACTTAACCTCATTCCAAAGCCATATTATTTGTTAGGTTTTTAGCCTGGTTTCCTAATAGAGTTTATACAGCTATGAGCTGGGGTCTTTTGGGTTTTCAACCGGTTGTCCAATTTTGAACAGAAAAATTGACATCTAAGAGGTATTAATTTCCTACAGTTTTTGTGCCGTTGGTGTTTGCATAAAAGAGTGAGCCTTGAAAGAACATGTTTGTGTGGAAGTACTGCTGAAGGGAGCTATAGGGGTTGTTGGGTATTGGCTGCTAAACTAAATGCTGAGTAATATTGATCTCTTTTTTTACTGTTATGATAACACAGTTCCACATCTGTCTTCTGTACTCTGAAGGGCTTGTACACTTACATCTTTATTTTTTCCTTTGCCAGCTCACAGATGCAAAATGAATTTAGAAGGAGTATAACTGAAAATGGAATAAAATTGTAATTAGTATGACACTAATTTTTGAGTTTTGTTTCTTTTTTTTTTTCTTTAGCTTATAAACTTAAATAATTATTCTGTCAATAGGTTGTAGTTAGCAAGGATCACATTTACCAGTTCTTTGCTTAAATATGGGTTAAATTTCTTGTGTATCTGAGACAGTGAAACTCTTACTTATTCAGGATAAGGTCAGTTCTGACATATGAAGGAAGATGGTCTTATTACAACATAATTTATGATAAAATGTTGGTGGAATTTTCTTCTCATCTCATCCCTTACTCATGACACTTGTGGTTTTGTAAATGCCATATCCCCTTTTCTGGCAAGTAGCTTTTACCTTCCATCCTTCTCCCTACCCTCACTAGCACCAGTTCCTTTGAGTTATAACTTAATTATATTTATGTGACACTACTAGATATCTATGGCTCATTAGGTAAAACTTCTGCATGACAAAACTCATCTTAAGAAATTCAGTCAGAAAAATACTGAACACTCCCATTAGACTGTGGGGTTTTTTACCCAGGAAATGTATGTATTCCTTATGATTAACAGAGCTACCAAAATATGTAAATGGTTTTTTTATATACCTAAGAGCTACTTGTGCTTATCTTATAAAAGTCAGGTCTGTACAGTACATTTATGAAGTATTCACCACTGAATTTCAAATAAGTAAACAAAATATGAGACTGGGGTATTCAACATGCTTCTTTTAGACTTTATACACCAAAGATGATTTATCTGTAAAGTCTTTGCTCACTGTGCTTTAAGAAGTAATTCATTTTGTCAGATAACCACATTTATTTGACTTGATTTAATTTTCACTAACATACTCAAGAATTGTTGCAGGTTTTTGGTGTTTCATTTTTTAAAATAACTACAATACAACTAGGAAAATGTCAAGCACAGTAAACATTTTGAATACAATTTATAGATCATGTATAACCATATAAATAATTTTCAATTTTTAAAAATGCAATTCCAGTATTTTTAAAAAGAAAGACTGATGAATTTAGACTTCTATACCTATTGCAAGAGAATTTGTCTAAATAAATTTGAAGGGAGTATATCCATTATATCTGTCTATTGTACAGTATAATTAGAATTGCAAATCAGATATCTCTACAAATTATTCTGGTTTTGTATGTGCCCTGTCCTGCGAAGATCAGTTTTTTCCAGTCACTTACCTGTGCATAGCAAGACAGCCGTTTAGCAGAGTGGGCAGAGAAATTCCTTCAAGAAGCTTTTTATTTTCTTTAAGGAAGAAATTCCTTAAATAAGATTTTTATTAAGCTTATTTATTTATTTTTATTCTCTTTTACTGTTTGCGTAAAACTGGATGATCCCAGTCTGCTTCAGGAGTTTATGATACTCATGGAAGGAAACTCCTATTAAGATGTGATGAGGAGTGTCCAGTGATTTATTAATCACCCCATTTGTACCCAGTTTGGGTTCTCTCAGGTCAATTAGCACAGCTTTGTAATAGGATAAAACTCTTTTCTGCTAGAATGGTTTTATATAAACTTTTGTTTTTAGTTTGTGTGCTTTCTTGTTCACTTGCATGATGGGATACAGTAATTGTTGTAGTGGCTAACTGTTGTTTCTGTGTCTTTCTTCCCAGATTACTGGCAGTATTCAGGCTGTCCAAGATGCAATAATACAAAAGGATCAAAGGCTTTCCAAAGCAATGGTTCGCTCCGGCTCATTGCATGTCACCATGTTAGTGATGCATCTATCCAGTGAAGAAGAAATTCGCATGTAGGTATCTAGTGTAAATTAAGTATATACTAGTATTTTTGCTTGATGTGTTCATAAAGAGTCTAGCAGGATTAACTGACATTTGTTTTGTGCCGTACACAGCCCTAATTTAATAGGGTTATTAAACATGTAATTCATGTTGTTTTTAAAATGCTGATCTTAATACTAACTGTTTTCATAACTTATGGTATGTCATAAGTTCTGAACAAAGTATGTGTTTTTCCCTTGCATCTTTTCTGTGATGCTGAACTTGCATGCACAGATCTTATATTTGCTAAAGTAATTATTAAAAAGAAAATTGATATAGGGGACAGGGGAAGTAAAAATCTTTTGAAGTGGAGATCGGTCATAAGAAAGTGAGAATCCAAGGTAGAATGTAGGAACCATTTGGTTCTCAAGGGCATGCTTCTAAAAAGTAGAAGTATTTTGTCTGAAAGTATTTTAGACACCTAAAAATAATGGATGATCAGTATATCTAAATCAGTTGCCTTGGTTTTACACACTTGTTTTCTTTGAATGCTATATGCTATATCCTTGAGATCTCTGTACTCCTACCTGCCCTGTGAAGATGCAAATTTGTCAGCATCTGAAACAGTCCGATCTAAGGGGAGAGAAACAATCAGGAACTGAGAATAAAAGAGCAAGCAAAGGACACTAGATCTGGTAGATTCCCTTCCCTCTCTATGTGCCTGGTTAATGAGTAACCTGTGATAGCACCTGAAAGTTGGTGAGAATAACCACCAGCTGTTTATGTGAGTTGTTTTTTTTTGGTTTTTTTAAGGGTTTGAAGTACGAACTTGTAAAAAAAGGAGCATGGGATAATATCTCAAAGCACATGTGCCTCTTCATGAGTATTTTTTAAGATTCTAAAACTGTATACCAAAAGAAATATTCTGAAATTCAAGATATTCTGCTACTCTGTAAGCCCCTTCTCAGCCTTCACTGTCTGAATGCCACCGAAGCACTGACTTACAGAGTTCTTCTCTGCCTCTCCCAGCAGAACTCTACAGTCCAGGCACTCAGAACACTCCTCTAGTTCAGCAGCAACTTCCTCAGAGATTCACCCCTTCCCTGGCCAGATGCCTCCTATAGGTTTCTGGCTCAGCTATCCTCAGGTATTCTAGATTGCATGTTCTTTTCAATGAGATTTTTAAAAAAAAATCTTCATAACTGATGGTTTTTGTTTAATCTTTTGGGAGATCTCAAAGAGTAAAATGCTGAATTTGCCTTTTTGTTGCTTCACCAGTTTTTGATACCAGGTTAATGTAAAGAAACCAGGATCCAGGCTGGCAAAAGAACCTGTGTGTAATGTAGGGGGAGAGTAATCTCTCAAAGTGCAGCTAGTCAACTGGGCATCTGACAGTTCACAGACCCTTAGGTTTGGATCCATTAAGTTACTTAGATATCTACAGTTTTTCAACTGTGTTTGCACAATAGCGCCTCTGTCTATACAGAAATGAAATGTGTTGAATGCTATTTGAAGTCAAATGCGTGATAAGAATGTGCTAAACATAACATTCAATTCAGCACAAAGCCCTTTGTATGGTATTTTAGTACATACAGCTTTCACCCTGGAAATGGAAGATCTGTATTCTAGGCCGCTCTCTCTAAGGGAATCCAGACCTGCAATTCCCATGTGAGTTTCCGAACTGATTGACTGTGATTTAGCCTTCCTGAATACACTATACATCTCTTTTTGTAGGACTGTATGAAGTCAAGAATGTGAGATTTTGAAACTACAAAGAAAGAGTCATGACAGTACTCCCTTCAAGCCAAGAAGTTCTACTCTGTGCTAACTGTATGCATAGTCATGGGATCAGGTGCTAGAAATCAGGATGCCTGCCTTCGCAGTAAATGCCTAATTATGAGATTATAGTGTCAACTTTTTCTTGCTTGTTTTCTGTCAAAGACTGTGAATCTCACCTTTGCATTACAAATAACAGAACTGATGGAATTGAGTTTGGCTTTTTCTGTGAGAACACTTTTTCTAACAAGTGATGAAAATTAAAACTCAAATTTCAGAGAAGAAACTGTGAATTTTAAGTGCTACAATATTTACATTACAACAACATAGAAAACAGGCATTGCTTCTGTAATTGTAGCTTGTGTTCACTTTGAATATACTGTTTAGTTTTTGGGGGGTTTTTTGTTTTTTGTTTTTTTATTTTATTTTGACTTTAGATGAGAGTCCTTGTAAACGTTTTGGGTCTCTGTGAATTAGTTGTACCGAGTGTAATTACCAGATGGCATTGTAAATTCTATTTGATTATGGAATAACAAGAAAATACCACTGTTGTGTCTTTAGCTCTTGACTTCATATTTGAAATATTGGCTATTTCAGTGGAAATGCTTGTCCTTGTGCATTATTCTTACAAAGCAATTGTTAGACATTATAAAGTGGTTGATAGAATACAAAAGGCAAGATAGCTAGAGTGAGATGACAACTATTTTCCTATATATTTTAGTGTTTGCAAGATTATAAATGAAAGAAAAGGTAGGTCTAGATCATTTATGCCACAGTGCTAAACTGAAAGCATGCTGCACTGTGTGGATTGACCTTTCATAGAACTCATCAGGTAGACTTGGGCTGGTCAGTGAGTTCTGCAACAGACCCTAGAACATGGAAATATAAACCTTTGTTCAGCTGAGGAACAGAGCTTTCCATGGGTTTTCTGTGGACTAGTTCTCACATGTAAAAAATCTAGAGATTGATTTTAGATACATTCATGAGTCAATACTTAAAGGCCCTCTGCAAACTTCAACTTAATTTGACTCAGTGTATTTGAAATATCTGAACTTGTTTTGGACCAATTTTTAGATTCATGTTGGTAAATAAATCTATGCCTGCTTACATGGGAAGTAATTTGACTGGTAGAACCAGTATTAGATGGTGTTTTTGAAAGATCTAGAAGTACAGTACCTAGGGAAGACACAGGAACAGGCTTGTCTAACAGTGATAAGAGAGTAGGTAAGTGACGAGACTACACTTAAATATTTTTGCCAAGGAACAAGGAATGGCATTGTTGTTTAAAATGGTTATAAAGCAGTTAAAGCACTTATAGATTAAAACCCTCTAAAAAGACCACAGCAGGGCTCTCTCAATGAAGGATATTTTGTCAAGTAATCAGCCTTCATCTATTTCTTAGCTTGGCCTAGGTTCCAGTTAATGCACAGTTCACATCAAGAGTCCACCTTGTTAAACACAGTGGGAATGTTTAGAGATTCTTGGAATTGTAGAGGCTTCAATGAAATAATTTAACCTCCTGTAGAAATCATGGTGATTGCTTTCATCCAGCTAAGACAGAAAAAGTAAAAATACCTCTCTTGAGCATTTTTAAGCCATTACTGCCATCTACCGTTTATAATAAAGTCTGCATCAGTTTGGGGAAAAGATTAAGTTCTGGTTCATTGAATAGCACTAAAACTGTGAGATGTGACAGCTCTTTTAGAAAACACTAAGAATGTTCATGAGATTTTTGTTTAGAATTTGAATAATTTTAAGTGCAGGTCAAAGCAATTATTTCATGTAACTACGTACCCTTGATGTAGCTAATTAAGGTGATTATTAAAACTGTTATTGCAGTTATTGTGTGCGTGCCTCTTAGCTCTTAAAGAAAGTAAATATAAATTGAGATAGTTTGTCTTTTAATGACAGTTATCCATGAGCCTAATTTAAATTTTCATATAATTTTATCATTATATATATACTGTCACATCTGTTTATAATTTAACTAACACAGTAGTAATTTTGACTAAAGAAGAATCTTAGTTCAACTGACATATCAGGAGAGGAAACTACTTAATTGAATGGAAAACTAAATACTTCTGAGTAATCATATTATTTAAATGGGATATACAAAGTAATAGGGACACTGTGATGTTAGTGTCTGGAAACCTTGAGGACTGAGATAAACTCTTGTGGAATTACACCCACTGCTAAGTCTGCCTTATTATTTGCATGGTTTTTACACCACAGTGTGTGAACCACTTTACCTTTATAAAAAGGTGGTGGTAATAATTATAACAACGACTTTATTGATAGGAAGTAGTGTGAAAGTATCATATATCAACCAAAAGTTGATAATAAATTGATACTAAAAATATTTTTATATTTATTGATATAATGATTAATAGCAATATTAACAACAGAAATATATTTGACATTGGTATTTTCTTTCCTCTCAACAGAGCAGTTGGTGCTCTTTCAGACAGCAAGGTTTTTGTAGACAATCTCCTGAAAGGAAAAAGAGTGGATTTGTCTTTTCAAGGAATTGATCACTTCAGCAATCAAGTTGGATTTGTGAATTTGGCAGAAAATGATAATACAACACTGCTTAAGGAAATAGCAGGTACAACTTGTCAATCTAGTTTAAGTGTTTTAAAGACTTCTCAACAGCCTAAATGAGAATGGAACACAAAGATAAATTGGTGCTAATTTAGTCAATGTTAATTTACTTTTAACAACTGTAAATGCTACATAATTAATTTCCTAGCCTACTTTGCATATTTCAAAAGGATGTCAATGAATTACACACAGTACTGTTCTCTCATAACTTTTTATTAAGTATATGTAAAAAACATATAGTGCAAATTTGTAAATGGGATGTAAAGACTCCATACTACCTTGTTTTGGTCCCATTTTTATCTGTCTATGAGTCTGTACTTAAACTATGTTGTTTACAGATATTTAATAAAATTTCTCAAAGAACAGTACTGTCTGTAATTCATTGGTGTCCTTTAAAACTATCCCAGCAATTCCAACTATTCCTTGGAAAGACTCTTTAAAAGAGTTTTTCAGTATTGATGAATTATCTTTTGTGCTCTGAGGAATGTGAGGTCACACCATTTTTTTAATAGAGCAATAACCCATATAGAACATTTTACAGACTAGCAAAGACTGCTGCTGTCATATTACCTCTTTGCAGTCCAGTACAGAGGGAAAAAGTCTTTATTCATACAGTGTTTTCTCTAGCAATTCATTAGTTTAATTTCTGAAGTGCAGCTGGTTTGACCTTTTACAAAGACCTCAGTTGAATTTATTAAGGAATCACTGTTTTGCTACTTCAAGATGGCTTCTGCTATGTTCTAAGGTGAATGTTGATTTCATGTTGCTATTTTGTCTTGTACATGAATGAAGGGGAAATACCGATAACATAGGCAATAGAAAATAGATCAAGTTAAATTTGCTTCTAAATGGTAGGAGACCATTTATTTCAGTAAATTGTATATAAAATTGTTTGATAATACTAACATCTGAATATGGTCATTGCATGTCTGCTAATACCAGTGTAAATGTAGATTTGCCAGAGAGAGAAGTCCAGGAAAAGCAGAGCTAATGTGAATCATGTGTTTGCTCCAATTTGCTAGTTACTTCCCAAAAATTCATTAAAAGACGTTAGCATCATTTAATTAGCTACCAGGAATAGTGCTAAACTGTTATGACAGAGGTTTGAGGAGTATTTTAATAACTCTTTGTCAAAGTATTTTAAGAAATTGTGTGCTTACAGTGACATACACAATTACAGGACTTTCGAAAAACTTTATTTCTTATGCTTTGCTGCACCCCAGAATATTTGAAGGACTGTTGTGGTTTAGTCCCAGCTGGCAGCTCAGTCCCAAGCAGCCACTCTCTCACTCTTCCCAGGCCCTTTGGAGGAAAGAATTGGAAGAGTAAAGTGAGAAAAGTTGTGGGTTGACATAAAGACAGTTTAATAGGGAAAGCAAAAGCCATGCACTCAAGCAGAGCAAAACAAGGAATTAACTCAGCACTTCCCATGGGCAGGCACATATTCAGCCATCTCCAGGAGGGCAGGGCTCCATCACTATGACTGACTTGGGAAGACAAGTGCCATCCTCCTTTCTTCTTTCCCCAGCACTATATATGCTGAGGGTCATGCAATACAGTATGAAATATCTCAGTGGTCAGCTGGGGTCAGCTGTCCCAGCTGTGTCCCCTCCCAGCTCCTTGTGCGCCTCCAACTGCTTGCTAAAGAGCTGGGCTGAGAAACAGGAAAGGTCTTGGCTCTGTGCAACTGCTGCTCAGTACTAACCAGGCCATCCCTGAACTCGGATCAAACCTCTGTTCAGCATAAATCCAGTAAATAAGGCTATATTAGGTACTATGCAGAAAATTACCCAGCCAAAACCAGCACAAGTACTAAGTGAATTTGGAAAAGGTAATGAACTGCTTGGTTTTTATTTTTATTTTGATAACTATATTGTAAATGCTGCCTGAAGCCGATAAAAGTCAAAAAGTCAATCCTGGTTTTTTACCTACAGGATTTAGAGATGCTGATTGTATGGATTAATGATACATGTTATGGTCTGACCATGAGAGGGAGCTTGTATTTCACGAACAGAAAAGTTACTCTTCTGTTTATACATACATTTAATTTGCTTTTGGTGCTTTTTTTTTTTTAAGACATGTCAATTTGTTGGATTAAATATTTTAATACAGTTAAGACTGCACTGTAGTACAACAGTCAGTCTGACATGAAGTACCACTAACCTAGTGATTTTCTTTAACTTCTCTAACTTGTGTATAAATGACATTTAGTCTAATCTCTTTGAATTGATTTCCTAGCAGTCCACACCAGAGAGTGAGAGAAACAGAAAGCAAGTCCTACTACCCATCTTCTTCTCTAGATACATTACAGCTTTACTCAACCATGAACTTACATTGCCACCATACCAAAGCAATCTGACTCCTTTGTGCAGTCACATGGAGAATTCAGCTGTAGTAAAATTAACATTTTTTTTACCTTTGCCAGTCTAATTTTTAGCCTATTCAGCTTTCCCATGAAGTTTACCTTGTAACTATATAGCTGTTGACAGAAAAGATTGGAGGAGTGGCAGACATGGGGCTGGAGAGTAACAGTCTATTCTGACAAGGAGGATAGTTTCTGAGTTTATTTAAAAATTGTGAAACCACACGTTTAGCATCCATTTGAGGGTGAACTGCATTGCCCTCCCTTCAGGCAACCTAGGGAAAGAGTTTAATTCAGTTAATTTAGTTCACTTTAGTTCCAGATGGCTGAAGCTATGATAAATGAATTTTGCCTCTTGTCTGTTGTTCTTAGGTAATTTCACATAATGAAAAAATTGGAAATGCAGAAGTATTTTAATTTTCCATTAAAACAAATTATTTGTACAAAGTGAACAAAAAGGTGGAAGTCTAAAATGCTGTTGTTTAGTTAGGTGGGAATGGAAGCATGATTATCTGAAATCACACTGAAAATGAGGACAGCAAATGCTTTTTTATTCTTTTTCATATTGTGCTACCAAGCACTGAATTACAGTACCTCTGATAAATAGCTTGCTAAAATGAAGCAATATGCTTATTATGGTTTAAAAGAAAATACTCTCACTCACTTCTTTTTGTGGGGATACTGAAGCCAGTATAAGAAGCCAATTTTATTAAGAAGTTCTACTTATATTTCTTTTTCAGTTTAGGATTTTGCCTTCACATTGTCACTGTCTTTTAAAGCTTACCTTACGTACTGACATGCGCACAAAGTGGGAGTTGCTTGGCCCAGCTGCTCCATGGATCCTACTTGATGAACCAGCTGATCTTTCTTATATACAAGAGAAACAGAACAACCCACGCATACTCCTGATGGGTGTTTGAAATAACAGTAACTCACTGATACATGGCAGTGGTGTGGGACAGTGACAGCTCACTGCAGAAAAGCCTAATACACAACCAAAGAGCACTGGAGGAACTACTGGGAAACTGGTTTGACTCCAGCTTATCTTTTGGCCCACCTCCTAAAAAACCCAAAGAATTTAATAATTTTAGCATGGCTTAACATGATAGTTCTAATAGTAAGTTATCTATGCCCAGGTTTTCTTCCTTTCCAAGTGTAAAATCAAAAAATATTTCAATAAAAAGACAGAGTACTCTTTTTAAATTTTAAACCTTTTGATTGGAAGGAACATGCTTTTGAGACAAGCAGAAATGAATAGTCTGGAAGTAAACATACATATGGAGCAGGTTTTTGCATCTAATGATAATGAAATCTGGGGAAAGAAGATGGCCATTTGTATTACAGAACATGGCTCAATATGCAATTTTACTATGAATTGCTCTGTATTGATCTAGCTGTTGAATTTTGAGCTTTTCCCATGTAAAGTGGTTCTGAGTAAGCTTCATATATCACATTTCCATTCTAATTATAGGGAGTTTTCTGATGGATTCAGCTGCATCCAGTGTAAGAGTCAGATGACATTCAGTAATTTTGACATTATAAAAATGAGGTACAAAATGATATTACAGAGTACTTCAAACTGCATAAAAGGCAGTCTGAAAGCTGTCCAAAAATTTGTTCCAGGGAGTCATTGAGCTTGTAAAAATAGCTTTAACATTTCTAGGGTATACTTTGAAGCTGCAAACATCAGTCAGCCTGCGGCTAATAAAAGAAAACATAGATTTTGTTTGATTTTCAGTCTAAGTAGTAATGATAATGTCTGGAGGAACGATGGAGGATACTCATTTGTCAAGACTGCTGGGCATCGTCTGTCTCTTTTTCTCATCACTGGCCTCTAATTCCTTTCAGTTTAGGTAATCTCCATCATAAACTTTTCTGTGTATTTGCCAGTCAACAAATCCACTTTTATGCTTTCTCACAAGCCTAGAACTTTCTTTTGCCCACAGCATCCATGTGTCCTTTCTAGTTTCTGTTAAATCCCTTCCTGTAGCCACTTCTTTAAAGAGCCTTATGGATATTAATAGCATTACATTGTCTTGTAACCTTCTTGTGCTCTCAAGAAAACATTTCTCTTTATTTCTTTTTTCCTCCTCCACTTACTCAGATTTCATTCTATTTTCATTATTTTTGAAGAAGGAAACATTGTGTTAATTGTATTAATAAGTTACCTTAACCAGTAAAATGTCACACTTTCTGTCCATGTCAAATTCTTCAAATCTGGGGCTATCTGTAGTCCCAGCAAGCCCAATGTCTTGAGCCTGTGATGTTTAATATGTCTATGCATGACAAAGCTGTGTGAGAAGGCTGATGCCTATGAGAACATGTGTAGACAGTGCCTCTCTGTGCTTTCCTCTTCTCCAGGTTTTAATTGTTTTTTCTTCATTGGAGTTGCAGGTACGAAAGAGGATTTTGGAAAGATAAATCAAACAGATATTTTGCAGAAAATGAGGACAGGCAGGCCAGAGGTTCTGTTCAGCAGGGTAAAGTGCAGGTGCCCAGCTGTCACACCCAATTCCCACACAGTCACAGCCCTGTGTGCTGCCCTGCTGAGATCCCTGGGTTCACAGTCCCATGATCAGAGGCACATTGGCAAACCTCTGCTCTGATACTAAGCTCTGACTAGAACTAGCACGGAACACTTGGAGAGGTACAAATCTTCATCAGCACAGATCTTAATTGCAGAGTGTGAGATAAGATTGCATGGCCTAAGATATGATGGCAGAAAAAAAAAAAAAGGAACTTTCAGAGGGGAAAAAAAAAGACTGCTATGCACAAGACTGAGTCAAAACATCACATGGTAGCGTAAACGTGGATCTGGTAAGATTTACCCTTTGCTGGAACATCAACATCAATGTGTCCCAAATTTGTGCTGTTCAGAGAATAGATAAAGGAGCCAGAAAGCTTAGTGGGGATTCAGTGTAGATTTAGAAATGTCTCCCTCAGACAAAATTTAAAATAATACAAGTAGGTCAGCTGTACTTGTGTTGTTTGCTTCCCAACGTGATTTCTTCTAGGTGTCAGAAAAAGGACTGTTGAACTATCAAGTAAAAAAATAATATATTTAAATGAACATAAATTGTTTTAAGGGCTGATTAAGTTTATGTGACAGGATTGATAATTTTTCCCCTGTTTTGATTTTAGTTTCATTGTATAAGTGAGCTAAACTTACACTGAAAGTAGTCTGCTGAAAAATTGAAAGTTGTACTTGCAAAACAAACAAACAAACAAACAAAACCCTTAAGATTTTGCTGTTTTTCTGGTTTCCAACAATAAAAAGACTCTATTTACAAGTATTATTTTCAATTTTATTTAAACCTTTTTTCAAACAGACATTTTTCATGTTGAAAGTATTCAATCTAAAAAACCCATGGAACATAATTCAAAAGTTACACTGAAATTGATTTCCAAGAAATAAAACATTACATTGGGCAGATGAGTTGCGAAATAGTAGACTAGGTCAGTATTGTACAGTTGTTTTGGCCTGAACTGTAAACAGATAAAAGTAGGAAAAAGTACATTAAAAGTAAGAGATTACCTCAGAAGACAACAGTGAAGCTTTAAAAAGTGAAGCATTAAAACCCAAGTAAAAATCATCAGCACACCTGATGTGTTCTCTAATACTGGCTTGTAAATCCAGTGCCAAAACTTACAGCTTTCACTTCCAAATTTCCTCTGGTCTATGTAGTAGATTACCCAAATACAGATAATAGAATTCACCGCAGAGTACTGGTTTTTAATTGAGAATTCTGGTACATTCTCAGTTTTCCTGACGTTTCCCACACTTCCTGTAAGAGTGACTCCTGAACAGTGCTAATGTTGAGTTTCTACTTTGATAGCAAAATCAGACAGCATGAACAGCTTTCTAGTTGCCATTTTTTAGCTGATATTAACTGCAAATATTTCATGTGAAATATTTTATCTATTTTCACATGAAATAATATATGCTCTGAAGAAATAATGTGCACCTTTGAAATTAAGTAGAAATCTCCCTGCCTTTTAGTACTCCTCATCTTGTTTCTTTCATGTGAAGGAGCTGTCACTAAAATTACTTTTGAAAGCACATTTTAAGCATTATATTATGTAATATTTTTGTATTTATACACTTTTCCCCTCCCATCAGAGACTATGAAAAAGATATTTCAAGAAAAGGGGATCATGGCAGGAGAAGAAAGAGCTTTTAAACCACATCTGACCTTCATGAAGTTGTCAAAATCAACAGAGCTACGCAAGCAGGTGAGCTCACATTTCACATAGCTCAGCAACAATCTAGAAAGTTTAATTTGGAGATGGACAGTCTTGTTTATGCTGTAGCATCATATTTGCTACTGTGTAACCAGGTGAAGAGGTAAGACTTTAATATTTAGTTTTTAAAGGAATAATTAATGTATCTACCATATTAAACAGTCCTGTACTGTAATATGCCTCTTTTTGTATTCTCAGTGCAATAATATCATGGTCTGTTTTCTGTTGGGAAATTAGGCAAGACCAAAGGATAAAAGTACTTGTTCAGAGTTGCAGAACTCCCATTAGGGAGTAAATTATATGCATGCAGTTTGTTTGCGGAGTTTTGTTAGTGTATAGGAGAAAATGAGCAGATAAACAATGGAATTTCTGTTTGGATTATGCATAGTAGGCAGACTGTTAGTTCCCTCTACTGAATATACTTCGGTGAATTTCAGAGTAATGAGGAAAAACTATATTTATATATATATAAAAAATATAATTTAACATATCTT
>VWZN01003755.1:171976-190431 GCA_013396955.1 Regulus satrapa | reverse complement strand
TTCTTGTCTGGTTTTCTTTTTTTTTTTTTTTTTTACAAAATACACAAATACATGAAAATAGGATGTATAACTGTGATTAAAATATATAGAAGTAATACTAGTGTACCTATTTTTTATTTCATACTCATTTATCTGTAGTGCTGTATTATTTAACACAAGGCATATACCCGTACATTTTTTTTTACTGACATTATATAGAATTTTTTATGTGATTCTTTAATATTGACTAGGAAAATAACTGTTTGAAAAAATATTTTAAATAAGAATTAAAGTACATGAAACCAATCTTTTAAGTTGATTTTTCCTTAATAGGGGGCATTAAAAAATACTTTCATGTTTAATTAGAAATGTCTCTAAAATGCTGAAGGTGCATGTTTTTTTTAATAGTATTTTGAAACCACTAGAAAGAAGNNNNATAGTATTTTGAAGCTACTAGAAAGAAGGTAGTGAGATTTGAGATATATCAAGAAAATTTGAGGGTATGCATACTTGCTCTAAAATAGAAATAGGGACTTATCCGCTGGATGCACATGGTATGTGATAGATATTTAATTTTTACTCTCAGAAGCTTTTGCTTGCAGTGACAGTTGGGTTTTTTAAATGCTAATTTTAAAAATCCACAGATCTTCTAGAATATCAGCTGTTCAGTGATTTAACTGGTTAAAACATCTGAGACAATCAGAATGGGGTTTTTGCTGTTTGGTCTTTTTACTGGTTTTTGGTTGGTTGGTTGTTTCATTTGCATTTATCTACTTTCCATGAAATATTAGGCAGGATACATCCTTTCTATGTTCTGATATTCACTGCTGCTGACAGAACCAGGTCAATGTCATTCCAAATCATCTTCCTGAGCCTTCCATAATGCTGGATAATGCATATGATCTACTCTATAGAAAGATAATATGTATTAAGAATGTGTACATTTTTCTCTGACAATTCAGTGTCAGGCATAAGCATCAGTCTTTACTATAATTTTTTTCTTTTACCGTGTTCCTGCACTTAGTTAGTTTCATGCATTTACAGAAAACAGCACATAAAAATATGTATCAGAAAGGGAATAATTATTTTGCACTACATTTCCATATGATGTCTTAATTGCATTTTCAGATCATACAACAGTGTGAAAAGCAGGAAGAGGGAAGTGGATGAAGGTTACATAAGCAAGCTTATAAAAGAGCAAATAGTACTGATGTGGTTGAGTATAGTTCTCAGCCATGGCTTTATAACTATATTAATTTATTTTTTTAAATGTAAGCTTCCTTATTTGAAACAATATTCTGTTACATCACCCTCCTCTCAGTGGCATCTAAATTCTACCAAAGTTATATTATGGGGGCGAAAAAAAAAATGTTTTAAACCTTAATATAACTGCAGGTATTTTGAAATGCATATATTCTGAAGAGATTTAACTTTCCCAAAGTTAAAGATTATGTTCACAAAGCAGAGTTTAAGAATTCAGAACTAGTAAAGATCTCAAGAAATCAGGTTTTCACTTTGAAGGCACATCATTAAGCTAACAATAGTAAATCTAAATAATCTGGAAACAGATATTAATAAAGGAAGAAAGTGTGAAATAAAGTGGATTAGAAAATAGCTATCTGGTTTACTATACCCCCTTCAACTTCTCAGATTAAAGGACTTATTTACCTACTCAGAAGTGGGACCAACTTGTTCTTCATGCTTAGTTGGACATTTCTCAGATTGCCACTGAAAACTTTCCCAAAAAAAGAAGGCATAGTGTGCTCCTAGTGGAAAGAGACAAAGGAATATAATTTACTTGCACATGTTCAGCCACTTCCAGAATTATTTGAATGATAAGAATCCTGGGTTAGTATCATTATCTTCTACGCAAAGAACCTAATGAAGCACAATGAAAGAAGCAACTGGAGTTTTGCATTTGAAGATAATGTTTCTGTTCCTGCTTCCCTCACTCACTTCCTAAGTTGCCACCAGTCAGTCACAAGCCCTGTGTTTTCCATTTGTCCAGATTGCTGTTTATTTCAGGGTGTGTTGTGAGGCACTTCATCAAGGCTATATGACATTTGAACGTCCTTTGATACCTAGTCCTGCCAAAACTGCAAATGCTTTGAATTGAATTTCATAAGTAGAAGATGACTGACAGCTAAATTGCTCTGATAGCATCTGCTTGATTAGTGCAGAGTATGTCCCTAGCATAGACAGTGGTTGACAACAAAAAAAGCCAAAAATATAAATTATGAGCCTTTCATATATTATATTCTTTTGTATGGTGTATCTTTAAGATGATGCATGTATAGTTAGTAAAAGAGAATATATAATTGAGAAAAATGTTTGTATTTGCAACACTTCTGAGTACTGTTCAAGGCCTGATTGATTCACTGTTGCCCTTTACTTCAGTGGTAACATCATGATACCAGATATTACACAGACAGTATTATTATGATTGCACTGGAAATAGCATTAAATGCACAGTTCAATAATTTATTATTATATTTTAAAATGTAAATTATGTTAAAATTTAGTCACTTTCCAGTTTCATACGGAAATAGCATAAGGTACTTATTTGGTAATAGTAATAATTTTTTTAATCATGAAGGAGGAAATTCCACACTGAAACAAATCCAAAGCAGTGTCTCCAATTTCAGGATCTTTTTGATGTATGCTGATATTCATGTTTTTGCTGACTTCAGACAGATACACCAGATAACATGTTTAATACTGATAATTATGAAGGGAATTTTTTAAATATAAATTTTCTCTCAGTTTATGTGACATTAATATTTTTGGCTTCTTGAAATGACATATAGATTAGAGATGTAGAATGTCTTTTATTTGCTATAATGTAAGTGGTTAGAGCAAGTTTTGGCAGACAATAAGCTATCTAATGTCTCCTCTGTCTTACTTACATGAGGGATCTCAGGCACTTGCCTGGCTGCAGGAAAGGTTATTGCTTTGATAGTATTTAGATATGGCTCTTGCATCATTAATTTTTTAATTAATTTCTCTTGCATATGTATACGTAAAATACTGTTTTCAGTAAAGATCCTCTGCGTGACGAGAAGTGAAAGGGAATCCTCCCTTTCTGTATTAATCCTCAAATGTTAGTAAGTGAAAATAGAATAGAAAATGTGAGTTTCTCTCTTACATTCCTAGATTTGTAAGTTTGCCATTATTTATACCCATGTGGCATAAACACATAATATGTATGATACAACTGTATCTATCGTACAGAACTTTAAAGACATGAACAGTTCTCAGTAAAACCAAGGTATTTCTCTTTATCAGTCCCTGCTGAATCTGACCACCATCATTCTTTTTATAATAACTCCTGGGATCTCTGGCATTTGGACAGAAAAGCTGGTATAAGAAAAGCCACAGAGCCATTAAATCCCTCTGCCTTGCCACTTATCAGCCTCTACGTCAGTGGTTTGTATTGTGACAACTGTTAAACGCTGGTGCAAGAGTCTGAGTCACGTATTTGTTTGGAATCTTTGGTGCTGGTCCTAAAATGGTTGAAACCATCACTTTGGCACAATATAAAACAATAAATACGTTCCTTTAATAGTCTTCTGAGACCAGCAGAAATGTGTTGGGATTTTTCTACAGTCAGTTTTTTTAATCTGAGGTTCCAACAGTAGGGACAGAAAATACACAAACTGTGTGACCCAACAGCTGGAAGAAGTTCTTAAAATTCTTCATCTTCATACACTCATATGATACACCGTATTGCAGGGATATGTGAGTACTTGGTTTAAACAAAAAGAAGGACATAACACAGTTTGTTACAAGCTAAATGTCCTGTGGTATGTCATAGTGATCATTCTTTAAAGTACCAGACTCTCCATGGTAGATATGATGCAGTCTGTGCATTTACACATACCCTTGCTACAGGACTGAGGCTGCAGAAGGCAACACCTCTTTAGACATGAACTCTTCCAAGTCCACTTGGGGATCATCAAGGTCTATGCAAAGAAACTTTTCCACAAGAGACTTGCATTTTTCCATCCTATCACCTTTTGAAGGATGATCAAGACTTTTGATAGGTTTTCCATTGCGAATCAGTTCTGATACTTCTACTCCTCTTTCAACAATCTTGGCTGGCATTCCTGCTAATGCAGCAATATTGGCAGCGTGGCTGATGGTGGACATGCCCTGTTTGATCTGATAGAAAAATATTAACTCCTCTCCATCCTGATGGGTCTCCATGGTCAGGTACTCCAGAAGAGGTGTGTCAGGCAGGAGTTCAAGCTGCATTAAACTGTGAAAATTAGTGGAGACAAAGATCTGTGGACACTGTGTTCCTTGTCTGATCCAGTACCTCAGGACAGCAGCCAGAAGGGACAGGCCATCCAGCGTGTTGGTCCCTTTACCAAACTCATCAATAAGTACCAGGGACCTCTCTGTGGCATTGTTTACAGCCTTGGCAATCTGGTTAAGATCAATAATGAATGTGGAGAGCCCTACAGAAATTGATTCCCTGCTGTGAATTCTTGTGTAAATCCCATCAATTACTCCAATCTCTGCCTCTGCTGCAGGGACGTAACTGCCGATGAGAGCCATAAACACTATAAGACCTACTTGCTTTAAGTAAACACTCTTTCCAGAAGAGTTGGGCCCTGTGATGATCTTTATTCGTCTCGTAGCCTCACCACTGTCCACAGGATTGGCCACAAAAGTCTTTGCACATAGTTCCATGAGTGGATGCCTTCCATCCTTGATGCGGAAGCCGTGGCGGTGAGTAAAGCAAGGTCGGCAATAGGCGTTCTCCCGGGCCATTGCTGCCAAGGCTAGCAGCACATCCAGCTGGGCAGTGTACTCCATCACACTGTTAAGTACTTCAGACTTCTCCAAGATCCGTGTCTGCAGCTGCTGCATGATGAGCATTTCCTGGTCTCTGATCTCACTGTGCAAGTCACCCAGCAGGCGGTCGAGCTCCTTGGTCCGGGCGCTTCTGTAGTGCAGATTGTCGCCTGACAAGAACATGAACTCCAAGCCTTCAATTTCGAAGTCGGTCTTATCCACCATATTTGGTAGGCGTGGAATGGAGAGAAGGAACCCAATCAAAGGAATGTAGATCACACAACAGGAGGGAATGTAATTTTCCAAAGCCTCTAGTTCTTTTTGTGCCACTTCTGTAAGGAGGTCTGACAGTCCATTCATCTTTTGTTTCTTCTCATCGATCGTGGCATTTACATTGGGTCTAACTGTGAAGCATTTCTCTAAGACGCTGCCTTCAAAGTCTACCACTTTGCTGATTAGGTTAGCAATGTAGTGCAGATCATCAGTGAAGGCGCGTGAAATAGTCTGAAAAAGTTCAATAGTTTTGGGCAGAGAACGACATGTGTCTCTAAGGCACACTGCATTGTAGGCTGTCTTATACAGTGCATGCCAGTCACTAACTTTTGTGTTGGAAAGAGCCATTCTCTTTAAAATGAGAGGCACATTTTTAATATTTTTGATGCACTTTTTAAGAGTGAGGACTGTTTCATGGTTCTGAGCCATCAGGAAGAAGTTGATAACATCCAGCCGTCTGTTCAGCTCTGACAGGTTCCGGGTAGGTCGTGTGAGCCACAACCTCAGCAGTTTTTCTCCCCATTTGCTTCTGCAGCGGTTTAAAATTCCATATAAGCTAAATCCTTCTTTCAGTCCACTGGATAGCTTGTACACAGAAGGATGGAGATCACTTTTAAATATCTGCAGGACACAGTAAGTGTCTTGGTCTATATTCACAATATCTGACAGCACAAATTTTTTAAAAGCCAAAATAGGAACTGCTATATTGCTATCTTCAAGTTCAACTCCAATCCTTCTTCTGTCTAGAAACTTAAGGAGGCCCCCTAAGGCTCGTATCATGAGTGGACTCTCAAAAGGGATGATTGAGGACAAAAAGAGAACTTTATCTCTGGCCGTCATATGAGATGGGATAAATGGAAATTGCCTAGACAGGATCCGTTGCTTGCTGACTTCTAGACCAAAATCTGTGTTAGGAAACAGGACAATTTCTGGTTTTCCTATGTCTTTATCACCATCAGTAGCTGTTAGGTTGGTCAGGAATTTGGCAATATTCGGGTCCTGTTTTGCACTGGTCACTATGCATTGAGGGTTAAGTTCCCCAATCACTTTTTGCAGTAGCTTGAGGTCTTCGTTTTCTGGGATCTCAGGCATGAAGTAGACGGAGCAATCTTCTGTATCATAGTAAGTAATTGCCAGCTGCTCTGCATACCATAAAACAGACATATATGTCTCCGAGCCCTCTGGCTCCTCTTGTTCAGTCCCAAGCGGTGGTGGCAAGACACAGCTCGTGGCTGATGTGGCACTCATTCTGTTGGCAGGAGGTATTTTCATTCCCAACTCATCCAAAATGTCCAGAGGAGTAACTTTAACTGACAACAGGAGGTTAAGACTCACTCTTCCAACCCTGGAACATCTAAGACACTACCAGGAATTAACTGTAAATGTTCAAGTGGAAAAGACGCAGCCAGTAACTACAGCCACCATTGGCTTTCAAGGAACAGAGCTAACAGCTAGCATTAGTTTTACAGTTTTTCTTTGTGTCCTTTATTATTTTTTACATATCTGTGTACACCCAAGCACTTATAAATACAGTAACATGCACGGAGGTGTATATCCATGTACAAAATCATCCTCCCTCAGAGGTTTGTGACACACACCTGTGCTGATCATGGCTCCTTTCATCAGTGCAGCAGTCTCAGAGTCTGGCCGTCATTTCAGGGTCGCAGCCACATATTTATGCTGCAGCACCATACAGCACCAGTTGCTGTACAATCACATACCGGATCGGACATAACCAGTCCCTGGCGCCACCTCACATCCAATCTTCTCTCACTTCTTTGCTGGATTCTCACTGTCCTCACCACAGACGGGCAGCTCGTCTCAGCTGCTGCACCTTCCTGGANAGGGGCAGGAAGGCCTCCTCCACTGGAGCCTTCCTGCCCCTGGTCCCAAGGTTGACTGTGGCGGCAGCCACGGGGACTGCATGGGGTTCAACTGCTGGGATAGCGAGCTGCACCTTATCAGAGACATGGGGAGAAAAACCAGAAATTGTGGGGCTGCCAAAGGCATTCTCCCTGGTGCTCTGTCAGTCCTGCAAGGGATCCTCATGCTGTGCCCGTGTTACACAGCCATGTCCTTTACAGGCATCATCCATTACATCCAGTGCTTCCTTAAAAGACAGATGTCTTCCTCCCCCCTTCTATCAGCAAATGCTTCAAAGTGGCCTCTCAACTACTCGTTTCTCACCCTCCTCTATTACAGCGTATCTTTATCATCAGCATCTGTACTACTCCCATGTGATAACAACTTTTCTCTCAAGCGTCTCTACTGCTCCAGAGCGTTTCAGCTAAGAAATGAGCCGTGACCTTCCCATGCACCTGCATTGCTTCATCCTTTCACATCTTATTGCAAGCAGCACTCCAGAAATTGTTCCAGTTACTAAAAATATAGTTTTCCCATGGCTGTTTTTCCAAATACCTTTCAACAGCACATCACAAGCACAGCTCAATTCCTGAACATTCAACATTTGATTCACACCATACCAACCTCTCCAAAAAAGAACATCCCAGCCTCTTGTAAATGTTTTCTGGTTTTTTTTAATTGGAGCATGAAGTTGTGATTTTTACAATTTCTTCATTTCATTCCAGAAGTACTGAAGACTTCACATTTTGACAAATGTGCCCCTGAACAGGGCTGAAAAGATCTTTTTTATTACTAATTGATGTCTCAGTGTATTTCCAGGAGCTGTCAGCCAAAAAACAAGGAATGATGATTTAATGTCAGATTAACCTTAGTACATAAGAAGTAGTCTAGCCATAGAATATGAGATTTTAAGTAATTACTGTGAGGATGGAATAAATGTAGATGTCCATGGAGATGCAGACTCCCAAATTTCCTGAAGTGAAAAGCATCCACCACTAGATGTCATCATTTCAGAGATTAAGGAAATTTAAAGAAATTTGACCTTCACGAAGGTAGCACACTGACGAGCTGCTGAGAAACCACAGGCAAAATGGGACTTTGCAGCTGTTGGGGATGTAAAGCCGAGGGTCCAGGATCTTGACAAGTTGACTGTGCAGATGCACGGAGGGTGTGCAGCGGGAGAGGCTGGGGAAGAACACAAAAGAGGAGCGGACAGTGTGGGTTGCAAAAGAGGCCAGTCCTGTTTAGAATGAGGCTGGTTGCGTGCACTTGTCCAGCTGATTGCCAGGGGCAAGTGTCTGTATCCTCCCCAAAATGTGTGTGTGGGAGTGCAGGTGTTCACTGCTAAACCTCGGGCTGGCCCAGCCAGCCAGTGGGAGACCTGTGGACTCAGTGAAATGCCAGCAATTTGGGCAGGGGTGCTGGGGGGACTGAGGGGCCATGATGGTGCTTCAGGAATGCATTAATGTGAACATGGAGAGTCATGTGCATCCTACACTGCTGATCTTCTGCCCCTGCCAGGAGCAGCCTGTGCTTGCATCTCTTGTGAGCCCCATGTGTGGGTGCTGGTGAAGGCAGTGGCATCCATGTAGCCAGCCATGTCTGTGTCCTTTGAGCATGGGTATGTGTCTCTGGGAGGTGAAAGCAGCAGGTACATCCACCAAAGACTGGACTGGGCTCCAGCAGCCAGGCAGTAGGGAGCCCTAGGCTGGAGCTGCTAGAGGTTCCTAATATTCCTTAGCATAGAGTAATGATATTTAAATAGCAAACAGCATTATTGGGAGGTAGATTGAAGGAGAAAATACTGGATTTCTACAGAGATCATATATTTTTATTGACAGTGCAATGGAATGAGGACCCCCTAAACTCTTAAAATAACTACTGAAATATTGTTTCGTGAAAATAGCCTAATAGAATATTTATCATGTTCCACTTCATAAATGCAAAACTGCATAATCATTCCAGTATTATAAATCCCAGTAGGGTTTTAGATTGATAATAAAGTCTAATGTCAGTAAAATACAATTAGTTTTTCCTATGTGCTGCTTTTAATGACTCAGAAAACTGTCCTTGATGTCCATTTGAGATTCTTCCTTGCAGCAGCATGCCCAATGATGTCAGCAAGAATAATTTACACTTACAGGTTCCATGAAAACTGTTGCAAACCATTGGAATTTAAAGCAGTTGTAGCAATGTGTATGTCTATTTGTTTCCTACAGGAATAGAAAGGAAATGGCATAAAAGCGGACTAATGACACTCTTATTTTATTGCTAACTTCTGCAGTAGGCAATACTTCCCTAAAATGGAAGATTTGGCACATTATTTCGGGGGGATTTTTTTGCATCTTGAAGTAGTTTCCCATACTAACTGTACTTATGGTTAAAATGAAAACCATAGAAATTAAATATGAAAATTCACTCTCCAAGTACAATGCCTAATTGAATTTTATGTTGCTTTTTAAAGGTGAAAAAAATTGACTCTAGTCTGTATGAAGATTTTAAAAGCCATTATTTTGGAGATGAGATCTTGCATCGCTTTGACCTTTGCTCCATGTTGAAAAAAAAGCAACCAAATGGTTACTACTACTGTGAGTCCTCTATTGTTTTTGGTAAGTACATCTTAATTTTCTTCTCAGTTGCATCTCTGAGTTATATGTACAAAAAGCCATTTTTTCTGGAGTGTGTGTTGAGCAATTCTTGTAAGATCCATGGAGTCTGACAGATGTCTCTCCCTCAGCCTTGGCTGGGCAGGAACTCTGCAGTGGTTCTCACCGACAGCTACTAAAGTTTATGTTCAATTACCCATGTCCAGAATCCCATTCAATTTTTCATCTTAAAATGAGTGTTCAAGATAAGTGAGATGTATCACTCCCCAGAGCTGCTCATCTTTCTGTTAACTTTAAAGACAGGCTGTGTGACTAAGACAGATTAGACACAGTACTTATAGATAATTAAAGCTAAGTGAAATGTCTCTGGTTTGGCAGAGATGTGACCTTACTTGGACTACATTAAGGTACAGAGAGAATTTCAGTGATACCGCAGATTTGATAATAACTCTTCAGAATAGTTAGATTTTAAGTATTGTACAGACACCTTGCTAGATTATTACAATGATAGAAATCACAGTTGTGTCTTCCTGCCTTGTCTGAACAGAAATACCAGTATTAGAAGTTAGTGCTGGTTTCAGGACTACATGTAGGGCTTTGGTGACGATTTGGTTTGTCCCATGTGGTGGCTTCTTTGTGCTGCAGCATTGCTGCTGGAAGTGCTTACTGGTCTTGAGGATTGTTCTGAGGACTTTTAATGAAATGCTTAAATAGTACATCAAACATGCCAGGCACTTCACAAATTCTAGTTGCTGTTAATGTTTTGTTTGTGCTTAGGGTCACCTTTATTTAGCTTAGCTAAATTGTTACCAAAAATATCAAAAGCACTACAGGGGAAAAAAGTATAGGCTATGGCAAAACTATTGCAAAATCCACATCAGTCAAAATCCAAGTGAGATATATTTATACATATTTATTTGTTTATATATCTGTCTTATAATATTTATTACCTTGTGTTATATATGTCTCATAGTTATGTTTATCTTTGTGTATATAACTATATATATATAATGTCATCTGTACATGTTTGTACATTTAAATATTATTTATATGCATTCAAATGCTTCAGAGAAAGAGAAATTTCAAGATCATTTAACATGGTATAAAATGTTTGATTTGGGTAAAATTGAGGCTCCACTGTTTACAGATATTCTTCAGACTATTCTGGAATATGATTAAGGAATTTGGTATATAACGCATTCCAAAAATAGAATCTGCTTAGTAGTATATTTGGTAGATACGTTTTTCCCAAATATTTGTTTAAATCTGTTTTCTTGAACTTGTCTTGTTACTGATGTCTCAGATTGCTAAAATGAGACAGTCTTTCAGCAGCCTTTTGAATGTGAGTCCCATTAAATGATTTACAACAGCAGTCAATCAACCAGTATTCAAAGCAAGAATCAGATGCTTGTTTGGCTTTAACTCAATCCCAGTGTGACCATGCGTAAAGAATTTATGTGTCATTTTCACAGTCCAAACAGAACTCTGCTTTGAATTATTTTTACATGAGCACTACATCTGACTTTCTCTAGCCATAGAGAGAATGGATGTTCTTCACTGATATTAGATTAAGAAAAGCCACTGTTATTATATCCATTTTCCTCAGTTCTGTATGGTTTTAGATGCATCTTGATGAAATATTTGCATTTAATTTCTTGGTTTTGTACCTGTTAATATATATCTATTTAAAGCCAATAAGTGAAGGAAAACACTATATTGGAATAAAGTTTAAATTACTTATTTGTTAATTTCAGAGAAGAAATTGTATTTTAATGAATTTTGAAAAATTCCCTTTGAAGTGTTTTCAAGTGTGTTTTGTATAGGGTTTTTAGTACATATAGGTAGCTAGGACATTAAGGGAGTTAATGTAGTTCTATTAATACACCAAAATACGAAAATAGTAAAATTTGAAAATACTTAATACAGACAAAGCACTCTATCCAGGTCTAGTTCTTCCTACATGTACATGTACATGTACATAAGCACTTATTTTTTCTTGAAGTACACAGAAATTACAGAAATAGAATTTACTTGTTACCTATAGGTTGGTCAGAGTTGAGTGAAAGATCTGAAAGGGGATCAGAATTAATGTTAGAAATCCTTTCACAACAAGGACTTACTAACTACCACATCCTGGCAGCCAGGATGGCCAGCTTTGTCCTGAGAAGCTTCAGGCACAGCATGGCCAGCCCGGTGAGGGAGGGATTGTCCTGCTCTGCTCTGCACTGGGGTGGCCTCACCTCCAGGGCTGGGGGCAGATTGGAATGCCACAATATAAGAAAGACATTAAACTAGTAGAGAGTGCTCAAAGGAGGGCAGCAAAGCTGGTGACAGGCCTTGGAGGGGAAGCTGCATGGGCAGCAGCTGAGGACACTTGGTCTGTTCAGCCTGGAGAAGGAGAGACTGAGGGTAGACCCCATTGCAGTTACAATTTTCTTTTGAAGGGAAGCAGAGGGGCAAGCACTGATCTCTTCACTCTGGTGACCAGTGACAGGAAACAGCATGAAGCTGAGGTGGGGGAGATTTAGGCTGGATACCAGGAAAAGGTTCTTCACCCAGAGGGAGGTTGAGCACTATAACAGGCTCCCCAGGGAAGTGGTCACAACCTGACAGAGTTCAAGAAGCATGTGGACAATGCTCTCAGGCACATGGTGTCACTCTTGGGCTGTTCTGTGTCAGGAGTTGGACTTGATGATCCTGATGGGTCCCTTCCAACTCAGCGTATTCTATGATTCTATGGCTAATAAGTGTCGCAGCACATATCAGCTGCACATTGATTTAAAAGTGTGTTTAAAAGTAGGGGAACCAAAAGAGATTGATATGAATAAAAAGCAGAAGTACAAAACTTGCTGAACTGCATCGGTGTGCACCACGGGTAATCAAGCTTTAACAGGATGTTACAGAGCAGCATCTACTAACTTTAGCAGAGCCTACGTATGCACCAGAAGCTTTCTCCATCTGTGTGCTAGTCCCACAGGGTATGTGTTCAGGAGTTAAAAATTGATGTGATACCGAAGGTAATGTTAAAGCTTCATCTTCAAAGTAGAGTTCAGTTTGCTGTTTAAAAGCAGACAAAACAGCAAGGCAGCAGTGTCCTTCTTTGGACCACCTGCCTCATGGCAGCTGTTGTATGTCACCTCAAATCCTAAAGATGAGTGAATGCTGGAATGAGTTGAGCTTTTCAATATGTACTCCTTCACCTGTATGATTGGTCAGGTTTTGATATCATGGTAAAGATGTTCAGTAGATCCTTTGACTGTCAGAATGCTGACAGAAGGAGCATTATGTAAATCTTATGTCAAATATACCTTTAGCATTAAGTATCTCACTTAAATATTTTCAGGATTCATTAATGAAGATTTTTGTAGACTTGTTTAAAAGAAAATTGTTTTGTAGTATTATAATGTAAAATGAGATTATATACACATTAAAAAAAATTATCACATACCAAGCTGTTTTTTGTGATGTTTCTTCTGAATGGCTTGTAAGAAGTTTATACATCAGACTTTCCATGTGCTATCTCTGAGATGAAGGAACTTAAAGAGGTCTGTTGCTTGGTGGAAACCACCCAACACCTGTTACTTTCTGCACTGCCAAAATTTATATTTCTGGAATGTGGACCACCAGTCTAGAGGTTAAAGCACTCTTACAGTCCCCCTTAATCTTTGCAATTTAGCAGTAGTATTATGGAAAATAAAATACCAGACTACAAATACCAGACTATGTTTTATCTGCATAAAAACATAATAATATGCTAAAAGGGAATGCTTCTTTCTGCTCAAGTAATACCTCACAGGGATGCGGTTTTAAGTAGTGGAACGCTAGTGGATCTATTTGCTTTTCAGTGTATCTGTGTGCAAGTTTGGTGTCCAGTTTGACCTTGTCACCAAGGTCATTCTGCAGTCTCTATGAGATGGGAGATGTCTGCAGAAAGTTGTTCTTCTGATCCTAAAGGGGGTGTCTAAGACAAGCAGGATCTCAAAAGTATCTACGGTAGCCAAGCTGTGAGTATAAGATACACTGCCTGAGCAGTTGTTAGTATTTGCTAATTGTTAATTAGCTCGTTTCTAACTCCATATATGTGTATATATAAAGATGTTTTCAACTAAATGGCGAAAAGATGCATTATATTTGCAATCTTGAAGTTTCTGAGGGAGATCAATAACATTGTGTACAAAACATGTTACAAAAAAATTTAAGCCAGTTGCTGATGTTAGGCTATTTGAACTATTGATGTAACATTTTTTTGCCTTAATAAATTTGATTAAGCTTTGGTGATGCAGTTTATGCTTCCACGTTACATTATACATGCTAGGCAGGCAGCTGTTCAACACCCATTTCTCAAACAAAGACTAAGATGCTTCTGATGATAAGTTGTATATGAGCCCTCCAGACTGAAGATAAGTTTGTGAGGAGTAGGTTTGGGAATACCCACAGGGAAGAAAGAATTAAAGAAGAAAGAATAGGAGGAAGACTCATCTGTACCTGAAACAGAAAACAGATATGATCATTCACTCTATGATCTCTGAATAATGCTGAGAAGAAACACAAGACTGACAATAAAGGAATTGGAAACCAACTGATAGTTGGATGGATTGTCAACATCCCTCAGTCTGCTCTTGATAAAAATGCACTTACAGTGTCAAAAATATGGTAGCATTTTGCTTTCATCATCAACAACGAAGACGTTAAAAATACAGTATGCAATATGAAGTTTTGCTGTTTCAGTTTGTCTGAAAGCTTTCTATAGTGGCACTATCTTACATGAAAGAAAGATTGCCATTTGTCTCCTGCAGATGCTCTCCTTATTCTCTGTGTTCTGGTGGTTTGACCTCAATGTGGTTGATTTTATTTGTATGGCAATTAAGCATTTTCTCACGTAGGGAACAGCAATGGTAAGCAGGCAAATGCTGCTTTAATTGCCCAGCTTTTACACCCAGCAAGATTACACATATTATGTGTTGCTTTCTTTTCACCTTCCTTCCTAATTACATGACAGTGAATCCCTTTTTGTAAAATAATGATACATTCTTTAGTTTTACCTGTTATATGCCCTTCTTTTCTCTTAGTAATTTCAAAATACCCTTAGGTTTGTTCCTTTCACTTCTTAATTTTCTTTCCTTGATAGTCTGTTTGTAGCCTAGTTTGTACTTTCTTCACCCTGTTTGGTTGTGAGTAACTCTCTTTGAGATTCTTGCATATCTGCGGCACTTCTCCCTAACTGTAATTAATTATTTGGTAGTCATAGTACTTCTGGATAAAAATGTCTTGGGTGGTTTCACAGGGGCTGTTTTCTTAACATTTGAAATTAGTAATTAAATCACTGTTTGTGTTGAGTTTATCCAGAACTGCTGCAGTCTTTTGCACGCAGTGCATTGTGTAAGTATTTGCCTAAATAAAAAATAACAGGTATTACATGCTAATCAGTAAAGTCTTTCCCTAAAGCGCTGTTTCTCAGCTGAGTCATGTGGTAAAATATTGACTTATAAAAATTATTATTTTAAACATGGCAGAGAAAAATTCACCTATTGGTTATTAATCTAGAAGCCGGGCTCTTTATGGACATGATAGAAAGTAGTGATCCAGGGGTTTCTTACACACATCAAATATTTTTTGATTTCCTTATGACAACAGAGTGGTGCCCTATTGATCCCTTTTCACTACTCCTGCATTAGATCTTGATGGATGTGTTCTAGGAATGTATCTCATCTTGTATTGCTACACTGGATATTTGCTTCTGTATTTGGTAATTTTCTGCTATTGAAACACTGATCATTAGTATTGCATTTTTCATAATGAAATAGCATTATTATATTTGTTTTGTAATACCAGTTATGACCTGAAAGCTGTAGGGATACTTACTATGTCTGGATAAGGAGAAGAAGCCAATTAAGAGGGACTTAACCATTATGGTTTGAAAATGGAACTTTTTATTTCAGAATAATATTTCATTGTTCTGAGGCAAATTCTAATGTTACACCTTTAATGTTGGTAAATGTATGACAAACTCTTCATGAGACAATGACAGTGAACATGATGCTTAGAATTCAACCATTTATCACCGAGTACTGGAAACAAGCAAAAGGCTTCTCATCACTTTCTGTGATAATGAGATTTAATTTTTTTGTATATGATTATAAGATTTACTTTATTGTACAGGATATTTTTTGCTGCACTCTTTAAAATATCATAATGCAATTCTGTCCAAAAGACTATTTTCCTTTGTTTTCAAACAAAAAAGTATTTGAAGTAGTGATGTGTTTTTGTGCCAGGGCTGTTATCAGTAGTTGAAGTCAAAATATGATTTTCCAAAATGGTTTTCAAAAATATGTACAAACAATGAAATAAAACTGATGAAGTGAATCTAAGAGGAGAGGACAAAATCCTACAAATCCACAGTAAGACTGTGATTCATAACTAAAAACATAGTTGAGTATATGAAAAAGGCAGAATTGATTTTTCACAACATAACATAGTGGTACCCTATAAAAATACAATTTAACAACAGCCAGCAGGTTTTTAGTGTGTTTAGTATTTATGCTTTAAAGATATTTTCTTCAACAGACTTCATGGTTCAAACAACTAATTTATTTCTAAATCTAATAAATTAATATACACAGAAAATGCACAAAGCATTGGTTTCAATATACCCTAATTACAAAAGAGTAAATAAACCACTCAGGTGGTGTGGAGTAAACTAAATATGTAATATTCTTTATTGAATGGATCAGTAAACATGTAATATTCTTTCATTTAATGGATCAGTAGAAGATAATTTGTTTATATTCTTAAAATTTTCCTAGCTAACAAGGTGTTTTTGTTGATCCATATTACTCGTATAGTGTTGACATTAAACAAAAAGGTGTGTTTGTTTACCACAATCAAATTAAGCACTCTCTGCAATTCCTAAGGAGTCTTTTTCAGTAGTTTGAAGGACCTGGAATGAAAGAACAACCACTTCTCCACTGTTCAAATGTCACAATTTTTTAGTTGTTTCAGGTTAGTGTAGAACTCTTACCCAGTGTGCTGCATGGTTCCACAGAAAGTTTTCAGGCTTCTTACCTAATCCTTGTAAATTATTCTGAAATAATACATGGTTGTAGATCAATAGAGGTCTGTACCTCAGGGATTATGCAAAATGCTGACATAAAAACGTAGCTGTTGGGGAAAAGGGCTTGTTTTGAGTAATACCACAACTAGTATTTCTCTTTCATGACAGTACTCAGTAATTAATCAAAACAGGTGTTTCTAGGATAGAAACAATAGGTTTCTTATTCTAGGCTGTGCTTAAAATATTTTTGAGGCCCCTAATATTTGTAAAAGTAGGCTTTTTAGTAAAAATAATTTCAAGATAAAATGTGACAGATTTTAAAGATGCAGTGTTAATGTGGCTTGTAGTGTCATTTCTTGTTTTTGAGAAAGCCACAATGTGCTGTTTCTCATGGAAGCAGTACAATGTAAGAGCAAGATTACATCAACCACTAGATAAAATGTGACATCACTGTTTTAACAGCAGTCTGCCAAGTTACTTGGCTTTAATCTGTTCTTAAACACAACAGAGAGGGTTGTCACAATACCTGCAGAATACATAGCATGTGATCATCTATTTTTTAAATGAAGATATTAAAGATCTGCATTGATACTTGATGACAGCTAAGAGGCCTGAACCTCCTTTCTGTTTATAGGAGAGTTGGGCAGATGCATTGGGTACAAAAGGTTGGAGATGTCACTCAAGCTAGTCTAAAGACCTTTCTGGGAGGGTGCAACATGCAATTCACAAGCTTGTCACTATATATACATACATGAAGAGTTTTAATTTCTTCTTTGTGAAGTATATCTGAGTCTGTGTGTGGATCCTTATTTGTCATCCATCCAGCCAGGGACACTCAAGCATTGCTCATAATCCCCCTGCCCCACACATACCGGAGGATGTGGGGTTTTTACACTGCCTTTCATGCTAGTGGCAATTCCTTACCTGTTCTATTGCAGGGTTAAATGTGCTAACCACCCATGGCATAAGCTATGTGCTATTGCTCTAGTGTTTGATGCACCTTCCTCACTTGTGCTGTGGAAGTGACCAGAAGCACTTGGGATCACATGGAGGTGACAGTGTTAAATGCAGCTGTTCTTCCTGCTTCTCAAGTGTGGGTGCCACCACTAAGCTGATGCTATAATATTTACCTATGTATTAATTTCCGTACCAGCATCAGAAGCTCAGGAGGTTTACATGGCCAAAGCCGTGGTGCCCAGGTGTAGGTTGAACGTGCAAACATACTCATACTTACCAGACATACTTACAGACATCTGAAAATAGGCTTCCAATTTTTGAACTTTCTAAACATACCTACTCTTTATTTTCTGAGACAGTGTGGGTTCACACTGCTTGCATTCTGAGCAAATATCTGGGCATATATGGTTGCCAAAGCGCTGAGCTTGACAGTTTCAGTTGGCAGCACAGATTTCTATTCACCTGGATTTGGATCAGCTACCGGTACAGCAAGAGTGTCCTCCCTAGACTGCATGGTTTTACTTTAGGTAAATAGTTTACTTTCTGAAGTCCCAAGACATTACAGTTGATCCTTTGACACATACTTTTAAAAACCTCTGCTGTTATTTCATGTATTGCAGAGAGCAGATTTGTTTTACAGAATTCTGAGTAGCCATCCACAACCTAGGGATTATACCAGAAAGTAATTGCTGACTGGAGATTGTTTGAAAAACCTTTTGCCTTTTAAATCACTTATGTAGAGAAGCAGTGAAAATGCCACAATTGAATTTTTAAAAAGCTACCATAGCTTTTTTTTTTTTTTTTAATGTTTAGAATCTTTTGAATCAGAAACCTTAGGTACTGAACTTTATAGTTTTAATCAAGAGAACAAACAAAAGCCTTTTTTACACATATAAATGCTTCTAATTAAATGCTTTTGGAAAGTG
>VWZN01003755.1:90677-154778 GCA_013396955.1 Regulus satrapa | reverse complement strand
AATTCTGTCCCTCTACTCTGGTGAGACCCCACCTGCAGTGCTGCACCCAGCTCTGGGATCCCAGCAAGGAAGGACATGGACCTGCTGGAGTGAGTCCAGAGGAGGCCACCAAGTCGATTAGAGAGGTGGAACACCTGAGGAAGGGCTGAGACAATTAGAGTTCAGCCTGGAGAAGAGATATCTTTGATGTGAACCTATTGCTGCCTTTTGGTACCTGAAGGGGCCTGCAAGAAAGATGGAGAGAGACCTTTTACAAGGGCATTTAGTGCCAGAGCTAGAGGGAATGAAAGAGTGTAGGTTTAGATCAGATATTAAGAAGAAATTCTTGATTGCGATGGTGGTGAGGCATTGGCACATGTTGCCCAGAGTAACTGTGGATGCTCCTTCCTTGGAAATGTTCAAGGCCAGTTTGGATGGGGCTTTGAACCACCTGCTCTAATGAAAGCTGTCCCTGCCCATGACAGGAACAAGATTATCTTTAAGGCCCCTTCCAACCCAAACCATTCTATGATTTTATTATTATATGTTAATACTCATAGTGCGTATTGAATATAGCGTGGAGCTGTGTAGCTTGTGCAGAGGAACCAAGCAAGCTGGCAAGTTCCAACATACAGCCAGTCCAGCAATATACAGTCTGGATCTTTTGGGCCTGACCAAAAATTGCCCCGCTGTATCAAATTAGGGACTGGTTTTTGAGGGTAAAGCAAAGTTCAGTGACTACTTGTGCAACTACTTTATTTAAGTCTTAAATTGATTTTGAAAATACTGGAAGTTACATTTGCAAATAAATTACTTGGTCAGATTTGCAGTTTGGTGTAAGTTATCATGATTAATTTTGTGTTTACATAGCTGTAGTACAAAAGTTGCATTGTCTGGTTTTCTGTCATGAAAGACAGGACAGGTTTGCCTACCACAAATAGTAAGTCAATCCCTGTTCTTAAACAGGCCTTGTACATTTGCCAGGTTGTCCAATACTGATTGCTCCCTGTCCTGTTCCCTGTGTCCTTCACAATTCTGTTTTATGAAGTTTTAACTCTTACTTGCTCAAAATGATACCTGCTGTGGTACTATAAAAATACTCTTCTTTTCCCTTCTTCTTCCGGAAATGTGAAAACGCTCATCAGCTGAGGTTGGTGAGTTCTATTTATACTCATTCTCCAGTGCTTATATTCTGCCTTGCCAATCTCCCTGTGTGATGTTGTTTCTTCACTCCTACACATACATTCACACAAGATACACACAAAGAGGTGCATGATGTGGATGAAAAAAACCAACAATTTGAAGGAAAGGTGTGTTCCTTGAAATGACATTTTGAATAACAACTAGGTGTTGTTTGTCTTTTTCCCTCATAGAACTTCACAGTGCCTGTGATTAGATTGCTAGGATTGTTTCCATTCTCTATGGGAAGAAAAGAAAGAAAATCTGGCAGTCTAAACCTAAATATTCAGTACTTACCATGTCAAAGTTGAAAGTTACTCAAGCCTTCTATCCTTCTGCAACCAACATCAGGTTTGATGACCAAGGCAATCAGCCCAACCAGGGCCTGAACACAGCCAAGGCTGTCATTAATGTCAGTAGAATCGTGAGTATCTTACATGAATATCCATTCTTGGGTCTGACAGTCGCTGTCAAAAATAATCCCTCAGTAACACAGCTCGATTCCTAAGAGAACACTTAGTATCTTCACACTAGTGAAGATAAAGAGATTTTTTTTTTTTTTTTTTTTAATCTAGAAGAGAAAATAAGGTGTTAAGTTCACTTTCACTGCATGGTATCAAGGAGGTGGATGATAGAAGGGCAGGATTTTAAATCAGAGGAATTATATTTAAGAAATCCATCAGAAGTGGATGCCTTTTAGTGGCCTCAAGAATGAAGAATATAGTCATCTTGAAGTAAAGAGGATAAAAATACTGGTGACTGTGAAACTGGGAAGTTTTAAAAACTGTGTTGGATGTTTCCATATGTCTTAGTCAATCCTCCTTGAAATTAAAATGTCTCAATATATTTGGAGTTGTTGGTTAGGTTTTGTTAATTAATAACTGCATTTAGAAAATAGTCCTACCTTATATGATATGATATGATATTATAGTCCTACACATATTACTGTATTTTATTCTCTGTCTGAACTATAGTAATTTTAGCTGACATTTGGCTTTAATTGGAAAGTGGAATTTAATATTTTTTTCTCCCTTTGTGATTTGTACAAACATATGTAAGCCCAAATTTAGAACCTACCAGCATGTATGGTCTGTGGAAAGATGGAAAGAAATTAAATTATTGAATTTAATTTTTATACCAGTTTTTATAACTGTATTTTTTTAATAGGCTACGTTTTACTCTTTCACAAGTATGCAGCAGACTGTCTTGCTCTATAATCTATCACACTGCAAAAGTTGGGCTCCATTCCACCTTCCTGACAGGATGTTTTGTGTAAAATAAATTGCAACTAAAAATTCTGGAGATGGATCAAGTCAAATGCAACTGCCTTGTGATTAGGTTGTGTTACTGATGGCGGGAAAAAGCAGAAGTGTTTATTATTTAATTTATTTAGGGATATGACAGAACTGCTTCTTTTCCTGAAAGGAAACATTGAGCAAAGTCAAGGAGTTCTGTGGTTCATAATCAAAAAATGTTGAGGTTAATTTGTAGCTGTGCTAAAATACTGAACATTGTGAATTCCACTAAAGGTCTAATCTTTATGTAATATACACTTATGTATGAAATGAGGATGTATCTGGGGCTGAAAGCCTTATTTGGAGTACTCTTGGCCACAGTGATCCCTAGCTACACTATGCTGGGAAACTTCAGGAAAAGTCTTAACTAAACCTGTTTGTATTAAAGGACTTGAATAACTCATGAGCAGATAGGAAGAAATTTCACTTCATTCCAGCTGTAGCAAGCAGAAGACTAGGATTAGCTAGCTGGGACAGGTACCAGCATTTCTCTTGATCCCAGTAAGAGAGGATGAGAAAGGAAAAAAAAGTACTAGAGTTCAGAAGACTGAGACTTGAAATGGAGGTGAGGTCGCTAAAATTGGCTCCATGCTGATGGAGTTGGAACTTTAATGAACTTAATGATCACTTTTCATGAGAAGTGTGTCAGCAGAAAACTAGTCTCCAGTGAATTATGACTGTGTAGCAAGATGAGAACTGCCCAGGTAACCATGCAGCTTTTCTTATTATAATATGCTCTTCCCTGTCTTCCACTGATGCCAGTGGGAGAAAACATCTGGTTAAGATCTTCTTTCAGCTTCCATCTAGGATGTTTTTGTGGGCCCTTTGCCAATGTGTGTTGTATCTAGACTGTCCATTAGCTTACGTGTTCAAGGGCTATCTTACCTTCAGCTTAATTGCCAAACCATTACTCTGCAAAAATAAGAAATATTAGAAGATATAATAAGAAAATGAGAAATATAATAAGAAAAAAATAAGTACCTTTTTGGCTATCAGGTGATATGTCATATTGTGCAGAAGTATTTGTATAGATTCCTCCTGTGTTATTGAAATGGTATTTATTTTCTGCACTGGGTCCAAGTGCTCTGTCTTCTATTCACATGCTGCTGTTACTTTACTGGTAATATGTCTGGAACTGTATTAGGTCCCAAAAATTTTGAGAGAGATTATCTTTTATATCAGTTTAATGACTGGCAGAGGATATACATAACATGACTGTTTTTTGCTTTCACTCTCACTGTAATCTCAGTCCTCCTTACCCTAATGGGAGAGTTGTTTGATCTTTAGATAAGACTACCAAGGTGAAAACTTGCCATACATTTTATAGCCCTGCCTGTGTAGTCTGTGTGAGGTTTCCACAAGCTGCCATCTTTCATAGTGAGTTCTAGCAAGAAATATGTGATCACGTGCAATACTGGTTAACCTGGCTTCTTACAGATAAATGTTAATAGAAGCAAAGATAAGCAAAACAATAATGGTTCTATGACCATAAAACCCTATCCTCTTCTAGATTGAAAAGTGCTGACAGAAGAAGTTGCAGATCCCACGGAATCATTGCTGCCACCATCCTTGCTTGTGTGCACTGGTGACCTGTGCTGTGTAGACTGATCCACAGCAGAGCAGGTTTTATGTAAGCACTCCTTTAATAAAGGCAAAAGCACCCCAGTGAGATTAAATTCTTCTCCACTTTTAGCTGACTTATGTGGGTAATTTTATTTTAAGTGAATTAAGGAATTCTCAAAAACCCTGGAGCAGCTGATGGTAAGGGTCCCATAGCCACAGAAGCTTCTTCCTTTGTGTGACTGTATCTAGTGATGAGTAATACACAAGAGAAATACACAGCTTGGTTTTGCAAAGTGCTGAGCAGTTTTGATACCTTGTGAACATGTGCATGCATGGAGATGCTTCCTACTGCCACTTGCTGGAGTGGTAAGGAGCTGAAGCTTCTGATGGATGTGTAAAGAACTACTGGAGCGGGAAGAGGAGACATGGACCAGAAAAGCTGATTATGATGTCTTTTCTCAACAGAGTACACTGCTCCCTTGGTGTAATGAGAGGGTTTTTACTATGTTGAAAGTAATAAGCTCTGCCTCTGTGCAGATTGATCCACTGGTACATGTGGTACAAATATTAAATCATTATGTCCTTGTAAGTGTAGTAGTTGCAGGACAGTGAAATGGTATCTCTGTATTTACCCTGGACTCAGATGGAGAAAGCAAGGAAGATTTGCCTGATTGTAGCAAAGTGCTTTTCAGAAACTGCAGCAAAAACAGTTGGAAGGGCAAAGCTCTTAGAGGTGTATGGACTCTGTATCTCCCTTCTTCCACCCCTCCCAGTTGTATTGCCTCATATGGCTACTGCTCTGCAGGGTAAAGTCCTGTACTTCTTATTGGTTGGCCAACTTCCAAGGTCCTGTAGCATTTATCATGCTTATATTTAACCTTATGAAGAAGGTTATCTTCTTATTTATGTGTTTTCCCATCCTCTTCTGATCTGCAAAGCTATAATTCAGAAATTAGTTTATTGACAAAAGAATTATTGTCAGTTAATGCTGGTCTGGAAATGTTAAGAGACGAGAAAGAAAATTGAAAAGGTGATGCAAATTTTTCTACTGTGAAGGGCATTGTACAAGCCATCTGTGGATTTTTTAGGTAATCACTGTTTACCGCTGTTAGTACTGCAGTGGATAACTCTGTTGTGGAACTTTTCATTGAGTGAAGATGAGAGACAATGTTAAAACTGTTTTGTTTACAGCTGAGGGCTTCTTTGGAGATATGGGAAGCGAGCCTGTGATCCCAGTGAGTCCATACAAAGGTCACCACTGCTGAAACTAGTCAGCACATTTGTCAGGCTGACAGAGGCTGCTGGTTGAGAGGGGGTTGTGGTTGTGAAGAATGCGTTATTACGCATTATTATACTGTGGCTATGCAGTTTTCTGAGTGGAAATAAAACACAGTAAGAGGTGATGATGAGTACCATGCAGTATTGCTGTTGTATGTATGGTATTGCAAAGGCAAGAAAAAATAATCCTCTGTAAAGCAGAGGGATCTTCCTTAAAATGTTTATTTTACTGCACGTTGATGCAACTAATTATTTCTGTGATTTGTGTTCTTGATTTTGCACTCTATTTTAGAGTTTATGGCCAAATGACATTTTAGTACACTTGGCTACAGAGTCAGACAATCTAGAGCACTGGAAAGTTGTTTATGTGGAGAAGTTTCTAACTGTGACATTAGTCAGACATTTTGTTCATTGTTTCTGGAAAGTATTTAATTCAAAAAACCACATTAATAAAACCAGCATGTTTCAAAGGAACAGGAGTATTTTCTTAAACTCCTTACTAAGCACACTGATCAGTTAAATTGATTGATAAAAGTTTAGGGAGGCAGGAAGCTTTAACAGATGCAGAATTGAGTCATGTATTTCTTAGTTATGTAGATATCAGTTAAAATTCCATCCACCATAGCTTATTTCCTTGCCCTGTAAGGGGGGGTCGGTGGAGGGAAAGGCCCCAAAATATATCCAAACACTCCATTGGCAGTTGGAAAAAAAGAAGCTTTATGATGTTCTGGAATATGAGCAAATTCTGCTGTAATCACACTCAAATAGCCCTGAAGCATTACTGTGGGCCACCAGCTGCAATTGCAGATTACAGCTGAAAGTTGCATTTAAAATTCAAAACTGTGCTGCTTCTTAGTTCAAAAAGCCAAACAGACCAAAGAACAGTGAATGCAATTTCTCATGGGGCTAAATCTTTCAAATGTAATTACTTTGTTTTGTAAATCTCCAGCATAAAGTTAGACAAAAAGCTTGAATAGAAATTAATAACTCTTTTAAAATATACTGTAATGATTAATTGCTTTTCATCTTTTTAAATGGGTAGTAACTGACAGTTAACTGTTGTCTACTGGTTTGCAATATAACATAAATAAGAATTCGTGTTGCTTTTGCCTGGAAAATTAATTTCTGTGTGATAAAAATAATTACTGAGGTATTTTTTTTCTTGTAGTGGTAAAATCTAAAAAAAAATTCCAGTGTCCAGTACCTGAATTGTTAATTTTTATATTTTTATATTAATTAAAAATAATAATTTCCGTAATAATATACCATCTAGTACTGTAGTGCTTGAAAGCTGTCTAAAAAGTTGCTTCAGTTGGAATATTCAATTAGAAACATTCAATTAGAATATTCAATTCATGTTTAAGGATTTTTGCTAAACATGCAAGTAAAACCATGAAAGTGAAACAGATTAACTGGGGCATGAATCAAGCCCTACTGAAAATGTCAAGTGAAACCCTTAGCAGCAGTAAGCAGGAATAGTGCTGATTTATACCAACCAAGGACCTGCCCTGCCAAGTGTCGTGGCTGTGACAGTCCACTGGCAGCCCCTGGAGTCCAGAGCTGCAGTGAGATGGATGAGAATATCAGCCAGCCCATTTAAAAGCAGACCTTCTATAAATAATATCAGAAAGATTGGTTCAGATGGCAAGCCAACAAATTTCCAACTCCATCTGGAATCCTCTTTCGAAGTACACACATAGCAGGGGAAGGAGCCTGGGTAAAAGGCTGTTTGTGCAGCCCTGGGCATTAAAAATCAGACAGGGAGCCTGCTCTCTTGGCTCTTGCAGGAGACTTCCAAAACAATTTCATCCTGAGAGAGTGAGCCTGGAAAGAAAACAAAATCACTTCTAGGTCTGCATTTACTCTCGTTTTTTCAAGCAGTGTGTTTGCTGCCATCCCATGTTCTTTTTGGGTTTAAAAGGGAAAATAAAGGCCAAAAGAAAAATAAATATATGTAAACATGTCATGGGTGAATCAAAGAGCATAATTTCCCTGATGGTCCTGTATGCAGATGTTCCACTTAAGAAGAGAAAGTGTAATGGATTTCTCATACTTTTATAACTATGCAGGTTAAACATTATTCCTCATTAGTAGAAAATATGTTTGGTATCCACCCCATATAAACCTAGGTATGAGATATTCTGTCTTTTAAGCTGTTAAAATGATTTAAAGATTATCTTAGTAGCACCATTACCACCTCAAAAGGAAGACTGGGTTCTCACAGGAGCTTTCTTTGCTTTAGATATATTTGAATAAGGCAGCAAAGGCTACAGCATTATGTTATTGATTTTCAGAGGGTAAATTATGGGTCATTGCTATCAGATAATATTAAAAGCTGCTCTTTATTTCCAGCGAACAATATCCAAATACCTTATTCTGTATTATGGAAGTCCTCTCAGTACTATTTCTCTCATTCATTATTGCATGCTGCTGTCTCAATTCATTGAGATTTGCGTGCAGTCTGGCACAGTGCCTCTCTCTGTTCACTCTACAAATTGGGCCACTCTTTACACACCAAACAGTAGAAGGAGCAGCATGGTTTTCTGAAGTGCTGTAAGGCCTGCCCTGAAAAGTAAAAAGCATTAGAAGGTGTAAATGTTTAGAGTTATGAATTTTGCCTTTCCATTTCCTTACTTTTGCAGGTTAAATCAGAACTACAGCAGTCAGATTTCATTGTAGTAAAAGAGGAAATGGAAATTCTATTGTTCCCACAGCTTTACTTGGAGTCAGGAGCCAAATCCTGTCCCCTGGCACACGTGTTACTCTAGTTACTACTGCATTACTCTCTAAAACTGTTCTTAGTTCATACTTCTGTTTTCATTTGCGCTGGGCTGCTTTGGACTTAAGACTCAAAACCTCTGCCAGGAGAAATCCACAGAAGTAACTGTTCCACAAATGCAGAATTTGGCTCAATGCACTTCTCAGCTTTGCTACCTACAGACACAGCCCAGCTCTGTGACAGCTCTGGGTGCCTTGGACTCCAGTGCACTGCATGCCAGGTGTCTGGGGCTGCACCTGGACACTGGGACTGCCTTGCCCATGCCATCACCCTGGCATAGTACTGGGCCTGGCAAACATGCTGCAGAATTTCGTGGGCACTGGTTAGGAGTTAGCACCAACACAAGTTCTTTCTGAGCAGGCAGTTTGGCTAGAGCCACAGCATTTCAGAGGCCTGCAGAGCTGGATGGGATGGACCTGAGTTGCTCTGTGCTAACTGGCCTTAGAGTCAACAAGTAGTGGCATTGTAGACCTCACCTGTTTAAGCATAGGCAGGTACCTCTGCATGAAACACCAGATTTCAGAGATGTTTTTCATGGTACTGTGAGAACAGGTGTTTGTCTAATGTCAACATAGAACCCAAGCTGAATTCTTCTTCTCTGCTTGAAAATGATCCATAAACAAATCCATATTACAGCTAAATAGAAAGTGCAACATGATAAATATGAAATATCATTCTCTGGTAGTATATGTGAACTTCAATTTAGAAACTTGTTTGCTTCAACCTGTTGTCTTGCTATATGACAAGTTCTACTGTAACCTAATCCCTGTGAGCTTCGAGTGGAGCTGCTCTCAATGTAGAAATTGTAGCATATGGATAAAACATCTATTACAGAAATAGAATAGCCGAACTTGAGAGTGAGAAAGTGTTTGTTACACAACCAAAATGTGGTAGTTGTCTACTTCTTCCTAAGCTGATATTTTAAATGTACTTTTTTCCCTTTGTACTGTCTGATTTGTGATGGTTAATGCTAGGTAATTGAGTGCTTTGTTTGCTAATGGAGAGTGATATTCCTGGAAGCAGGCAGGCATGTTCTAACCTTGATTCCAGAAACCATTAAATTTTATATATATTTTTTAATACAAAATTTGTCTTCACAGCCTCCATTACAGATGCCTTATAATTAAGAAAGAGAAAATGAATTATTTTGTTTCATTAAAGATCTCTAGAAACTAGAATATGGACTAATAATCAGACTCTCAATTTTAAAATTTCTATACTGACCTGGAATGATCAGGAAGCTGTACCTCTTACAAAAAGTGGTAAAGACAGATTGCATCTGTGAAAAAGTTTCACTCTGGGAAGGAAAAAACAATCCCCAAAATCTATCTCTTTTTTTCCCCTCCAGCAAGGTCATGCGCCACCAAACCTATAACCTTGTAGCAGAAATGGCATGCATGCAGAGCTAAATCTGCCCTGGGAAGATCAGTTTAACTTTTGTCCTAGAAGCTCAAGAAGCTCATGAAGCAGAGGAAATAGATGTTTGGATGAAGTGTTTCCAAAAGTGTATAATGCTCAAAACGTGAAGTAGGAGCCCAGGCTGTGCTTCAGAAAATGCCTGGGGAGCTGTGGAGCTACATCTTGGGGAGTTCTGAGAGCAGGAACTAGGTAGTTTTGGGGGAGGAGGGGAAGAAAAAAAGAAAGCTACAAAGCAGAAGGCAGGAGGAAGAACTGTTTAACAGCAACTATTAAGCAACTGTTAGCATAGCATGGGATTACTTCTATTGCATCATGTGAAATAAGAACAAGAGAGAACATTTTGTATATATTTAAGGGAAAGCTTCCTGTCAGTGACAGATGCTGGGCTGCAGAGAGTCTGCATTTTGCAATGTTGTGACCAAGATTTTGAGATTAAGGCAGACAAACAAAGAAGGCAAGACAAACAACAGGTCCTTGATCAAGTGAGGGGTTGTCCTTTAGATGACATTGGTCTGTTATTATTTGTGAAATTATTATAGGCAAAATGCAAAATAAGATCACTTGAAAAGTATCATAGTAAGGCATACCGATGCCTTGTTCAGCAGCTGATTACTGATGGTTTAATAATATTTTATGCCAAATCATTTTGCCATTCCTAAAATTTGAGTGATACTGTTTCCATAAGCTTAAAGTAGAGAACTTACAGAAGAGATTGGGATTTTGAGGAATTTGGGGTATATGCTATGTGCATGGGGTCCCTGCCTGTGGCAGAAGGCTTAGAACTAGGTGAACTTTAAGGTCTCTTCCCACCCTAACCATTCTATAATTCTGTGGAGCATGAGGTTGGAAATTGTCTTAAAAGGACAGGCTTTTCTTGAGAATTAAGTAGCTAGAAATACACTGTACCAGTGATCAATTTGGCACTGCTAAACATATACAATAGTCAATACTTTTAGACTTGTAATTCTGATGTTGGCATACACAGCCAAATTTTGTTCAGGCTCTTGACCCTGCCTGAATTGTCGTCCTAAATTGGTGTAGGAAAAAGTGACTTCTTATTAGGTACTTCCTCTGCAACCCAGTCCCCAAATCTTAAAATCCACCATTAACTTTATCTTTTCCGCTGATAGCTTAATTCCTTTAAATATCTGCCAATCTCAAATGAATTTGATCTGGGCACTTGCTGAGTTTCCTGTGAGTTAAAATCCTCAGGCATGGATAATTTGTTTTACTCACTAGAGAGATTGTATCCTTTTACTAAGAGGCAAATTGTCTTACCCCATGGTTTATTACTGTGTTATTCTATTTCACATCCTAACAATAATTTTTAAATGACATTTTATTTAATCTTTCATTTTACTACAAAGCACAAGGATTGAACAAAAACATATTAAGACTCAGCCATGTTTTCTGTATGACTTACTGTGGCTGAGTACAATCAGCAAATGTACTTCTTTTTCTGTCTTAAAAATCCATTGCCATCTAGTATAGCCCAATGAAATCAAAAAGGTTTTCCTTTCTTTCTCTCTCACATCCTCTTTTGCTTTTCACACGCACCTCATTAATACAGTGTGAGAGGTTTTTCCAGCACAAAATGATGAGTTTACTCTTGCCGTTCTACAAACTGTAAGCTGTACCTCTTACAGTTCTAGGGATTGAACCCCCTTCTAAAGTCAGGGTTTACCTTTCTCTGTTAAAATGAAATTTGTTGTAGTGTTTTTGTGTTCTGAATCACAGTTGATCCTCTGATTTAATGACATAATTTATGTTGACTCCCCCACCTGTGTGTCCTGATCATACATTGCATGTGTGTTCTCTGCTACAATTAATCTGAAACATTTGGAAGAAGTGCCACGGGTAATACAGCCTGGATCATGGAGTCACTGCCTGTATTGTTTGCTTCAGCACAAGTGAATAATAATAATGTCTGTTCCAAAAGAAGTGCCTCATTTTACTTTAAAAGATCCATTTCATTCCCTTTCCTCTTTTTTAAATGATAATCTTTAAAGAAAGCATAAACTAAGAAAATAGTACAGGATTAGACTTTAAATAAAAACATGATATGTAGTAAGGTCTGTCCAAGTTTAATCTTCTCCATCAGCAGCAGAATGTGTGGATGCCTGTGGTGCTGCACCCTGGCTGTGAGGACAGGCCAGTTCTCAGAAGCTCTAGGTTACTGTTTCTGATGCCCCACGCAGTAACCCTCAGGGTATAACTACATTCTTCTACTGCAGAATACTACTGCATTCTTGGAGTTCATACCACATTGCATTGTGCCCAGCTACTGTTGTATGTGCTTTCCTGTCTCAGAAAAGCTCAAAATCATGAATGACATAATCTGCTCTTGAGGAGCCCCATTGCCCATTTCTTTCCTTCTCCTTATCCTTAAACTTTGCTTGGCCTTTCTAGCCAGATACAGAAATGGGAGAACTTTTCTGTATGGAAAACATAAAGGCAAAGCAAACTAAAGTACCAGCTTTCGACCATGCAGTTGGTTCTGAATAGAGTGAAAAGAAATGCAAAAACTGTTTATGGCATGAATATCCACCCTTTATTCTTTTACTCTTGAATTGAGGAAAGGCTGAGAACAATAGAGCTTTAAAATAAGAGGATGAAGAAGATATACGAAACTCCAAATTAGAATTCTTTAGCCTGATAGAAATAAAGGCCCAATAGACCAGCTGGCATAAATAAGCAATTTTCTACTGATGTTATGGGACAGATTTAGAATTATTGGGATACTAAAGAGGAGGGTGTGGAACTCTGTGTGCTATGTAGGTAGAGAGAAAATTTGCAAATGGAAAAAGGAGTGTAAAGAGATGAGAACCATCAGTTTTAAGGCATGGTAATGAGCAATCAATTATGGTATGGAGTAATTCGGTAAAAATTGTGATGATTAGTTCAGTTTTTGGCATAGCAGACACATTTTTCTGGATTGATTTCACTGAAGTGTTGCTAGAACAGTCTTTGACTCACTGAGTTTGAGGAAGTAGAAATACGGGGGAAGAAAGGGAGGGGGAGTTATTTTGCTAGAATGCAGTTTAGAGCTGTAGGGATTTACTCTCAGTAAAGAAGTATTGATATTAGGTAGGGAAATGGGTTTTTTAAGGAGTTTTATGTTGTTTCACAAAGAAACTGCTTTTATATCTGTTTGATACTTAGCATAGGAAGGATATGTAAGTAAGGCCCAGTGGTTTAAAAACAGTAATTAGGACTCAATTATTCTTGATTTTTAATGGTCAAGCAGACTCAAGAATAATGTTAATTTTTATTATTAGGTGCTTGTTCAGCAAATGAGGTTATTTGCTCTATTCATAAAGAATATAGGATAGGAAAAAAATTTGTACAATACTCTCATATTCTTTCAATTTTTTCTTGCCTTAGATTATAAAGTCTGTTTTCTCATGTGAAGGATTGATTGCATTAAATTTAGTTTTATGGCATGGTAATGTGTCAGGATTTTTTTTCATCCACAGATTTTGTTCCACCATCCTCAAGCAACAATTTTTAAATTTCCGTGAATTAGATTAAGTGAACTGTAGTCATAACTCTAAGTATTCTTAACTCTTTATCTATAGCTATTCTGATTTCATGTCAGAGGTCACCAAAACTCCCAGGGCACAGAGCAATTTATTATGACCAAGGACATGCCTGAATTTGTTGCTTATCTTGTCTTTGGAATATTTATTTTTTTTGGAAATCAAGAGGGACTTTTTGCAAGGTTGTGTGGTGATAGGACAGTGGCTTTAAATTGAAAGAGGATGGTGAGTCCAGAGAAGTTGTAGATGCCCAGTCACTGCAAGTGTTCAGTGCCAACTTGGATTGGGCTCTGAGCAACCTGGTCTAGTGAAAGGTGTCCCTGGCCATTGCAGCAGGGGTAGGAGTAGATGAGTTTTGAGGTCCCTTCCAAACCAAATCATGCTGTGATTCAGTGTTCTTGCAAGTAGGTATAGTTGGACTTTTAGAGAGCGAGAAAAGTTGAGAAAGAGTTTGTCCTGAATAAGATCCCAAACAGTGGTTTTATGGGCTCAAGGCCAGAGCATTTAAAGAGAGGTCTAAACTTCTATGTACTAGTATCTATCCAAATATCAAAAGTAAACGTGTTTACAAACCTTTGTGTGCTAGAATAGTGAACATTTATACAGCTACATCTCACAATATCAGATAAAAACTTGATAGCAAATTCCAGCTCGTAAAAAACCACCACATTTGAAGTGGAAGTTAGGTGGCAAACAAAGGGGAGGGAAGAAGGAACAAAACTAAATATATTATTTAAGGCAAAATCTGTGATCGATAAAGGAGATTCAGATAGGAAAGGCTGTGGTAAGTAATGTTAGGGGGTGTTTTCAAATGCAATTCAAATTGATTTAAGGGTGTCTTGTTAGTTTTCCCAAAGCTCTTGGCAAATTTGGGCAGATTCTGTAGACTTTGTGGATGAAAGGAAAGACAACAACAATACTACTCATATGTTCAAAAAATACATAACTTCATGGTTTGCCTAAGAAGTTTGTGAAGTGGGTTCAGTTCCTTCAGGAGGAAGATTCTGGGGGAAAAGGATTAGACACATCTGTGTTGACTGCCTTTGGATGCAGTTATGCTACCAGTTCAAACACCATATAAGATAGTCCTACCGAGACTCTAACCTTCCTCCATTAGATTCAGAATCTAATTAAGTATGGTTACAGACATGTTAAAAGCACCTTGAAATATTTTTTCAAAATTATACAGTCTCTACAATTATTAAATCAAATAAAAATTATTACAGTATTTTATGGATGCTCTTGGACATACGTCTCTTTTTTTTTTTTGCAAGATTTCATCTTCCTTTTGCAGTTCAAACAGTATGCAGCTGTGTTTCACAACTAATGTTACTGCAACTGAAATAACTAAATGAAAATGCATGTTGATGAAAATTTGACTTTTCCATCCATAACTTACAAATATATTCATAATTGCTTTCCCCAGGGAAAGACATGTACTATGTGAGAGACTGGGATAACATGAGTTTGTATGGAGCCTTTGTCTGAGCTCAGGAGGAACAACAACACAGGTTAAACTTGTTAAGATTCACTTATTAACACTTGTTTAACAATCAGACTTAGTCTGAAAATGTTGCTTTCTTTAGTACACTTGACAGTACCATGGAAAAATCACGGCCAAAATAGCATCCCTTTGGAAGATGTATGGTACCAAATGTAGCCTAAAGACATAAAACTGAAGTTCCCAAAGACTATGGAAAGCATAAGGAAACAGTAACAAGAGGTGAATGTTTATTAAATTATTCACCTTGTCATGCTTGTGAGTAAAAGTTTGATTTTCATGGCTGACCAGTCCATAAGCAGGGATTTTAAGGTTTTGGCAAATATTTGGACTGTGGCAATTAAAATCTTTTTATATACCCTTTTGGTTAGCTGTTGCATTTTTGGACCCTCAGCTTGGTGGCCTAGCAGGGTGGTTTTCTGCCTTCAAGACCATCCAGCTCTGTCTGTGGTCACTGTGACTGAGGCTGATAGGGAAGCAGCCTACGCTGTCACCCATAATTTATTACATTCCTGGTATTATTTCTGGAGGACCACTGAGGACAAGGGGCTGATGTGTTCATCTTGTTCAAAAATTCAGCTTTTCCCTGGGAAAACCAGGAAGCCTGATCTCTCTTTCTCTCAGGCTCTGAAAACAGCAGGAGGCACAGTCCTAGAGTGCAGAGCAACTCCTCTGCTGTCCTTGATCAGCCTGCTCACCCAAGCTGCCCTATTCCCTGTTCCCAGGAGCTGCTGGTGCTGGACAGCACTGTGAATGCTGAAAGTGATTGAGTAATGTTGCCTGGATGTTTGCTATCGCCATCTGCCTCAATCTCCTTTGGTTCTCCCATTGCCATCTTGCACAGTGGATGTTACTGTGGCTATGTAAAACCACTTCTGTGACTTGGCCTGTTTTCTCTACCAGAGTGTTGGTGCAAAAAAATTAAGTAATACTCACAGCTTTTTAAGCCATCTTGTTTCCTTCAGCCACTTTGCTCTTTTTCCTGCCTGTTACACTAAACTTCTTATAAAATAGTTCAATTTAAGCATTAAACTACATTAAAGGAGTCAGGGAATTTCTCTGTCAACAGGTCTCTCTTAATAGAAAAATAAACCCAAGATATTTAACAGAACTCCCTGTGTGGCAGGATTAGAGTCTTACATAACTTAAAATTGTTTGTTCTGGAGGCTCTTGCCTGTGGCATCACATCCCTCAATGCTTGCAGAGGGATGAGTAGGTTTAGCAGATCACATCATCTTTCTTCATTTAGAGGTGGTCTAAAAATTTATGTCAGAGCTTCACAGGGGTTTGTGTGAAACAAAACAAAGTTCTGCCATGTTTGCCAAGTCTGCAGCTCAGAGGGTCCTGTGGGTACTCCTGCTGTCATTACCGGATCTGGCAAGAGCACCACTTTCCTTGAATAGCTGCAACACCCTTAATTTCCTCTTTAGCAGGAATTCCTAACTTTATCATGTTTATTCCATGATGTGCCAAATTAAATAAAAAAACCTTTGAGGCAAACTAGAAACCATGTATTCAGCGTGAAGAACAGATTGGTATTGCCCTGTAAGACAGTTTTGTATTTACCGAGTAATATGTACACCTAAAGAAGTTTGTTAGATATTCCTACATCAAGTGGGAACATCCAGCAACAGAAACGTCGTCACCCTCATGTCATGATCACATTATAATTTCACCCTTCCTCCCAGCACCTTATTTGTGTCAAATCCTTAAGTGACCACTTAGGAGACTTTTAATGGAAGCCCTTCTAAATTAACAAGGAAATGTTCAGAGTTGTGACTTTCCTGTCCGTACTTACTGTGTTGATTAGATATGGGCAGATGCTCATATTTGTGTTCATAGAGTTTATAAAAACCATTTTAGAAATAATTATTAGAATAACCCAAAAGATAGATGGAGGCATGTTACCACAGCCCTCTCCAGGTCAAAGAGCAGAATCTCTGCCACCAGAGTAAAAATTTCTCATCTGATCTCTGTCACCTATTCAAAATACTAAGGGTCTCTTTTATAATGTTTCCCATGTTATCAGTATTTCACTGACAAGAAAGGTTGTTGGAAGGAAAAGCAAAGCCCAGCGGCTTTCGTGTTGAGGCCACAAGGGAAGGATTGCAGAACATTGTCTTGGAGCATAGCTGTTAAAAGGTTGTAAAACTGGCTTTTCCTATAAAAGAGATCCCCTGTTGCTTCCCTCAATTAAACCTGTTACAAAAAAAAATCACAATCCATGCGCTAATCGTATGAACAATAGAGGGATCCACACTGTTCTGCCTCTCTCCAAATCTGAGATACCTACATACCCTCTAAACAGGTTGTGTCAGGACCGTGAAAATGCTGTACAAGGACCATGATATCTGATTTGTCCAAATACTGTCTTTCAAAATTCAGCTCACAATCTTGTAATCTGTAGGGGGGTGTAGACTTGGAGAATGAACCTAGTCCAGTAGAAAGGTACAGCAGTGAATTTGAATCCAGATTTGGCTGTGGTTGCAGGCATCTTGTTCATGTCCATAACTGCTAGCAGTAGGATGTAGGATCATAAAGTCTCTTTTGAGTAATTCTGTGGAGCTGATACTTCCCTTTGTAAAAAATGATGGTCATTTCAGGACAACTGGTATGCTTCAGTTTTAGTAATAAAAAACACTGCTCAGCATGAATGCATTGATGTACATTCACAGAGTATGAATTTGTTTTCATATTTTGAAAATTATAGAAGAGAATTCTGGGATAAACAAAATGAAAGCTGTTTTCATTTATGTTCTGAGCGACATTGAGGAGAAGATAGTGGATTTTTTTTTATTCACAGGCACAGAAATAAAATAGTGTCTCAATATTGATGCACATACAGTGCTGTGGTATATCTGTCCCCTTTTCAGAACAGAGATTACAAACAGATCCGGTGTGAATTTTTAACACTTGCCTTTTGAATCTAAAACATTCAAATCTTCAATGCCTTCTATAGATATTCCAATAATTCCAATAATGTTAGACAGTCCACTCAAAGAAGCATTTGCCTGCTGCAAAGGAATTGTATTCATCAAAGAAGCAGGTGAGCAGCAGCTGCAGCTGGAAGGAGAAATGTAAACAGGACAGATGTGTGTTAAATTGTCAAGTAGATGTAGATGATCAATACTCGTTTTGATTACATGACCTGTTTCGTTTTATCAACAGTTATGAATAGGAATGATGCAATGGTACCTCGCTACCTTGCCAGAAAACCGTGGCACTGCAGACACTCCCACAACTGCTATTTTGGGAGTATGAGAATAGAAACAGTGCATCAGAGAATCTTAAAGGCCCATATGCCTGTCCACCAAAGTGGCTGCACAGATAAATCCAAACACAGTCTTCATGCAAGGATGTACATGCATTTGCATTCACATGTTAGTCAGATGTCTTTCCAGTGGGAATGCAGAGCTCTCTTAGGAGGTGCTACAGCCTTCACCCCAGACTTTTGATCTCAAAATACTAAAAACAAAAACCCACAAACCCATTCTTCTGTAGCTATTATAAACCGTACTTTTAAAAGGCTCATTTAAGCAATGTGACATTTTTTATGCTTGGAAAGTACTTACAAGTGATCTACCTGCTTATTTTGAAATAATAAACACAATAGTAGCTATATGGATTTTGTACATATATCTGTAAATGTGAACTGTTCTGCAGAAAGTATTCATGGGAGAAGAGCTCTGCCCTTTTTTAGACCATAATATATGATGTACTACAACTAAAATTACACTATGAGTAAATACAATAACTACTGTTGTGTGGTATCTGTAGGCCTCTGCAACTGATTAGTCATATTCTGTGTATTAAGCACTACAGGGTCAAATATGAGTACCATGTTTCACATTGATTTTGTTCCGAGTTGCATGGATAGATCATTAGCACTGTGTGAGTAATTTCTGTTACCCGCAAGCAATTCTGAAAAATAAGAAACTCTGCAACTGGAAACCAGGTTTTTAAAAAATAATCATTAAGTATTTTAATTATCTTTCTAGTGACTAAATAGATCAGGGCAACCACATTTTTGAGCATGTTTACTAAATGCAAAGGAAATCAGTAATCAAAGAACTTCATTCAAAGGTGTGTGGGATCAATTAAGAAAAGCTGCTCATAAATACCTTGGGTGCCCTGAGAAAGAAGAGTCTGAATTAAATCCCTTCTTCCCGTAATTTAAAGGATAGACTTAGACCAGGATTCCTGTTTCAGGATTTAGAGATAGCAAAGAGATATGGTAGGCAGTGAGTCAGAGAATGTGGAGTATGCAGCTGTTTGGTTTTGAGAATAGTGCCTCTGCCTCTGTTGCATAGTAGCCTGAAATATTTCTCCTTGGAAATGATAATTCTGTTTTTAATGTATTCTTATATTTGCATTCTTATAATACATTCTTATAATGTATTCTTATATTTGGTTTTAACCAAAACTATCCCCATAGATATTATTTTTAATATTTTTCGAATATTTATCTACACTTGCTCCAAAATGTAAAGAAATGCTTTACCAAGATGTAGTTTGATAATACTTCAGGGAAGAGCACAGTTCATCCTTGCCCATACTAACAGTGCTGTGGAGGCCCAGAAGTGGAAGAGCTGCTGTTCCAGAGCAGAGTGATCACATTAACAGCTAAAAGAGGCACTACCTCTGAATATGAAGAGTTTTGTTTGCTTCTCCTTCCTCCTTGAATCCCTGTATGAATTATTCTTTATCAGTGAAATCACTCCCAGGTTGCTCAGTACGCTAGGAAGACTAATAAAAGTCTTTCATAACTATTATCTAAATGTGCTGGCAAACTTTAATAAATCTGTGTATATGAAAAATTACAAATGTAGGTAATTGAACAGTACAAAGCTTTTTGCTGAGAGCGTACAGTAATATCTCCTTCAAATGCATGTGACTAAGCAGCCTCTTATTACTGGTTGCAGAATGCAAATATTAGAAGAGGACATTAAATGTATGACCTTTAAATATAGATGGAGGGAAACATTTATTTGGCTAGTGCAGAGGACTGTGAAATAGCTAATGGCATGACTAATGAGAATTGGACAATAAAATTTGTTTTTCCTGGAACAAATTCTTCATAAAAGTAGGATTCTGCAGTAGGGTTTATCGTTTATTAGGAAAATGTTTCATGGAAAATACCATTTCAAATTACATGTAATGATGTAGGAGAATCCTCAGTATGTGTACAGTTGGTTTGTGGTATATGTTATTCATAAGAAGTTTTAGCAAAACGGGAGTATCAGCTTCTTGGTTTTATCAGCAGATATTTAAGAATGGACTGCTGGAACTTGCAATCTTTGATGTTAAAGCTTTAAGATAGAAGACAGAAGAGAGGCAGAGAGGAACTATATGTTTTTTTCTAAGTTTTATGCTTTGTTTAGAAAAATATTTATGACCTGTGCTTTGAGTGTTTTAGTAATTTTTCCCATGAGAAACTCCTGAATTACAAGCAATGAATAAATAGATAGACTTTAGATTTATTAAGCAAAATCACAAAATAATGGCACCTAAATTTAGGAATGCTGCTGAAGTGTAAATATACCTTATGCTATATTTGACCCTGAGGTTGGCTCAGTTGGTTAGAGCATGGGGCTGATAATGCCAAGGTTGCGAGTTTTGATTCCCTTAAGAATTCCCTGATTTACTTAAGAGTTGGGTTATGGGCGTAAGCTAACTCAGAATATTCTGTGATTCTGTGATCCTTGCTCAGATGTCACAGGTGATCGTCAGCCAGAAGAAAATTAAATTTTCACACTTACTCTTGTAAGCTGAATGAAGGCTTGTAACATTAGCCAGTGGCTTTCGCTGGAGTGTTATAAGAAACATGAGCAGCAAAATATCTTTGATCTAATACGCTGTACACATTTTTATGATTTGGTTTGGAGCTTGAGGGGTGAGGGGGGGGGCGGGGGGAAATTACTTTTTACAATCAGGAAGAGGCAGCTAATAACTTTGAATCCAGCTCAAGTCAGAGGCTGCTGATACAATCACAGCTACTGTCTTTGCATGGCAATGAATTCCTTCTCTTGTCTGTTGTGACGCATAGGTGAAAAACAAGCAGCAGAGCCAGACGATGCAGAGCTGGTGAGCCTTAGCAAAAGGCTGGTGGAGAACGCGGTGCTGAAGGCTGTGCAGCAATATTTAGAAGAAACACAAAACAAAAGCAAGCAGACTGATGGGAGCCCTGCAAAAACTGAGGAAGCAGCGAGCGGCAGCAAGAATGAGAGTGACAATGATAACAGCAAGTGAGCACTGTGCAAAAAGCCTGGGAGCAAATATCCCACCAAGAAGAACTGCAAAACCATGTTCCGCTCCCTGCTGAAATTTGCAAAGTGGTGCTGGGTGTCAGGCACTCTGCTTTGTGAGTCTCTTATCAAAAGTTTGTTCTGAATTGAAGGACACTGTCTACTGGTTTAATAAGTCCTTGCACTGCTGAAAATCTGTCGAATGCTGGGAGGGATGGACGGTGGAAAAAAGACAAGAGTGGTGAAGCAGGCAGCTCCAGTCTTCACTTGCTCTTGATGCCAAGAGTCCCTTCCTTGCTTTTGAAGAGAAACTGAACATTTTGCTTTTGTCATTTGGAATGTTGTGGATGGCTGTGGATGAGGCCTTGCCATAAGGGGAAGCGATGCCCTGCACCCAAGGGTTTGGCAGCGCTGCAGGGCTGCTTGCTCCGTGTGAGAGCATGTGCTGTTTCCTAGTCAACAGCAGTCAATACCAAGCTAAAAATTACCACTACAGATACTCATCGCAGATACTATTACACAGTATGTAATAAGACAAGAGTTTCCCTTAAATGTGATGCTGTACTGTTCTTTACATTTTGGTAGCATTTGTTGATGTAAATTATATTTTTTGATGAAATACCTTTTTATAAAAAATCAGTATGAGTGAAACACTGAGCACTTACTACTGTTCAAACCAGATATGATCTCTTTATCTCTGTACAATAATTATTGTAAATCACATTAATTGTTATAAAATGTATTATATTGTTGTTTTCCTCTAGGAAAGAGCCATGAAGCAGACTTAGTAAAGGAAGCTTTATGCAGAGAAACGCAGACCCTGTTACCCAGACTGAATCAGATAAAGGAGCTGTTAACAAGTCCTGAGATCCGCACAAAAATTAGCAAAGAACTGTTTGAAGACAGGCACAACTCTAACAGTAAATGGAAAAGTTGTACTGACTCTGAGTCTCCAAATGCATGACTGTAAATTGTTATGATGGAAAATTGCATCAGGTTGTTTAAAGACAAAATATTATGGCAAGAAATTATTCAGGTTGGTTTGTTTGGGTTTTTTAACAGAAAATGTGAATAGGTGTAAATGGCTCATGAGGAATCATGCTGAAATACTTGCACAGAAGGATTATATTTCATAATAATGAAGTATAGCCACTTCTCAACGCTGCATTGAAATGTTTGAGTGTGCAGGTATATGTCATGACTCCAAAGTAGAAAAATGCTGGTTTCAAATAGATCTGAGCAAACACTGTGCCCTTCCTTTATCATTGTAAATAACTCAGTTTTTTCTCATATACTCCTTCCCTAACAATGATGTACAAGTACTAAAAAATTGGTGATTTTAAATACTTCAAAATGTATATTTGGGAAAAAAAATCCTCTTTTAAGTATCTACCTTTTGTATATGTACTGGCATTTTGGGTTAGTGTTGTATGTTTTTTATTGTTTTTTTAAACAGCACTTGAATACTTGTATAGATGCTGACATTTAGTTTCTGCTGATGTTTACACTAAAGCAAGAATGTTTTAAATTTCAGTATAAAATTCAGGCTCCACTGATTTCAATGGCATACCCTCGTTGGCTTTAATGGAGTCAGGATGCTGCAATTAAGATTTCTTGTGCAAATAATGATATTCCTTGGGATAATATTTGCCTTTTTACTTTTGTAGAACAGTGGTTTTGTCTTTTGTTTTTGATGTTCCTCCATCTCTACCTTCTGCTGCCAGAGGTGGGGTGTCAGTTTGCTCTCATTGTTCCCTCCACACACCTGCAAGATTCACTGAAGATTTGGATAGTGGACAACAATGAAGGAGTAGGTCCAATATTTGCAATTTTTATAACATTGTCATAAAAGCTGTATAATATGTTGTGATTGGTATTAGAATTGTGCTGTTAGAACACCTGTGTGCACGTTCTTCATTTGTCTCAAGCATTGTTCATTTATCTCACATCAGAGCTTTTTTTTTCATTTGATATATACCAGTATATTCTGAAATGCATCTTATATGTGCCATGTTCACAATAAAATATTTTTCCTTTGCACTCTGTGTATGTTTTCAAATGGAAACGTGTATGTTTTCACCTGTTTGCAAAGGGATTTGAATAAAATAAAGTAGTTGCAATAACAAGGTTACAGGAGAGAAATAGTGTTCCAGTGAATCACATCATTAACTAGACTACAGGGTTTTGTGCCAACATACAGCTCTGGAGCTTGGAGGCTGAAATCATGCAGATAAACGAGGCCCAAGTCATTATTGTTTTCAAGGAAAAAGAAAAACTTTGAAACTCTTGGGATTCATTTATGTTCTGGGCAGGGCAGGTTTAGAAATAAACACTGGGTACAACTTCCTAGAGGTCCACTCTTGAAGTGTGAGTTAAAGGAGTAGACACAAAATACTCTAGAATGATAGGTTAAAAAAAATACCTGAATCTGAAATCCTCCCTGGAGATCATTGGGAGGTAGCTTTTTATAGGCTATCAAACTATTTGAATCCAACTTGCACATTAAGAACACAAATCCAGACACTCAACTGTGAAAACAGGAAAACAATTTATTGTATTATATCTGAATTATGGATTGTCATCTCCCATTCCTCTATACAAGTAATTTCCATGATTAAGGGCCTTATTATATAATTCAGCTTGTAACAGTCATTGTTCTCATGTTTCAAGTAAAACTGTGGAAATTATTCACTGAATTTATGTCCAGGAACTTTGATAGGTGATCTTATTAGAGAGCCTGCTCATTCAGCTCCTGTAGATGTCATCAAGAATAGCAGCTCTGAAAAATGTTTAGGGGAGTTAAGGTCCAGAGCATAGGCATCAGATGAGATGTACTGGAATGGGTCTGCCAGATATGACACAAACTGTAAAGGAGTTGTTCTACTGGATCAGGAACTGTGAGATAGGGACACCCCAGAGCCTCTAAAAGGACTCTGGATACCAGAGTTTAAACAACCCAAACCCATTTTCAGATGTTTTGAGACAGGAAAATCAACAGGGCTTATGTTTCTGAACCATTCACATTCTCTAAAATAGCCTTTACTTCTGATTTTGACAAGAATGACTTAATTTACTCAAAATTCAAAACAATGGGAGGAAAAACCCTTGCATCTGGATTCATTTTCTTATGACAACCCTTCTTACTTTCTCAAAGTTTTTTTTTCCACTGGCAGTGAAGCCTGGCTGTCAAATTGAAGGATTAATCTCTTGTATGGAACTGTGAGATGAGCACTGAAGAATACAGATACATAAAGACTGAACCTAATATAGGCAGGTGTGAAGCTCGAAGCTGCACCCACCAGAAAAAATATGTTGCCTTCCTCACACTTATAAATCATTTTCAGCAACAATTCTCTTTCCTAAATAAGCTCTTCTGGGGAATGTCTTAAGGTAGTGATGCACTGGTTGTTCTAGGAATATGTTGGCATTTCAAAACAGATGGTGCAAGTTTGTCCATGTTTTGTTTTCACTTCTACCTGCCAGTTTGCTCATACTCAAAGAGTATTTCTACACTGCTGATTGTAGAGCTGTCTGTGATAGATACAAAAGTAGTAGATCAGCTCCAGGCCTAACCTAGCTGGAACTGCCCATGACCTACTGAGAAACTTCCTGACATCTAGGCTTAGACCAAAAAAACTGTGGAAGGCATGCATTGGATATCTGAACAACCCATGCCATTAATTCCCTACACGGTTGGACTACATGGTTGCACGGTGCATCAGAGCTGTTTAAGGGTTGGCAGAGTAACTAGAGAGACTGTAAATCCATGTAAGTCCTGACTAACAGACACCAATTCTCTGATGAAGGAAGGGAGACTGTTGTGGAAACCTATGTCTCCAAGTACAGGTGCACATGGCATAAGGATGCTCAGTTTGGTAGCTAAAGGGTAATGTACCAGCTGAATGTGCACCAAGGCGTCTGTGAGAAGGAAGCTAAATGATGTTTCTGTGATGACTGGAGGTGACCTAAAGCTAAAACAGACTGGAACTTAAGGTCAGATTTGAATGTTGTATCCAGATATACAGGTATTGGGACCCACACTGGATAACACCCTATGTCTATTGATGGTCCTGCTGAACTGTTTGGTAAAATACTATTTCTTGGCAAGGTTGTACAGTCTGCAAGTTAATGTTGTATATTTATGGAAGTTTCTGATTATAACTGTGTATACTTCTGTGTGTGCTATTTTAGCCTAAAAGACCATGTGAGTGTGTCATGGATCAGAGTGTGAGCCATGCTTCATTCTGGTGACAAGAATGATACTGTTTCATTTTTATGTCAGTCTAGACATGACTCACATATTCTTGTTAGAATTCTGACTTTTTGAAAGTCTTAAGAGATATCCTACACATTCATATAGTTCACTCAGGAAAAATAGAAGAGCAGGGCTGTTGCCCTCAGTGGAACTTATAAGTTGAAATTTAGTAAAAGCACACATTTAATTTTTTTTCCAGTTATGTCCAAGAATATGCTTGTGAAATGAAGTGTAAACTGAAACTTTTTTCACTGCAGATTAAACACTACCTGCAGAGCTGGCAATCTGGTTGCCTCAGGTGGAGTCTGGTAGCCAAACACATGAGGATTGCTTCACTCTGCTTTTAGCCTCAGACTTGGTTTTGCACAATCTTTTTCAAAACAATGTTTTATCAGTGAATTCCCTTGGCCTCTGTTAAGCTGTTTGTGGTATATTGTCTTGGCCTGGAAAAATGAGGGGCTGAACTGCTACTGCAGCTTTCAGCTGTTTCTGTCCTTTTGGAAGAGGGGAGAATTTATTGCTGAAATCCCAAAGGGATTGGTGTTTTTGCAGAGACACCTCTGGCCTCACTCAACAGGACAGAGGTCGAAGGAGGACCTACATGACTCTTCGCTGAAGTCTTCATCTGACAGTGACTACTGTCTGCTCCAGCCCAAAATCACCGGACAAAAGCAGTTCCCAAGGGATGCACCCTCCCAGAAATGACCTGGCAAGTGGGTGAACCGTGTGATCAGTGAGAAGTTGGATAAAGTAAGTGGTGTGAAGTAACTCCCCTTTGGTGTTTTAGTTTGATGAAGATTGTGTCAAGTCATGGTCATGTAATAATTTAATTTGTGAAAACCTTTTGGAATTTTGATTCTGTCACACATAGTGACGGGGGCAATCTGTGTAACTGATGAAGGTGCATTTGCTTTTAAAGAACTCTTTAGTGCCGTACCATAATCTTCTATAGAAATGCTTTGCACTTTTTATTTCAATGAAACAAAGTCTTTCCTGGCCTGGTTTCAGAGGCAAGAAGTCACACTATTCTTATGGGAAAGGAATCTGCTTGAACCATGGAAGTAGGAGCACGTTAATGCTGACATGTGTTTTACTCTGCTGTTCCTTTGATCAATAGTTTCTGTATAAGCAACTTCTTAGCATGCACTCATCTTCTCATTTATATTCTCCTCATGTTAAGCCTTTATAATGAGAACATTTGTACTGAATGAAAATCAGTCCCAAGAGACGGCTGGGCTGAGAAATAAAACACACTCATAGTGGAGCAATAATTAGAACAGTACAGGGGAAAACAAAAACCGATATGCCTGCCATTCCTGGCATAGCAAAAAGGGCACTCTGGCATTGATAAGCAAATAATTCTGCAGCAAGAGGCTGGAGTCTGACTGCTGGTTTGTGGTCTCTGCTCCCACTGCTGTTTGTGTTCTTTGTTTAGTGACTCTTGGATGAAAAATGCATTAGCGGGCACTGGGATGTGGAACTGTTTCTTGAAGGAGCTCTCCTCATTGCTGGGAAATAAAGCCCCTTTTTGCCCATGGTGATTAAGGATTAAACCAATCCAAAATGCAGAATTAGGGTAGTTAAGAGGAGATAATTAAAAAATTACACAGGGGGATTTCAGTAGAAGCTTATTTGAAATAAAAGTTGGTTTTCTTTCAGATAAGAAAGGCAGAGATGATTTGAGGTCAAGATTAACTCTAGAGATTCTGGTGGGATTTTTTTAGCAAAACTACAATTTTAATTAAAACTCAGAGAAAGCATTGCATTTCCAGAATACTTTTGACTTTCTTTTTTATCATTTCTTTTCTTAGCCATACAGAGAACTTCAGAGAGGACTGAAACACTCAGAAGATAAAAAGAAAAGATGCTGATATAACTTCAGTCTTAACTTAGAAAAACAAAACATAACAAAAAAACAAGGCAAAGAAGAGATACCAGCAACTAATGATAAAATTCAAAGGTAGCTGCCAGTGTGAAAAAAAATTACTAAGTCCAAATATTTACAAGAATAGAGGATGCAATGAAGCAAACTAGTAGCGTTCTCTCCATCTGGTCAGTCAAATGAGCACTTGTGTTTGTCACTCTGCTGTACTGTACAGGCAAATGTCCCATTTCCCATCACATTTTCCAACCAGATACATCCAAGGAAGAAGGCTGAATGAGCACTATTGGCTGTGAAATGCCACTCTAGCAGAGTGCTCAAGTGAAGGGTTACAAGCAATATTGCAGGATAGAGGCTAAGTCGAGGAAAAGTCAACGCAGAGCTCAGAGAGATGACCTCTAGAGAATCAGGAAGAAGCAAAGGAACAAAGTGTGCATTTGAAGCTCCGTTTATCACTGTGCAGGTCCTCTGAACTTTCATTACTTTCAGAGGTTACCCCTTGTCTCTATGTGAAAAATTACAGAAAAATCAAAATTTCAAAAGGATTTCAGAAATGAAATTATTACATGACCCTGACTTGGAACAGTTTCCATAAAGCTAAAACACTGCTTACTTTATCCAACTTCTGTCAAAGCGGAGTAAGTAGTCAAACTCTTGAATGTGACAGAGAGCTACAGGAAATTAATTGCAAATTATCTTAAATTCTGAAGTGTTTCTGCTGCCAGCCAGCAGAGCAGAGTGGGCAACAAACCTCCCTGCTCTGGAAACAAATGAATGACTGAATGTTTGCAAGTGGCTCAAGGTGATGGCTGCATCATCAAGCCTTGTTCGTGATAAGTACAAGAAATTGGAATACAAACCTCAGCAAGCTTATTTAGGTTAATTACCAAAAAAGGGTCCATAGCAAAACCAGGCAGAATAATCAAGTAAATGTAACTTGATAAATTAAAACCTTCTTTACCATTGTGCTCTAAAATTAGATGTAACACTGGACTGGGATGGATCCTATTTTTTGTAGAATGAGTTCTAATAAAGGGAATATGTGGAGAATGGCTAGAGCAATATTCTAAATAAATCATTCTGCAAAGGTAAATAAGGTGTTTCAAAAGTGAAGGTGCAAAAAGGGAAAAAATAGTTAAATTTTTTACTAAGTCCACATATTCTTAACTCACTCCATCCATCCATCCATCCATCCATCCATCCATCCATCCATCCATCCATCCATCCATCCCAGTAAAACTTCAAGTGCAGAGACAAGTCTAACGTGTATAGTTCCATTGCACTTAAAAGCATAAAAATATGTTAATAAATGAAACACAACTGAAACTGCTTTTGGTGGTAGATGTAGAAAACAGAAAAAGAGATTCATTGCTCTTTGAGTGAACACTGCCTGTGACCTGTCTGTTACCTATTTATTCTATAATTTTTCATGTAGACATAGTAATACTTTTTCTAGAGATACAGGAAAGGCACCAAATACAGAGAACACTCACTTAATTTGTACTTTAAGGTTATAAAAAAGGAAATTAGGTAGTGCATTTTTTGAGAGACTGGAAATTAACTTGATTAGTTATATACTAGACAGTTTTTGCACTTTCAGTATAAAAGGGTGTACTACTTTGAAAATGACATGGATAAAACACATTATGGAACATAACTGGATTTAGTGATGGATTTAAAGGTTAAAAGATGAGTACGGAGAAGCCACAGATCAATTTGTCTTGTTTTGTCTTGTTGCCATCCTGTAACTTCAGACTCTTGGAGGACCACTTTTCATCTGTCATAACTGCAGATACGCTCCTTCATAATTACTTACTAAGTCTCTGGGTTCTTTACTGCTGTAGCATTTCTGGATCATCTGCATGAATTACTAATGTATATACATTTGTAATTTACACTAGGGAGTGTGATGGACTAACAGGCTGGAGGCCATGGGATCAAAGGGAAGAAGGATCTTCTCTGTAGTCAGTGAAGTCATCAGGGTCAAGAAGAGAGGCTAAAAGACTGTGTATGGGGATCCTGATCTCTGGGTAGAGCAATGTGCTCTACCACCCCAGAGGAGCAGCCTATACCACCCGCACATGAAAACCTGGGCTGGGAAAGTGGACATGAGCAGGTTCAAAATGTGCCTCTCTTTCAGCTCAGTTTCTTTGGGTATCTTCAACCAGGCCTACAGAGACACCACAAACTGAACATGTACAACTGAAAAGCATGAAGTGACTCTTCATTACATAACACATTACAAGATGGGGTTTTACAAACTACTAAGCTAAGCTTTAACATGCTCCCCACCCCAAAGTCTCTCTGCTGGTCAGGCGGTCATGAATTAGTAGGAGAGGGGTCAGTCTCCACAGTCCCCATGGACCAAAGTCTCCATGATACTGAGCTGCCCCCTGCCACCCCCTCCACTAGTGTTGGTCCACCATCGTTGTGAGCCAGCGATTCCTGCATTGCTGACCTCCTGCCACCCCATCTCACATCTTTCATCCAGCCTCCATCAGAACTGCACAGGGGAGCGGCCAACATGAGAGTTTGTTCCCAGGCTGTGGGAGCCACAACATGCCCAGCAGCCTCACCACATCCACATCTGTCATGTGGGCTGTTCTCCACACCAGCAGACACTTCCATCCAAACACTACATTAGCTTATGCATGGGTGGACTAATGCTACTATTTGTATTCCAGACTCAAACTGGTTCTTGCAAGAATTAGATTAAGGAGGTTTCAGAGAAGTGTTAGCTAACATTTGTTAATCATTATTCTTTAATGTAATCTCAGAGCACTTGGCTCTGCCAAAATATTGGACATTTTCTTCACCCTGTCTCATTTCCTCACTCTGGAGAAATCTGAAGAGAAGCTTGCCTTAGCATCAGCTGGCCCCAGAGGATTAGTCACAGAGGCACAGGAAGCCTACGGCAATGGACACTGAACATACAGATAAAATCTTCTTTTTGCACGTAGTCTTCTCCTTCCTCTGGTTTACTTGGAAGTCATCCTTCAGTGCTTCTTTGGTGGGGGCTATGCCACATGGGAAAGCTCAGTTTAGCTGTTTTGTGAAACTCATCCTTTCACTAACCATGTTATTTAGATTTGAATGTTTGTGTAAGACCAGTTTAAAAATAAACACAAGCCCAGCATAGACCTAGCAAGTCTGGTGTGAACATGTTGCAGCATCTATGTTAAACTCTCCCAATATTAAAGGGACTTCATAATCCTACCAATGCTTAGCCTGGAAATCACTCAGATATATTAAGAAGCTTTCAAAAGAAATTAGAGTGGCTTTAGCCTCTCTATCTCAAAGCTTTATTAATTGTACAAGCAGACATACCAAGTTATGCACAAAGTAAGCACAAAGTACTTACATGAACTTTGTTCTTCTGCTGCAGAAGTCCATGTCATGTAAGTTATGTGGCATGAAGAGTTTTGCTCATTCATGTGAACACCATAAGGTGCTTTATTGGAGAGAAAAAGGCTCAGAGTGGCAGCACACCCAGGAGCTGAGCAAACCTGGGCTAGGAGACACCAGGTCTATAGAATCTGATTTCAAACCAAAGTAATCATAATGAGGGTCTTTCATCACCAGATTTCTCCCTGGTAAGGACAGATAGAGAAGCAGAATCCCCAAACTGAACCAGTAAATATTTATTAGGCAGTTGTTTATAGAATGGCCTGCTGGCATGATGTCTAAAATAGCCCTAGTTTTAATCAGACTGCTGTAGAGTGTGTTTAAAAACTGAAAATGTCCTTGCTACCCAATTGAGGTAAATTCCTCCAGCAGTCTATGGAAAAAATATAACCAGTGTGCCACATTTGCACATTAACAGAAATTTAAAAATACTAAGACCAATACTGAATAGCTTTAGAACCCTTGTTCTGAGCCTCTGGGATAAACACAGTTAAATAATGGCAAAATAAACCTGTGAACATACTTACAAATTCATTCCACAAGCCACAGTGTTGCTTTTTATGGGATCAAAAATCATGCAAAAAATTATGCAAGGATATTCAGCCAAGTTTTTATGACAAACAAAACATTAGAGAAACTCAACATTTTTTGTCTGTTTTTGACTCTTTCTCTTATGGGCTCCCTCCAGCTCAGAATATCCTGTGATTTCAGAGCCAAATGAGAATAGGAAAACTGTCTCCTGTCTTAGCAGGTATTACACATATCAAGCTGCAGTTTACATGCATTAACGTATTACTTTAAACCAAAAATTTTTCCCCTCTGCTTTACCCATGTGACTGTAAGAGCCGAGATAGCACTAAGAGTCATGTTCCCACTTGTAGGAGCTCCTTCATCTGAGTGTTTCTTCCCCTGGCACATCCTCCCAGTTTCCAGCAATCAACCCTTAAGGGACTTGGTGAGTGGGAACTTGCATCTGGAGCTGGAAGCTGTGATTACTAGCCTGATTAGCAGAAATGAAAATTATTTCCAAAGAGCAGAGAAGAGACCTAAGATGATAATAAAAGACAGTTGAAGTTGTAAGTGAATTAATGAGCAGAAGACAAACTCAGTCCTACTTCACAATAATAATTTGAGGGCTTTTTGGTATAGTCGCAATTCTCACAGAAGCAGAGATGGGCTGCAAAATGTGGAGTGGCTTGGGTTGCTCTCATGCCCTGCTAGGCACGGATCTGAACCCACAGTGTACACAGCAAATAGCCAGGCTCATGCTACACCATGGTGCTTAGCATCCTGCAGCAAGCCTTCCCCAAAGCTCTTTGAAACTTAAACTGGCAGCTGTTCTTTTACTGCTGTGCCAAATCAGAAATGTTTGGCTGCCAAGGTCAGGGAGATGTTCCCAGAAACAGGTTGGTGGGCAGCTCTGTTTTTCAGACAGGACATTGCAAATCCTCACCCCCTGGGATGATTTGCCTCCAGCTGAGGCACGATGGCCTCCAACTGAAGAGCAGCCATGTGGTTGTGCCTGGCATAGATGTGGTGCCTTGAGCAAGATCACCTTCTCACAGGCAGGCAATCTGGGTAATTTACACACTCCCAGGGCAAATGTCTTTCAACTAGATCAGAGAGTCAAATGCAGTATATTGGACCAAACAGATAATGCACGATAGATTGTGCTTGCAGAAAATAAAGATTTATTTTGAAAGAAAACCTTCTTAGTGTGCTATTAAATCAGGATGAAACGTTGCCTGAAGAATAGTTACAATTGAAATTACACTTCTGTATTTCCACTTTGGGGTTTGGGGATGAAGTAGCATTGCCAGAGCCAGGAGAAAGTCTGGTTCTTTTTAGTGCACAAAAGCTGCTAACTGGAGAGAATGTAACATTCATGTTGCTTTTCTGTTATGTTCCTTTCCTATTTATCTTTCCTATTTATCTATACATTAAATTATGGGCCTTCTTGAAGACATGCCAGCAGGCTGGATAAGTGTTATTACTCAGTGCTTCAACAGCCCAGATCATTTCAAAATATTGTGTTGCAATAAGGAACATCAGAGGAAGCTGGCAAGACTCAAACAGAAGAAGGGTTTTGTATATAGTAGATTATCGACCTGTGTAACCTACTGCAGAAGGATCTTGTTAGTGGAAAATCTTTACATGGCTTGGGGGATAAAATGGAGGGCAGGAAATCCACTGTGGGTTGACACCAAAACCACAGCCACTTTAGGAAAGCTCCAGCTGTAAAGCTTTTTCTGTCTTTTAAAATATGAAATTTTATAAATGTTTCATTTGGCCAGTTTGCAAAACATGTGACCTTTGTTACCCTGACTCCTTGGGCTTTGGAAAACTCCTGTACTATTCATTTGATCATCTACAGGAAAAGCATTGTTATCAAACTGAGATCGGATTACCACGTAGGCCTGGTAAATTCACAAGAGCCTACTGAAGGTGATAATATGTGCAGATTGCTCTTTTAAAGCCCAAGGGGATTTTCATGCTTCAGCAGTATCCTTCCCACCACTGGCACAGGAATTATCATCATCCCTTGCACCTTAGCTGAATTTAGAACTCCTTGCTAACACAAAAAATCTACTTGCTATTTCTCTTCTATTTGAGGGTGTGTTTTCTTCTCATATGGGAACCACCTTATATTTCTGTATTTTTATCCTTGTTGTCCAGTGTGCCTTTTGTGCCCTAGGACAGACCATCTGGACTGATGTGACTAAAACTGAAGACATTGTTATCATTCATGTCATATGTAGTCTGGGATGATGATTTTTTTTTATATTTCCTACTTCCTTCCTAATAATTCATAATGTTGAGTTTAGCTTTTTGATCACTGTCCTGAACTAAGGTGAAATTTTCAGATAAATACACTGTTTGCAAGAGCTTTTTCCTGGGTAGCAATAGCTCTTTTACAGCCCATTATTGTGAATGTGTAATTAAGGTAGGTTTTGCATTGATTTGTATTTATCAGTATTGAATTTATTCAGCCTTTGCATTATTTATTGATATTCTTGCAAAATATTTTTACAGGTCTTAGTAGACTAAGCTTTGACTACTGGGATTAATTCAATATTATCCGCAAATGTGTCTCCTAAGTCTTCACATTTTTTTCATGATCACTTACAAATATTTATGACATTCTTTATTTCCTATTACTCTACTAATTTTATAATCATAATTGCTTAGTTTCTTTAATGCACTTTGAGAAGAGACATTGTTAAAATTATTTGATGATTAGCTCATCCTTAATTGTATGTTTGTTGGTATCTCCAAATAGCTCCATCATCTTTTACTCTAAAAGCCATGTTGATTCATTCCATATATGACATATTTATCTATTTCCTAATGTTTTCCCATTAATCTGCTCAGTGTATAAGGCACATTCATCTCCTTCTAATTCTCAACATTTCCTCAGGGGTTTCATTAAATATTGATGCTACATTTACCAGTTTTGAGTCCTTGGGATCTGAACTAATTTTAAGCAATGGGGTACAGTGTGGTCATTTCAAAACATCCTAGAACAGAGTCATGCAGAAATTACTCATTTTCTGGTAGCCAGACTTTACCATGTCTGTCTGCTTTGCTGCATTGCTTCATTCCGGAGGAAAAGCAGGGCACGCTTAGCACCTCATCCACCTGCAGATGAGCAGCACCTTTCATTTGTATCGGTTACTTTCAGTTCCAGCACTTTTGGATTTACCATGCTGCTTATAATGTCCTGACAGGAAGTAGTAAGAACAAGGACCTGCTGCCAGTGACCTACCTGCTGTAGAGTGCCCTTTCAGCTGGAAGGTTTTAGTAGTCCTTATGCCAAACTATACTGTGAAAACTGTGCTAGATACTTTATTGATAGAAGTGCATAGATAAGCTTATTTTCCTATATGAGGAGCTCATAGAGATGGGTTCATGTGCAACTGCCTACTTCTGACTTCAACAGTTACCAGAAGAAACTTGGACCATACAAGCCTTGCAAATGAAACAAAAAAGGGCCCTTCTTCTCTTTCAGATGAACAATTTGGCTAATAAATGCTTCCAAGAGCACCTCAGGGAAGAAAATAGAGATCCTAGTGGAGGTAAAATTGCATGGCTCTCTCCTTTCCTACTTCTGCCAAGGCTCATGCAGGTGAAATTATGGCACAGGCCCAGACAGCCATTCCTTGTAGGAAGGAGGTGATGGGAGATCTTCCAAGTATTTACAACAGTTCTTTTATCTTTACTGTATTTAGATTTGATCAACTTGAGGGGTAGGAAATAAGGTTCTGAGAGAGAAATAATTTAATGAAAAGAAACACTCTGCATGTGGGAGTTAATAATATTTTATACAAGAAACTTTGTTTCTGGCCTTCAAAAAGAAAGATGCTTTCAATTTTCTGTAATGCTAAAGCCATTTTGCACCATCTGGATTTACGTTGCAGTTTTCAAGCAGAAAATTTTTTCATTCCTGTGTAACCTTCATATCTTAGTTGCTGTGATCTCTAAAACTCAGTTACAGTAATGATATTTTATAAAAATAGACTAAATATCAAGCATCAAATACCAGATTGATTTTCTCTTCAGAGATTCTGTTTCTTTAATGTGCAAGTTATTTTATCCTGGCAAGGAGTCTGTTACAGCACTTTCCCTTCTGCTGGTGATGGAAACAGAGCCCTGTTCAACCCATGGCTTGAGCCCAAACCTGCTAAGTGTACTGGTAATGCTGCCTGTGATTTTAGCATGATGGAAAGCAGACTTGAAAGATTCAAGGTCCCATCAGCCTTCTGAGGAGTGTGGCAAGAGTAACAGATTCAAGAATCCAATATAAGTCTTTGTTTTCAAATGTAAAACTCAGCACTAGAGAAGATCTTTGGCATATACCAATGTAGTTTTATTGACTTGAGTTTATTCTACATCAGGACAAACCTAGCTGAAAATTTACTTTTAGGATGATCTTTTCCTCAATGACAAACAGATGTGTCCAGACAAAAAAAAATTCTTGTATATTTAGACACAGTCCACAGCACAAAACCCATTTGCAAGAGTATAAGTGCTTGAACTTCAGTTCACAGAATCTGTCATCTTAATATTTAAAATAAATTCAAAGTAAATGCAACAGTCTCATGCCTCCAGTTATCTCAACTCCCAGATGTAAGTAATCCTGGCAAATCCATTTAGAGATAACAGTAGGTGTTTAGATACCAAATTGAAATAGCACCTTAACCTTATGCCTGGGTTAGAACAAAGTTTTCCTTATGATTACTTGGATTTCCTGCTTCCGTTTGGGCTGAAACTACTCTGAGAACAGTTTAACTCAACTATGCACCAGTTTCAGTCATAGCAGCATCTGTGAAACAGAGAACGACACATGAAAAAGCAAAAATTAGCCAGGCCTAAAAATCCCATTATATTTGTTTGCCATTAGCTATTACTTTGAAATTAAAATCTGAAGCAGAAACCTTCCTTTGAGGAAAAGCTGCTCATATATTTCTTTTTTTGGAAAGGTCTCTCTTCCCTCAGAAAAATGCTGAAAATGCCAAGAAACAAACATGCAGTATCTGTAAGTTTTTCCAGCTGGGCAGCTTTGTTCAGCTAAAATATTCTTAATCTCTTAAGCGTGATCTGATGCCACTTCTTCGCAGGCTGCATGAGTCCTCTTCTGACCTTGTAAATTGAGTTTATATGTATACTCATCTACAGCTGTCATTTGCAATGCCAGAGGCAATTCAATTGTTTTGTACTTTCATTAGTCCCCTATTGATCGGTTCCTCTTCCTTTCTGCTGTGCACAGAAAGGTATATTTCCTGTTTCTATGTGCTGTTAAACAAAACCCCTTAACATTTTTTGGCATTTTGATGGCATTTGAAACTAATCTTACCTGGTTGTTCTTAAAGCAGCATTTTAATTTAATATTTTATTTAAAGCAAACTTTGAAGCAACTTTATGTGGCCCTGGAAGTTCTGCTCTAAACTCTTAGTCAATCACTTCTCCTCCCTCCCTCCAACCCTCCCAGCATCTGTTAAACTGAGTACTGGGCTGAGAAGTGGGAGGCTTTCCTCAGCTAGGTGAAGGCATTCCTGACAAACACTGTGGCGTGCCCTCTAAGGCTGCTGGTAAGCACGGCACCCTTGCACACTGTGGGTGTCATTAGCTGGGACTCTGGCACCTCTGAGGTCTCAGAGAAGAGAATCTGCAATTGCCAGAGAGCAGCCATGGGAAAATCCTGACCTGCCTTGTTCACTCTTGTTCACAAGATCACTATGATATATTAAATTGGCATAAGCTTTCTTTCACGCCCTGAAGCTGCAACACTACCATCCCATTTCTCCAGCTGCCTTCTGTCCTAGGACATTTGCTGACCCATGGGAAAACAGATCTCTGGTTCATGCCCTTTGGAGGCAGTGCTCTTCTGGCAGCTGGGATTGCCATGGTGGGATGTCTCTACCTTGTGTTTTGTGTTTTGTTCTCATTCTGTGGTCATCAGACAGTAGGACTTTCTGTTTTCAGTTTTCAAATTAAAAATATCATTAACTTCAATATTTTTATGATATTGGTTTGGTTTTGTGTTAGTGGGGTTTTGAACTTTTGAAACAGCTTGGACATCTATAGATCTAGGAAAACATGCTGTTTAAATGCTCATTAGCACAGAGGAAAAAATAAAAACTACTTTCAATTTTTTTACAGCAAATCCCAAAAGCTTAATGTCATGTCTTTTAAACATGTTATTTTTTAATTGTTCATGCTTGCATTCAAGAGTGTTTAGGTGAGTTACTGGAGTAGTGACCAGGTGTGAGGTCTCACAACATACAATTTGAGAGGTGCACTTAAACATAGGGACATAAGACAGTTTGCTAGTCAGGAAAAACTACACTAAATTTTCAGGTCTGTGTGTTTTCATGTTCCCCAGCCTGCACAGAACAGGACTAAAGCCACTGGAAGTGGCAACATGCCACTTCATCAGTGCTGAATCCTTCTGCCAGAATGACTCAACTTCAGCCATGTGATATGTAAGCAAAAATAGGAATAATCTTGGGCACTGGTTTATGGTACGAAAGATCAGCTATTGAAAGTTGAATTGTTACAAACTTTCTTTTAATCTGAAAAGTAATAGGACAGACATGAAAAATCTCTCACAGGGAATGGTCTCTCCATTGCAAAGGCCTTTCTTGATGCTACTGGAAAATGTCACCTGAATTTCTGACTCAGTCTCCAGCAGAGAAATTCTCCTGCCAAAGTCCCATAATTCAACATGGAAATCCCAAGTGTCATGTAATATATTCCTGAGGGAAAATATCATATGAAAACTGTCCTTTTTTTTGTTTGTTTGTTTGTTTTTTTTTTTTTTGCCTCTGTCTTTTGCCCACACTTCCCAGAACTTTGCATTTGTCCATGAAGTTTGTTTCCATGAATTTTTTCTTTTCCCTCAGCCCTACCACCTGTTGTGGTTCAGGCAGAGATGTGCTTTGTCCACCTGTGCAGGAGCACCTAGCTCCCTCTAGGCACGGAAAAAACCCTCTGCCTGCTGCTATCAGTAACAAAGACACTGCCTGGGACAAGTTGTGTGGCACACAGCTGCAGGGTCCTGCTCTGTCTTGGGCAGTGATGAGTCCTGAGCACTTAGTGGGGAAGTGGAGTTACTAGAGCAAGCTTAGAAACAGTGAAAGCCTCAGGAAGGGACCCCAGCACCTGCCCCCTTTGGTTCAGCTTTGTCCCAGTGACACAAGAGAGCATCCTGGGGTGCTTGGGGTATCTCCTTTGCCTGAACCCAGCTATGATAGACATCTCCTTTCCCTGCCAGCAGGCTGCATTTTTGACCACCATGTTGGGAGGGGAGTAGGCTTTCCAGTAAACTTTCTGGTCAGGAGACCCTTCTCCCTGGCTGTGCCACCTCATTTCAATCCAGACTTGGCCAGAAATGGCTTAATATGGTGCAAAGTTCTTGCCTGTGGGAACAAAGTCACTGAACTGGTCTTGGGGCAAGTTCTTCATCTTCCTTCAGGGAAGCTGAGTATCTCATGAGCCACAGCAATTCCTGAGCTGGCTGATAGCAATTCCAGCCCTGCCCCATGTTGCAGACTCACCATCTCCCTTGCTGAACCCCCCTGCAGAGCCCCTTTGTGCCATTGATTATTTAAAATGACATTCCAGTAGTGTCCAAGAGCCCAAGTCCTTGGTGGTCTCTGGGGCTCTGGGAGTTGCTCCTAGGCATATTTAAAGGCATCCAGATGATTGCAGCAAAAAAGACAGGGTACAGCCACACAGCCCTCTGCATTTCCAATCTTTAAAACAAATACAATTCTCTCTACTCTAGCTTGCACTAATGAGGAAGTTTTAATTACATCCTGAGAAAAAACAGCGTGATCCTTACTGTTTTGAGAGTTCAGGTTTCTGCAGCACAGACCCTTTCCTTCAGCTCCCCCACCCAGAGCTGAGCTGCTCAGGGCTCCTCTGCTTTCTTTTGTCCTCACTTCACTCCACAAAACAAGTGTTCATATCCCCTGTGGATGAGGGTTAGCCGAGGCAACATGGCTCCTGGTTTGCCATATACATGGTGCTGAGCGTGGCAGGGTTTTAGTGCCTCATGGTTGGTTTGGGAAGGAGCAAACTGAGCAGAAGAAATCACTACCACTTACTTGGCATGGAATGAACCCCTGGATTCTGGGGTAAGGTGCCATTGGACGCTCAGGGACTATAAATTGTGCAAGTTGTGCTTTCCCACTTCCGTCCAGTGCATGTTGGAAGTCAGATGACAAAATCGGAATTAAATGAGCAAAGAATCCAAATCATCACATTTTTTAAGAGCCAGAGCTAAAAGGCAGCTTGGAAATGAAGTGTTTTCACACAGGCTGAAACAACAGTGAAAATACAATGCTGCAGCTACTGCGTGCAAGCACTGGCTTTGTAGGAGTGCTGAACTGAGGCAGACCAGCTTGCACATAGGTAATAGACAGATAAAAAGGACACTTACAGGAGCCATTCCCAACACAGTTTAGCAGATTTTAAACCTGCTGCAAGAGATCAAAGCCAGCAAGTATGATGTGCTGGAGAGAAGAGCAGAGAATCGTAGGCATTGTCCAGGCATCAGATTCACTGGATTAAATGAAACCCCTGGACAATCACAGAAATGGACCATAACCAAGGGAAAACAAACCCAGAACACTCGGTGCATTCAGTCCTGTCCCACTGGACATACTGGAAGGATCACCCAAACAAAACCAGTTCAGTTTTTCATGGACAGCTGGGTTATATAAATCTGGCATGTGGGCAGCTGTAGGTGACAGGAGTACCAGGATGTCCATGTCCTCCCTTTGGGTGCACAGCCCCTGAAAAAAGGGAAATTGTTTATCTGAACATTTCAGGCTGAGGATCACCAAAATAGCACCTGTCAGACAGCTCAAAGCATTTACATTTCAGTCACCACCTGGACCAAAGTATCTATGCTGAAAGGCAGCAGATCAGATTTTAGAGAACAGTGATTTCCCTCTCTCCAGAGAGTGGAGGGGTCTTGTCCATGCCCAGAAGTGTGGTGTGCCAGGGCTGCTGTCACTAGCTCTGTCTCCCTACCTCATGCAGCCACACTCATTTTGCATGGCCAATGCACACTGTGGGTTCCTGCCCTGCTTTCCTCTTATTTTCCACTTGGAAAGATATATTCATGCTACAATCATGCCCCTCTTACTACCACAGTTATCACCTGATAACTTAAATGAACTGAAAAAATCCTGTCAGAAACTATTTGCCAATCTTATTTTTAATTGTTACTTTTCCTAGGATTTGGGGGAGGCTGCTATATATATATTGCATTGCATTATTCACAATTACAGTATTTTTTAAATTATTTGCATTATATTATCACCTTTCCACAGCATCTGAAACTTCTTTTCTCATAATAAAGAAAAGCTTTCTCAACAAACTCTTTTGGGGTATGGATTATGTCTACTGATGTTAATTTATTCTCTGAATTTTCTTAACTTCCTTAGGAGTTACTAGAGACATCCTAATAGGATACAGGCAACTTGAAATATTTCCAAATACAGGACAAAACATGTAAAAAACATGCAAGATTTTTAAATTATTCACAGAAATCAAATGATTGATTAGTTGCCAATGGGATTCACAGGTATGTGCACCCACTTTTGTTAGTAAGTCCCTCTAATTTTTGGTAGTAGGTGGAAACATCAAAAACAGCCAGAAATTTTAAGGTCACTCATCTTATTGTGTGCCATCAATGTGGTTTGTGTCACTTTGAGCAACACAGCCGGTGCATGGGAGACCAAGCAGAAGTGATGCTACTGCTATTTATCATCCATTCTCTTTTAAAAATAGTAAGATTATTTATAACTAACAGATACCACCCACCATATCACACAGGGAGGTGTGTTCTTACAGACACAGACTGCTCTGAGTGCTTCAGCTTAACTGAATGTGAGGCAGGTCCAGCACAGCATGTAAACAAATTTCATCTTATGGCTCCTTTGTTCAGTCACAGAGTTGGTTTCTGTTTCAGGTATTTACCAGCCTAGAACATGAAATAAGATAACACAAACCCTCAGTATACTGTTGCAGTTTTGTTTCATTCTTTGCTCTGGACTGACGTTGAGAGCTTTTTTGATATAATACAGAGATCTAAACCCGAGTGTGTTATATTATCCTTCATTAATTCAGCCCATTTATTTGATAATAAGAAGAAATTGGACCCAACGTGAGGACTGATCAAATTAAGAGATCCTATTTGCAGTAAATTTGATCAGGCTTTTCACAATTCAATTGATATATTTTGAGGATATATTTAACAACTTCAAAGGAGAAACAGATCTCTGAACACTCACATCTCTGTTACACCAAACCATTGCTTCAGGCATTGGAAGGAAAATATTGCAAGCACGATTAAGTTACTGGGACACTGTGTAAATGTATTCCTTCAGATTTTTTTCCCCTAGTCTATTTTACATATTAGAAAATCTATGCAAGGCTTGTGCAATGATCACACAATTGTGAACTATGGCTGAATTGCATGTGCAGCTATCATAAAGAGAGTATATTCCAGAAGATAAGCTTTTTCATTTGTTATGAGTATAATACAATCTCAAGACACAGGGGTCATATTTTTGTAAATATTCACTAACTTGTTTCTATCCTGAATGTGAAAGGAAAATGCATTTTGCCAGGAGTGCTCCCAACTCTTTTTGTGAGGAGCTGACACCAAGGGCTGAGAAAATGTTTGGAATTTCCTCAGAGAAATCCTGCTGTTAGAGATCTCCAACCCTGCTATCCAATCTTCCGGGTAAATAGTTTTTGTGCCTCTGAAAGGTGTGTAAGGTTTAAAGGCTTGAGAAGAGACATTCCAGAGTCCCATGTATCCAGCAGGTAGAGCTGAGATTCCTGCTGTCATGGCAAGTGGATAGAGGATGCCATGAACAGGAACAAAGAGCTGCATCCAACATTTGTATTAGAAACTGTGTGGGGAAAAGACATGCAAAAATCTCTGATGCCTCATTAGTCTACTCCCACAGCATCATTAGATCAGTTGGGTCAGCTTTCTAAAGGCTCCAGATGATTGAATTAGACAAGGATAGGTCAGATTATTTCTGCCTTACTGCCATCATTACAGTGCCGTAAACATATCAATTAAAAGAGTTTGCTCCAACAGGATTCCTGCTATTACTAATTCAATGGCTGCTATTGTAAAGAAAACCACCTTCGTGGTAGCCCTGAGGAGGCTGTGACAGCGGAGTGTGTTGGAATGCTTTGGTTTGGGAGCCAAGGAATATCTCTCTTTTTCCTGGGAAGAGTACACATGACTGGCTGTGATGTAAAGGAAGCAGTGACAGGGGGCCAAGACCCCAGGTTTGTGTGGCAAAGCTTTTATCTACGCAAGAAACAAAATTCAGCTGTGCTTGCTTTTGAGAATTTTGGGAGCATTGCCCACCACAATGGGCTTGTTACCCCCCAGTTAGATCAATCCCAATGCCATGTCATCCTCCCAGCTGGGAAATAGCTCTTTTCCCTGGACACTCCAGGAATGTGTTGCAAAGATGCTGTCATACCATAACCATGATGTGTACTGGGCTTTTGGGACTTGAAGACCATTTGGTCTTCACACCTAATGCTTTGCAGGGAAAAAAAAAAAAAAAAAAGTTTTCAGGCTGAAAAAGTATTTCCTCAAAACAGTAACAAGAACAATGGTGTGGGATAGCAGTACTAACATAGAAGTATTATATATTAAGAAATCAATGTCTGAATAATTGTGGGTGAGCTAATAGCTTACTGATCAGAGAATCAGAGAATTGCTAAGTCTGGAAAGGATCTCTAAAATTATCTAATCTAAGCATTAAGCCAGCACTGCCAAGCCCACCACTAAATCATGTCCCCAAGTACCACATCTAAATATCTTTTAAGTATCTCCGGGGATGATGACTCAACCACTTCCCTGGGCAGTCTTTCCAATGCCTGACCTCTCTTGCAGTGAAGAAATTTTTCTTAATGTCCAATCTAAACCTTCCCTGCACAACTTGAGGCCATTTCTTCTTGTCCTGTCACTTGTTACCAATTAAGGTTTTAAAAAACTGGAGGACATTTCCAAATACTACTCTCTGAAGACTTGTAGTTAAAATGCAGATCTATACTCAGACCTGGGGATTATGAGATCTTAAAGCTTTCACATCAGTCACCCCACATCATAAATATTTTGTTATGTATATTGGTTATGATTTTGCAAAGCCAAATGGTGTGTGGGACTCTTAAGTTCTGAATATGTTCTTTATTTGCATAAAATACATATCTCTTCCAAAGCACACTAGTTTTCTCACAGACCCTGTAGAATGGGTGGATCTTTCTTCCTAATGCCTGAAAACTGTTAAATTCACAAAGCAATACTCAAATGACGTAATTATTAGCATTACAGGCCAATCCCCTAAGCAGAAATTGTGGAAAGATCCCTTTTATGAGAGGGTGGCTGCTGTAGCCAGGGGTGATCTGGCCTTGCTATCCGAGACTGACTCCAGCTGATCCATCACCAGTTCATTGATGCAGCACAAGAAAGCACTGCTGCACAGCTCTGTCCATCTGGGTTGAAATTGTTGCTGCTTGTACATCTTGGCTACATGGGTGGTCACATTTATGACTCAAAGAGTGCTGCTATCCATCACATTGTCCTTCTTTTCAAAACTTCCTCTGTGTTTGTTCATTCTCCCTGTGCTCGGAATAAGCCTGCTTTTATACCAGATATTTCTGCCACCTTCTTTCACTGCACTATAGCCAGGCATTGCTGGAACATGGACCCGAGGTTGCATTTCCCAGGACAGACCTGTCTGGTTGCGTTATCCCTCTTTCTCTGAACACTGCAGGCCTGGGGCTTTCAGCTGCACGAGCCCCTTGTGTCACTGCATCACTTCATCCCCTCGCATGGCATGTGGTGCCTTGAGGGAAGCCCAAGCTACAGCGCTGCTTTTTCTCTAGCATTGGGTGTGGTGGGGACCAGCAGCAGTTGCCCAGAACTTGCAGTACCATAAAGGTTGAGTAGTACAACCTTTGCTGCCCTTTAACAGCAGAAGTGCCCAAGAGAGAAGGGCATGTCCTGAGCAGGAATTTGGAACATCCAGGTATGCTGGAAGAGGACGCCAACAGTGGGAGTATCTGGGAAGGAATTACAACTGCTACTGAGAGAAAAAGTATCTTCTTACCTATGGGACAAAGGTCATTTCTTCACAAGTTGCTGGTTTCCAGGGCACCATAGGAAGGTGACAATTAAAAAAAAAAATTAAAAAATCCATAATTCATATACATGAAAATCTTATATTCACTTTTAGAAAAAGGGCAGGAACATCTATAATCAGGGATCTTGGACATCTCCAGCTTTGTTAATTGGCTCATTTGTACTGGAGTCTGAATCAGGATTACTCATATTCACCAGATTATTCTTGTCTTTATCATGACCCAAAAGAAGAAAGATATGTCTCAGGCCAACCTGAAAATCATAACCAAAAGCTGTTATAAAAGCCTTCACTTTAAATTGGAGTTTTCAGTACAGAGAATTAACAACTGTCAAGTCATATCTGTAGCTTTCTGCAGAGGCCCTTCTGCTCAAGGATGTCTGCTGCAGTTTTACATTTTCTCACATTTTCAGTATTTTTGCTCACCACCAAGTTGTCTGGAGACAGCTGTGAATGAGGAGGAGGAGATAGAAAGAGAGCAAGGCCCCAGGTGGAGCTGTCATAGCTGGAAAGCTCCATCTCCTCAACAGGGACAAGGGGCACAACTGTAGATTCTGATGAGAAAAAAGCCCTGTCCAGACTCTGAAGAGGCAGCCTCTGTGGTGTGCCCTCTTCCTGAAGGGAAGGCATGGCAGCCCATGTGCCCCAGAAGAGCGATCTCCCACAGCACTCGGGGACCAGGCTGGCCATGCAGTGTGCTACATGGCTAATTATAGACTATTGAAGAATGCAAACCTACAGAGTCTAATTACTGCTAATTTATTGCATCAACCATTTAAAATCAAAGAGTGAAAGAGGAAAAAAAAATACAACTGTTTTTTCAGCAAGTGAAAAGTATTGAATTAAGCAGGTTGAGTCTCTCACCACCACTCTCTAATCATGGTGTTGCTTCTGCATCTACTGTGTAGGTTTAGCTAGAAGTGTTTTCTAGAGAGAGGATGACAATTAGACAGGTACCTGTGAAAAATGTTGGTGTTGGTTGGGGTTTTTTAGTCTGTATCAGGAGAACACTGCCAACTTGCTATGGAAACAAAGCTATGGAATTGTACAATTATTTAGGTTGGAAAAGACCTTTATGATTATCAAGTCCAGCTGTTAACCCAACATTGCCAAGTCCAACACTAAACCATGTCCCCAGGTGACACAACTACACAACTTTTAAGCACCTTCAAGACTGAGACTCAACCCTTCCCTGGGCATCCTGTCCCAGTGTTTGACATTTTAGTGGTGATATTTTTGTAATACCCAATCTACACCCCCCCAGCACAGTTTAAGGCTATTTCTTCTCATCCTATCGCCTGTTGTTTGAGAAAAGGGGCCGACCCCCATCTGGTTACAACCTTCTTTCAGGCAGCTGTAGAGAGTGAAAAGGCTTCCCCTCAGCCTCCTTTTCTCCAGTCCAAAAAAACCAAAGTCCCTCAGAAGCTCTTCATCAGACTTGTGCTCCAGACCCTTCTTCAGAAGCCAGGGAGAACTTGGCTTTTTGCCTGCTGATAACTGGGAATGTGTCACAGGGCAAAGCACTACTGGGCTTTCTCTTCTTTCACATGTGGCACTGAAAACATTAAAGAGCACACGCTCACTCCAGACTTCCCTCACCACTGAAGTGGGATCAGGTGGTAGGAGTCACTGATTTTTCTTATGCCATGCTTGCTCTCCTTTGGAAACATAAAATTTCATTCTCATTTGAAGATGAAAATGAGAAATTTCATTGTTTTCACCGATGACACCAGCCCTTTCTTTCCCTCATACCATGTCACTGCAATTTCACAGCAAGCAGCTGAGAAAAAAAATGTATGAATGGCTCTCGGTTCATAGGCAGGCTCTGCTGTGCTTAAGTGGCAGTGCTATAAAAGGGCTAATTGCAGATAGGAGGCCTGCTGAGTTACACATGCCGAACATGGAACTAATTTCTTGTGACTTTCCCTCAGAATTCCTTGCTGCAGTGCCTGCCTAGTCCATTCCAGCAGCTCTAACAGAGATTTTTGTGAAGGGACAGATGGGGTGAGGGCAAGGGTCTCACCCTGCCCACACCCTGTGGTGAAGGTTTTCCTTTAGTGAAGTACTTTCCCTTTGCTTGCTCAGGTCAGGCTGCTTGGCTGGACAGCCTTCCTTTTGGCTAAATGCCACATTTTAAATACAAGATCCCCAAATCTGCAGATCAAGGGTATCCTTAGTTCTCAATAGACCTTCCCACAGAGAAAGTAATTTGAATTTCAATCAGGGCATAAAATGTAGTGTATACTCTACAAAGAAACTGAAGGCAGGCTGAGAAAACATAAATGAGCTTCATTTTAGTTGCTTTCAAGTTCCTTCTGTATAATCTTTTCAGTTCTTATTTACTGTAATCAACATCCATCTGATGGCAATTTGTAGGCAATTGTGCACTACAGTTTGTTCAACACTCAGAGAAAAACTGCATGTTTCTGAAACCTGAGGTAAACTCCACAAATACTTAGAACTCTGGATAGAAGATGAAAAGGCCTTGTAACAGTACACATTGTTCTGCTCTAGAAAAAGGTATTGGGAAGAACAAAGGAGTACCAGTGGCTCCAAGCAGTTTTTTACATCAAGATTATTCCAAAGACAAAAAAGTTAAGAATAGATTCAATCCTTTAATTATTGTGGGCTGTGGCAAGCTAAGTCACCTGGATTCAGCACCTCCCATTGGAGAGGTTTTCTACTGAGCTTCTTCCTCTTGCCCTTCTTGGAGCCTCTAGGTAGGTGATGGAGAAATATATTTTGCTGTGAGTACAGGTCTGATGTGAGGAGAGCAGATAGCACTGGTGAGTGGGTGTTAAGGTCTCATTACAAGCTAAAGCAATGCAAGAATTTAGACCAATTTGCTCAGCTGTAAATACAGGGCAAAGTGCATCTCTTGGCATCACTATTTCTGTCCACGCTGCCTTCACTTCTCATGCAGCCTCCTTCATGCAAAGCCAGGTTTTATTGCAGGAAGACTAACAGAGGTGGAAAATGCCTCGTGTTTAATGCTGTTATCTCAGCTTCCTGATTGCTGTTTCAAGTGTTGAATGAGCTCTTATTGCTGGTGATACCAGGTGAGAGAGGCATTAGTATGAGCTCTGCCAGGCTGAGATCAATAAACTCCCCCACACCCTTACATTTCTCCCTGATCACAGTTGAATAGCTCATTAGCCTTGTTGCAACTATTGTCCTGGCACAGCACTTTTTAAACTGATACGGTCCTTCCTTGTAACAGTAACACTGTGTTTATGTTTATAAGGCATCAGGCACAATTATAGGTCTGCCTCAGTCATGAGCAATAACAAATGTACCAAAGGTCAGCGCAGCAGCCAGGCTCCATGTGACGGTAAGTAGCAAGCTTGGTATGAAAAAAGCTATTGCAGTTATATACAGATAACCTGATCCTCTAGGTAATTCCAGTGAGATGCTATCCCGGGGAGAAAATGGAGCAGCCAGTGTGAAACGGCAATTTTATAGGGGCTGAACAGCATGTGGACATCTTAAGCGGTGGCTGCAATTCAAGAAGGGCATTTTCCCTGCGGGTCTTGGCATTACTGAAAATTTTCAGGCACTGAACTGGTTTCATATCTTGAGACAGGCTGTGATCTAATTGTTCTCTGCCTCCATGCAAAAGGTACTTAATTTCTATGCATCATCTTTTTCCCAGAGCATAGGATAACTTTAAATTTATGATGTGATCAGGGAAAACACTTTTTGTGGTAAGCCTGAAGTGTGACAGATCTAATTTTGAATAAATCATTCTTATCAGATGGATCAGCTATTGCCTCTGCCCTAGGCCAGCAACCAGGTCCTTTTGCTTTTCAGCCAGTAATGTTTTAAATCTTCTTTAACACCCCAAATGCCTAGATCCTTGCATAAACAAACCCACAAAGCTAGTTTGTGAGAAGTCAAATTCTCCATGGAGGTCTAAACACTCTGCAGCTGAGAGACACATATGAAAGCTGCTTTGGAATAGCTAAACCCATTTAAATCCATTTAAAAGCCTCACAATTAAATTTGCATGCAGCCAGCTACTATTCTGTCTCTCCTGAGTCACAGTGCAGGCTGGATAAAATCAGGGCCACTTTTTCATCAGCACAATCCCAGCTGGTTTTCTTCCTCACTTTTACCCAGTTCACCTATGGGGAAAAGGCACCATTGCCAAAGTGCCTTGGTGGGAAGATGATGGGGATAATTCTAAACAAGGAAAGTACAAAGAGGCCCAAAAAAAGTGATGTGAACTTAGTAGCCTCTCCCTGAAAGGATGAACCTCTGAGCAATGGATGCCAAGGGCCACGTGTGCCTCCCAGACAAGGGCGCAGGCTTGGATGGCAACAGCATGCCCATGGAGGAGCTGCAGGACACCATGGGACTGGTGGGTGCCTGGCACTTCAGGCAGCAGTTCTGATGGAGTGAGGCTGTTTCTGGGATGGGGTCAGCACAGACAAATGGAGAAGGCAGCAGGTAGTAGCAAAGAACAAAGTGCTGCTGGTGAGCAAAGCTGCTGGTTTGGGGACAGAAGAGGCCACATGTTAACTGGGCTCCCAAACACCTCCAGCAATCACTGCTTCTCATTAAAAAGCTGCTGGTGGCAGAGGTGTCACTTGGCAGCTCTTTGTCTTAGGAGACAGAGAGGAAATATTATCTTTGCCATGCAGATTTAGGGTCCCACCTGTCCTTGGGTACAAATGGTCATTATTCAGACAGATGGCTGCTGTGGATTGATAAACTACTGAGGGCTTGTCTGCCTGTATTAGAAAAAGAACATCTTCCTGCAGCCACACAGAAATCCTGGGGTTGACTAAACAGGCATTTCTGTCTGCTTTCAAATATGGGCCAGTGCCATGTGTAACGGCAGCTGTGTGTTCCCAAAACATTTCCGTGCAATTAGGTTGCAAGGAGACAAAAGCAGCCATCCAGACTGGCTTCTCCCTTGCTCGGCTCCAGCCTCAGGGGCTTGCTGTGTGCTGACACCAGCCTCAGCAGAGATGCTGCTGTGAGGCTTTCAGTGTTTTCTAGTCCAGCCTTGTTTCTTAACTCCTGGAGCAAGGAAAGCATCCATGTCCCTGTATCTCTCACCCTTTTCCGGCTAGCTTACACGGAAAGTTGATCAGGAGGTCACTGAGCATGTTTTTATGGTTTAGATTTTTTTCTCCTAGTTATTATGAACATATTAATACTAGGTTATTCTGGGTTTCATTCAGGAAGGAAAAAGTAAAGCAAGACACTGTTTCAGTCTGAAAAACACAAGTAAGGAAAGTGCAAGGGACAGTTTGCAATCTGAAAAATCTGACAAGACGAACCCCATCTTGACCAATCCTATATGTGTCAGAGAGTATTTTATGCTTTCATTCAAGGACATCAAAGTGCTCCCGCACTCCGTAGATACTCTGTGTTCCCTTCAGTCTCCCAAATGCCCTTTGTCTCCCTGCATTGCAAGACCTGCTGCTCCAAGGAGATGGCAGAGCTGGCTGCCGAATATGTGCTTCGCTGGATGTGTGCCTGTATTATTATCATATTGAAAGATATGTGTCTATCTCTCAATAATCTAGATTAATGATTATTAGTCTTTCAACTGCTCAGGAATACTGTCAGAACAAGCAGTTTTAGCAGAAGAGAGCAAAGAAGGTGTGTACTTGCATGTGTATTTGCTACGTTGTTCCTTCAAATTCTCCAGGCATGAAATCATTACATGTCTAATTAAGTGGCAATTACAAAACCAACATTCTGTATTAGCCCCTTTGGCACAGGGGATCTTTCTAGATGTTTTTGATCTCACCTTTCACAGATTCCACTGAAATTTGGGACGAATTTCTAAAGTTTTTTTGCTGAACTTCAAAGGAATCAGAGTTACTTCCAGTGGGAGGATGGCAGGGATGAATTCTCCAGGCCAGTGTTGGAAAGGCTGAGTATTTAACTAGCTAAGAGTAGTGCCGCTGCGGATTCAATTTGTGGAATATATTACAACAGCACTGTGAAAAAATTACTCTTAGGTTTTGCAAATTGATACACTAGAGCTTTAAACTAGGATAGGGAGGGGTCAATTTACACTTCAAAACCCTAATCATGCCCTGGGATATATTTGCCAAGCTCCATCAGAAATTAATAAGGACCATGAAATCAAAGAAGATACAATTTAGCTTAACTATTTAGGTGGCTAATCCATTTCACTGTAGCTACTTTCCATCTTCCACAACTCAGTTTTTCAACTGAGTTTCTGAACGTTCAAGCTGAGGTATCTTAAGTAGATAAGGTAGTTTGAAGGCTTGTCCAACAGAAGTCTCTTAAAATAATAGATATCAACAAATTAAATAATCCACAAATCTCCAGATTCTTCAGAGAAGAGGGTCTCTGTGTATAAAACCTTATTTCTTTTCCAGCTGAGATACTTCATTCAGTAAAAAGGTCAAGTCTACCAATAAACCTTGTCTTAAAAACATGCCGAAGATACTATGATTCTTTGTGCAGGTTTGAAAGCAAGCTAGTGGGGGATCTCAAGTCAAAACTACAACTTAATAGGAAAATTAAAATAAATGGTTGTAGTACAAAAACACTGACAGAGTCAGAATACAACCTGACACCCTGTCAGTCAGGGTGTTGGTAGCAGTCTGATTAAATGGTAGCTACAGTCGCCTGGAGTAACAGATGTGATTCTCTTGAAACAGTGATCCTGTAGAAGGGTGCAGCGGTGGTGTAGAAGGGTCTGGTCATCTTCTTCATTGTTAATAGACTGGCAAGATTTTTTAACATAAGCACAAATCTAAAATGAACTTGATATTTAAATTCATCTTCTCGTGCCAGTAAAAGGACCCGTGGAAAAGGATAAGGGAAGAATTTCTTTTTAATTTCAACCCTTTCCATACAAGGAAGTGACTTAGAGTTGGTCTCAGATATTCTGAACTCTTGTGTTTTTGTGGCAGGTTGTGCCTAGCTGTGAAACAGAAAGGATTTCTCTTCTACAGAAATTAATTTCCAATGAAGGATTTTCTAAAGTGGTATAAAATGACATAAAATGAGAGTACAGGAAGGTGTCAGAGCATAAACACAGTGTTACCTTTCTCTATCCTGCCTTGCTCTAGAAACATGTATGTGTCTAGAAACACTGGCAAAAGCACTGTGGTGGTTTCTCTAATGCTTGGAGGGCCTAGAGAGAGGCAGAAATAAGAGCACAATCTCAGATCACATTAATTTTGAAAAAAAAAGGAAAAAAAAAAAAAAAACCAACCAAAACCTGACTAAATATTTTTTTAAGCAACTTTTTCTTTTGCTGTTATTTTCTTTTAGATATTTTTACTGTGATGATAATGCACCATTTATTCCTCTCCTTCCCTTCTACCTTTCTCTGCCTTGGTTTTTGGGGGTTTGAGAAGCTGCTGCTGCCACAGATCTTTCAATAAAAATGTTGCAAAATTAGTCTAAGGGCCTTCCACATGGCATAGGAAGGCAGGAAGAAATAAGCATGCCATTCAAAGCTACAGCTGGAACACTATGAATAGTTCTGTACTATAACAATAAAGCACTTCTACAGTGCTTGGATGCTTGAGCCAGGATGCTTCCTGGCTGCCACAGCTTCCCATCAGTGTTTCTGAAAGCTGAGCTGTCCTTGTTGCCTTTTGGCTTCTCATTCCCCTTAGGTGCAAGGGCCACAGGGTCACTGTCCACCTGTGTCCTCTCATACTACAGCCGTCTCTGCTTGGAAATTCTGTGATGCTGAGGATCAGAGGAAGATTTTGAGTACAGCTCTAACTGATAGTAATTCTGAGGTAAGAATTTTGGAGGGGGGAAGGCACTCTTTGTGTCAGAAGAAAGAAATAAAATAGAAAAAAGTCAACTTCTCTACCTCTAAAGAAACTCCAATAATTTGATGTATTCCAGGGCAGGGGAAAAAAAGGAAAAAAAAAAAGGCAATAAAGAAAGATATGAGATTTCTGGATATTATACTTGTTTCAAACTGAATACTTTAATACCAGGAACAGAACAGGAGAGGAAGTGGGGAGGGGGGGGGTGGGGGAGTGGGGGGTTTGTTGTTTTAAGACAGCTCAGGCATGAATTTCTCTTGTTGACATGAGAAATCGCCAAAGGAGACATACTATGCTAAAATGGATGTGCAAATGGCTTAGGGGGAAAAAATACTACTCTTATCTACAATACTACAATACTACTTGATAATCACTTATCTGAGTTTCAGAAGTAGCAATAGGCCCTGTACTAGGTCTTGGCTACCCAGGGCCTCCTCCTGCCTTTGAACCCAAAGTCATTTTGTCCAGCAGTGCAGCTTGCCAGCTTAGCCCATGACCATTCAATTGGCTCACAGTGATCTTCTCTCTACTTATCCCCCCAAAAATTTGTCAACTTTATAAGGACCCCAAGGTTAAAGGTACACACATACAGTAAAAGAGGATGAGTAGGAGCAGATGGAAGATTTAAGGTTTATAATACAACCTTTGACACTTAACAATAAAGCACATCAGGAATCCCCTGGAGCTTGATGCTACTAGACTGTAGCCAAGCTATGAACTGTGTTTAGCAGCACTACAGGAAAACATGACGTTTTTGTCAAAATGAGTGAACAAGTTTAGTCAGATCACATCTATTGATTAATTAGGCTCAGCAAAGCTTTTGCTTTCTCTCTAAGAAATGAGTTTTTCAGCAAATTCAAATGCTAAGACCACTCATTTGCTATTGTCTTGCTAAAGTACAAATTTATATTTACTTCATCTAATCGAATAGTATCTAATATTGCATCTCAGTGAAGAGCCATGAATATGTACACAGAACAATGTGAAGGAAAGCCTAATCACTGTCAAAAATACTGTATAGGATGCATCTTATTAAAATGCTGCACTGAGAAGCTCTCCTTTTAATGGTGCTGCTAATTGACATCTCCTTTCTGGAAGTAGGAGCACTGGTACCTTTCAGGGTTCACATCAGTGTTTATTACCATAGAGACAATAACAATCTCTCCTTACAAATATTTTGAGTAGTTTTGCCTGCTAGCTACTTATTTTCCTGAGCTATTGTGTTATAAAATAATTTAAGATGGAAGGAATCCCTGCAGCAGCATGATTTAGATCATGCTGTCCAGAGCCTTCTGTAGTCTATGTGTGAATATCTTCAAGGATGAGGAGTCCACACTACTTCTCATCAGCAGGTTAATTGATTATTTTAATATAAAGAGGACTAGGCAAAATTTTGTGTTGTCATTCATCATTTGCCCACAGCTGCACCATGGCTTCTTCCGTGGTTTTGTCCATGTGCAGCATTAAATTAGTGTGTCTTACCTTTCCTGTGTGGTCCTGTAGTCCAGGGCTTGGACAAACCACTGTATGATTCTGACATCCCAGAGCATATTCCATGTTCTCAGCTCTCTTCCTCAGCCTGATGGTACCTACATGCCATGGGATGCAGCACCCGGGAGCAGCTGAGCACACACACCTGTCCTTGTGCTAACCTGAGCCACTTCAGCTGGCACATTCAGCGTAAGGGGAAGCTGAAAGTGAGCCATGGTGGTTTTATCCAGGCCATGAGAAACATTAGTTTTTAATTTCTTAATTTCAGAATCTGCTTCTCAGCCTTGCTGGGCTGCAGGCTGTGGTTCTGAGATCCCCTTGGCACCCCAGATAGGAGGAATAGTTCCACCTCAGAAACATTAGTATGTATTGCTGTCAACATTTGACAGCTGTAGGAAATAAATCTATTGTTGCTGCAAAATATTTGCTTCCTGAATAAAGTGGCAGTAGATATAAGGAATCCCACTGAGCTTTAATAATCCCATGGTTCTGAAAAGCCACCTGGATCTAGTGATTAAAATACTGATGAGCTTGGTGAATTAATGCAGTAATGGTACAGCATCGCCTTTCAATATTTAGCTTGATTGCTGTGTCTGGTGTCTTTACAGTGGTCTAATCCCCAGATTTACAAATGAAACTGAATTCCCTGGGGGCACTGTGTGTGATTTTCTTTTTTTTTCTTTTTTTTAGTGGGAGATGCTGAATTGATGAAAACAACCAGCTGTACTTATAGGCTGGGGAGGCCACAATGCTTTCATTTACTCTCCAGGTGTGACCAGCTTGCAGCCAGCATGGCCAGCAGGGTCCTTGTTAACCAGAATTCCTCAGTATCTGTTATAAATACGACAGTGGAAGAAGCTTCATTACATTAGGAATGAATCCACAACACTCTGAAGCCTGTGTTGGTGTATCTGGTAGCACAAAGCTGCCTTCCTGGGGGAAGAGCTGGACCTCTTCCAAGAAAGGCTTCAATAACATGGGAAATGGAAGGCAGGATAAGAAATACAACAATGCTGAGAGCAGACTGTAGAAGATGGATCATCAGACAGCAAAAATCCTGCTGGCACCATGGATGTGAATGACTCATCGGGCCATTTTCTTCTTCCAGGCCTAGTTTGAGTAGAATATTGATTGCTTTACAGTAAGTTCTTGTTTACTGCAGCTAGATTCAAACAGAGCTGCATAATTATGTGGAAGTAGAATTAGAAGTTTTCTAGAAAAAAACCAACATATTTTACTTAAGCTCCAAGTCCATCCATTTAGCCCTTAAACTTTTCTGTTTTTAAGGCATGGGCAAGAGCAAAGAAGAGAAAAGAAACCCCCAAAAGTGATCAGAAAAATCCCTGACATTTCTGGCATTCTTGTCCACATGTGCTGTCTCAAAAATAAAACAAAACCCCTTGCTTTAAAGCTCCAGGGACTAGTGCTGTAACTAGAGGAGCAGGACTGCAGAACTGGCATTGTGTCATGCACGTCAGATGGTTGAAAATGCATCAGGCTGAGCGTCTGGCAGCACGTGGCAGTTGTCAAAACCAGGACATTGTTTGTGTGCCTACAAGCTGTCTTCTCCATTTGCCTTTTTGACTTCCAGAGGGGTGAGTAGAAACTGGAATTCAGAGCAAGGGACTTGAGGCAATACCTCTGATTCCTCCATTTCCCCATCTTTATGTGCAAGCAGTACTGTTAGAGCTGAAGCCCATGAAATATTTGTGCATTCATGGATGTAAAGTGCCATTGAGAACACATCTCTTGACAGTATTCACAGTCAATGTTCATCCTTTTTTTTTTTTTTCTGATGACCGGCCTCTGCAGTTTGGAAATAGTCCCAAAATGTAATTGACAGCAAAACATACTCTACTGTGTTCCATCTGACTTGCTGGTCCAGGCATCTTCTGCACAGGTGAGAAATGATACACCATTAGTTTGTTATTTCTGTTTTCTCCCTCCTGAATTTTCAGTGAACTCAGGGCACTTCAGGTCTTACAAACAAGAAGTTATACTTTGCATCAGGAATTTCTGAACTTCCAATTCCAACAGAACACATGGGTAAGCTAATAAAAAACTTTTTTTTTCTGGCTTTAGAAAGGTCAATAAACTGCTTTTATGCAGGAAGTAGTAGAATTTTAACCATAATTTTTTTTCTCCATGAATTATTAACATATGTCATACAAATGCTATAAACAGAGGACAAGTAGGACATTCTGAGATAATTTCAGAGTTTGATATTTTCACCTAAAACATATCCTCTTTAATGATACTGCCATTAAAACAGGGATATCCATAAAAGCTGTTAAGCATAGGGAATGTTACTTTCCTATGGCTACTTTAAAATCCAAAGAGACTGACTGAATCTTGCCTGTTTCTTATGTAATAATGGCAACGTTTATAATTTTACCATTATGATCAAGAAATTCAGCTGACTGCTTAGGAAAGTAGTCAGACAAACAGGAGTGTTACCTAAATGTATTCTACTGAAGCTACTTTTCTAAGATACTGAATGAATGTAGCTCTGCCAAAGACAAACATTTTTCTTTTTACTAATTTAAGTCCTGTCATAAATACTTCTCAAGAAGGAAAAATGAAACCTTTCCTGGAAAATAGTTTCAAGGCATATTTTCTGAACCTTAGCATCAACAGCAGCGTTCTTGCTTTGCCTTGTTATTTTCTAATAGGCTGAGCAACACAGCCATTAGCTTTGCCTTGGTAATGAAGTTGCTTTAAAAAGGTCATAGAGAGGATTCAGGTGTTCTGCAATGTTTCCAGGTTTGCCTGACTCCAGGGAAAAATGTAAATACCTCCAACACTAACCTGTTAAAATAAGGAGGGAACTAGTTCTTGCTCCAGTGGACAAAGAGTTCTGCTTCCCACAAGTAGAATGCAGGCTTCTGAACTTACAGTTAGAAGAAATACTAACCTGAGCTGAGTAGCACAGAGGAAGAGTGAGAAAGGAAAAGAACAATACTAATACTTTCAGCTCCTTTCCTTCTCCAGACTGCAGTTTATATAAATGCCAACAATGACTTTCATTCCTGAGGCTATTGATTTTCCAGCACCCTGCCCTTAAATCCATCCAGGCAGAGAATTACACATGAGAAGAGAGAGAAAAGGTGGACTGTAATTGAAGGCAGCCGCTTTCATAGCCTCTCAGTTGCTACAGACCAGAGTAAACAGCCTCTGTTTGTTATTAGATTTTAGAGGACATCAGCAGCTGTGAGGATTGCAGGTGTGGATGTTTGGTGAAGCCATTAGTCCTCTTTCCCCATGGGGTTCAACCCTAAATTTGGGATCAGCTTACATAAGCCTCCCTGAGGTACATCACAGCACTCAGACTGAAAAAGGTGAGAAAAGGCACAAGTCATCCCAGTCTTCTTCCCAGCTCAGCCTCCTGCAGAGTGAGGTCTCCTGTGGGGGGCTTGAAAGCTTTGGTTTGCTTGTTTCAAACACCAAATAAAGCTCTACCCTAGCCCTCATCTGAATGACAGCCCACAAGCCAATGCAAAGGTGCAGACAACAAAACCCCTCAGTTACCATCATTAGCCACAGTACTGGTGGTGGCCTACTACATGCATGAAAAACTTCTGGGCTTCTGCGAGAATTTTTTTACAACCCTCACAGAAACTATATTTTGGCACAAAGTCTTCTGATAAAGAAATTAAAACCCCTTGCTCCTAAAGATAACCAGATGATTTTCACCCACTGGATCCTGAAACCATGGTGAGGGCTGCCTTCTTCAGAGCCGAGTGGGTGAGGGACAGCCCTGGCACAGAGCAGAGCCAAGCACCTTTAGCATTTTGTAGGGGGAATAACCATAATTTGACTTCTCATGGAGCCTACACAAAACAATTCCCCTAAAAGAGAATAAAAGGGTGAACGATGCTGCAAGTTCTGCCCAGGCTGTCACTGAGGTTCTGTTTGGTCCTAGAGTTGAGGCTGGAAGACAGAAGAATAGCAGAAGGCTGCAAAGTGATGTAAGAAGAAAGCTGGGGTTGATGACAGCCAAAGGCTTTGCTCCCTTGTGAAGGACAGGGCCTTCTTCCTGAACTTAGGAAGGTGGCCAGACTGATTTCCTCTTAGGTCTGGAGAGGTTGGAGCAGGTACATGAATGTATTTGCCTAGGCTTTTCTGTTGTTTGGGTTTGTGGAAGGTATCTGCACATTGTGGTGGGGCTGTGACTAGTTGGTGGCATTAGGCTTAGAGTAGAACATGGAAAATTTCACGAAGAGAGGTAGGGTCTGCTTCTTCTACAGGATAAAGTGAATGATGAAGAGGTCTGGTAAAATTTAGTGCCTGAACACTAGTTGTAAAAAAAATTCACAAAAGTATACTTTGATATTTTTGCACTGTTCTGACTCCAGTGCTTTAGAATAATTTGAACAGATGTGTGTATTGAGCAGAAAAATAACACATCTGTGCGCTGTGCAGGCTGAACATGACATGGATGTAACTAAAACTCTGCACCTGCTGCTTAAGTGATTGTATTAATCTGATATGAGCAATGTAGAGAAGTTAACAGAGGCACCCAAGGCACAGAATTCTTAAAGGCAATGACAGCTCTGCTCTGACACAAGTAAGTGGGGAGAAGAAGGTGGCCAAATGCAAGGCAAACACTCATGGCCTTCTGTGGGGAAGGGGAGACATTGTTTTCCAAAGACGGTTTTGTGGCACCAGGAGTGTGGGGGCTGTTCAAACTGGTGCTCTCCAAAGCAGGCTGTGCACACATAAAGGCTGCATAACACAAGCCATGGGATGACAGAAAGAAAATATATTTTATTTTATGCATTAATTAATTAAACTTAAAAATAAATTCCTTTTTTAAACCTTTATTTCATCCCAGTTTTATTTCTGTTGTGATATTACTACAGTCCTACATTTATTTATTTATAAATAAATAAATACTGAGGGAAGGTGCTAAAATTCTTTTACTGCTCAAGCAAAATAGTTTTGGCATCACTGGTCTAATTTCCCATTAAAAATGCTAGCAGGAGCAGGGCTTAAAATCCTGCTTCTCACTTAACTTCAGCCACGTGCTAGCAGCTTACATGAGACAGCAACCCATGTCTCTATCTGGGTCTCAGCTTGCTGCTCTGGCTACAGATACCACTCTGCTTCTTGTCAAATGGCCTCTGTTCTACTGCAGGTGGAAATTTACAAAAGACTTAAAGAGAGAACATAATTTTCTGTCCCCTTTGGCTTCCCCATGTTGCTTCCCTTCTTTTTGGTGCAGCCACAGGTGGGAGCTACTGGCTGCCTGCTCTGCTCTCTCGCTCATATAAACAACCCTGACACAAACAAAAAATGTGATGGCATGGCCAGCATCTGTTGTTTTACAACAAACATTACAGAAACAGGTGTGTGACCTGCTGCTGACAAATCCATTATACCCATAAGTGGCATTGCACTGGGCCATTGTTTCCATGATTTACACCTTCTGAAAGTTCTGCACCAAGTGCTGCAGAGAGCAAAGGGACCCTCTGCCTTTATGACAGAAACACAGGAAAGACAACAACAAAAAGCACATGTGAAAACTAAAAGGACATTTGAGAAAAATTCTATCTAACACTGGAGATTAAAAATTGACAAATGTATCATAGCGGGGAGCATGGCTGTTTTGTGGTGGATGGATTTACACTGGCTGCAGCCACTGGAGTTGCAGCAGGGAAAGCCCTGCTGGGACCCGTGAGCCATGGTCAGAGCCTTTGCAAATCCACAGAGGCAGTGCAAGAACAACCAACTTGGTTTTTAATTGTACAGATGACCATGGCCGTAGGGCCTCATAATGAAGTGTTTCTTGTAGCGTTGCAGCACTTTGTCTGGCCAGCCCTTTCACCATTGTTAGCAATTTCTACATCTTTTCCTACAGAGATGTTGAGGGGATTAAATCAGTTGTCTGTGTTGTGTCAGTCTGTGTCAGTAATTCCCTACAATTGAGAAAAACTATCTACTGTCTTCTCTTTTTTCTCTTCTGTGCACAGCAGCCCAATATCTAAGTCTCTGAAATACATCTTACTCTGTTTTTGACACAAACTCTTTACTTTTCTGCTCTCACAGCTGGAAGAAAATACAAGCACAATTCCAGTAACTTCAGTGAAATTAAGCCAGCTATGACTGGTTCATGAGCTAGCTATGCATTTTTGTAGTCCACATTGCATTCCTCATCCCACAACTGCTGCTGCCATGCAAACATCTCATTTATAATTTTGTTATTAGATGAATCTCCACAAGGAATCCTTCTCATTCTCCCTTTTCCAGCAGATGAAATGCAGACAAATTGCAGTACCTGATTTATAAATTTTATTCTCTCTATGGAGCCAGAAAGTAGTAGTCACACAGATGAATCTCAAGATGATTCCTGTCTAGAAAAATTAAATTAAAGCTTTTCAGTTGAAGTAGAAGATGCTTACAGTACAGAAATAGACTGTTTCTAGTCAGCGGGATTAAAGGAAAGAAAAGCTCAGCAAGAATGAAGTTGCATTGCAGAGTTATCTCTATCTAGGCAGCAGACTGTAATTTCCATAAACTAAAGAGAAAATTCTCTTCTCATCACTGCTTTTCAGGTCAATGACCCATTTTTAAATTCCCTTATCTTCTCTTTCTTTTCCTTAATTCCCACCCTGCCTTCTCTTTTGTGCTTTATTTGAGAATCAAAGAACAGTAAAGTGTAGAAAAACAGAGTCAATTATTTTATGGTACATTTAGTTGTTTATTTAATAGCATATTTTGCAAGTGCAAACTCAACAGAGAGGGGGAAATGCCCTTTAACAATCCTACCAATTGCAAGCCATGCTCTGAAAGGGTGTTATTTTCTCTTGGTCTCTTAAAATCAATACATGAGCTGTTTGTGACTAAACTGGTTGTCGTCCTGTACACCTCACTAGCTTCTCCTTACTCTCTTTAATTCCTCCCTTGACCCAGCCCTTCCTTTATGCAGTCAGCTGCTGGAAATTAACCTGTCACTGGCGGTTACAAAAGTAAAGTTCAGCTTTGAGGCAGATGAACCGTGGGATCCAGCTCATTGCACAGCTATGTGAACACTAGTACCACTTTGAGGGGACCACAAAAACATGGGGCCAGTGGCAGGCTGAAAGGTGCCTGAGAAAAGATGAAATCACCTCTTTTGACACTAGCCCACTCTTAAATCAGCTTTCAGGGATGGCAGGGCAGATCCTCGAGCCAAGCAATGGGAGTACAGTCACAAAGCTCCCCTGTCAAATCATAGCTGGTACTGAGTTGTTTTCCTATGGCATGCTGTAATAGATGCCTGAGCTGTCCCAGGCAGTCCTCTGTCCTGAGTATAGTAAGAGAAGAAACCACCTCTAATGAAACACTGAAATAGTAATAGAAAAGTTCCATTCTAGTCTTTAATTCAAGGTCTCAAGATAAGGAAAATTAAAAATAAGGAATAAAATCCTGGATTTCTTACAGCCAATGGAACTACCAAGGCACAGTCAGGTTTACACTCCTGAAGCAGTGGTATGAACATGGACAATGTAAGGTATGAAACTCATGGCTTTTCAAAAATCCAGTGAGATTAACCAGAAAATGTAGAAGATGAATTTTTTTTCTCTGAAGTCACAGGAGGAAGTCCTGGCAAACTAGACTGTCACTGTCTCCCTTCTCTTTGCAGAGCAGCCATATGACAGAGTATATTGTCCTCTGGTAGTGAGATACAGCACCCCCCTCACACTGCAGGGGATCCCCAAAATTCCTTGCATTATTTTTTTTAAATTATACTTTTTCTGTTGTTATTACTATTTTTTACCACTACTATTGCTTTTACTGTGATGATGCTGTATTTCTATCTGCATTATATTTTTATCTCAGTCCTCAATAAGTAATTAAATAGTATCTTTTCCCATTTCACAGAATTTCACTATCATTGTTCAAAAGGAATAAATACAGGAGATGTTCCATTTCTATTTTTCCATAATAAAAACAATCAAAAAAATTTATATATCCCTTCAAGAACAATACCATTGGTAAGGTTATCCAAGCACAGAATAATACAGACAAATTTTCATGCCTTTCCTGTAGTGAGCATGTGAAATAACCATATTTTTAATGGAAAAAGTGTTGCAGAATACCTACAATAAATGCATACTCAAAACCTAGTTGCACTCCTTTGTTTTTATCCCAAATGTATATATGTATGTGAACAAATACCAAAATATATGAGATATTAACTTCAATATATACACATCTCTATGCAGAAGGTAGGATAAATATAAGTGAGTACTCTGAGCATAAATTATTTTATGCATATTTTCTAAGTTCTTGATCAGTAGTAAATCTATTTATCCACATGCCTTGATATCCAAATAACTTGTTCAATTAAAAATACCATTGGCTTGTTAAGCTGGCATGTTTTTCAGCTAAATGAATAACACAGTTTTTGGACTCAGGCTCATTAAGTTATTTTTGAGATGGTACTTAGCACCAAGGAAAAGTGAAAAAGAGAAAATTATCCAAGCAGCCTGCAAGGCTGACTACTTCTGAGTGCCTTTGGCTGCAGCCCAGGGTAATCACCTCCCAGCCTCCTAACTCAGCTCCAGAGCAGCTGAGCTGGGGCTGCCCCTCTGCTTGCCTGGGGAGCTGGTGGAGCAAGTCTTTTTCCTTGCACAGCTTTCCATCATGTGGATGATGAAATCCTCTAAGCTCATGCCATCCCGTTTTTGCCATGACACAATTTTGCACATCTCTCTTTACTATGGGAGGTGTCAGGCCAGCCTGGGAGTTGCTGTGGCCCTGGGATTTGGGGTGAGCAGCACCCACAGGGACAGGGGAGCCCACGGGGACTGTCACTCTCATGGTCTCAGGGGCCACACTCACTGCAAGTCCTTAGGATAGCAAGAGAAAACTGGTTTTGCTGGCACTGGTGTTCTGTTCAACTATTAGAAATAAAAATAGAAAAGTAAAAATATTGTTGTAATAATAATTAGGAGAAATAATTAGGAGAGAGAATAATTAGGAAAAACATAACCATATTTTATACTAATGAATGCTGGCTGGGAAACTCCTTTGCATTTACCAGCAGTTTTTAAACATGACAAATACTGTATTCCTGTATAGTACCTGAACTTCTGCACAATTTTTACACAGAGCCTGTGATGAAATTTTGACAAGGTTATCTGGGACTTTCTATGCATAATCAGTGGTGATTGACTCACAGCTTCTGGGAGTCTAGAAAAAATATATACATGGCAGTTTTTGTAGCTTTTCCCTTTAAGCATAGTTACAGACATCTCTGCATGTTTGTATCAGTATGACTGAAAATGAATGCAAAAAAAGACTTTATTCTTATGCTAGATCTTGCCACTATAAAGACACCGCACACTTGTTCTGCAATGAAAAGCGGGACTACATGGCATATTTGTAGGTTAAGCTCTGAGCAAAAAGCCTGTTTGATAGAGCTTTGCACATAGCTGTTGTAAATTCTGTTTTATCCTTACTAATTTTGTCTCTGCTTTTGACTAAACATTAAATCCCCATTGAGTATCTGAATCTTTAAATGTTGGCAGAACTTGTTGAGTAGGATACCTACAAGAGTTGTCCATGCTGCCAAAATGAAGAGTAACTCCTTTATGCTGTACAGCTCAAATCCAGTCAAAGCCTCTTCTTCAATGCCTTTCTGAGGCCAATTAATTATATTTGTCAAGCTCAAGCTAATGAAATTTAACAAGGCCACATTGTTAATAAGATGCAAATTTGGGCAAAGGTTGGAGAGGTCTGCTCCTATCCCTCACTAACACATATCTCAGGGCAGAAAGAGATGTGTCCTTTGGGCTGTCCATGGGGGAGCATGACTGCTTTCTAGGCAAGCCTTCCCTTCTCTGCTCTGTGCAATTCACAGAGAGCCTGATGCCAGCCCAGCTGCGAGCCGTGCACAGACCCACAGCGTTTCCCATTCCATACACGAGTTTTCATTGGCCAACAGCCTTGACCAGGGATCCCTGGAGTTTCAGCCTAGTGTCAGATTTAGTGCCTTTTAACCAGCAAAGAAAATCTGGCTTCAGCTTTTTTTCCTCCCCTCCAATTAATCACTGGCTTCTAAAGAGCAGCTGCTATTTACTTATGGAGAGCATGTTGGCATTGGTCAGGGAAGGCAGAACAGGCTCAGAAAGACAAAGAAACACAGGTGGCAGGTAGCATAGATGGAAGAGTAAAGGTTAAGACCATAAGGAGGAAGATATGAAAGAAGTTAGTGTGATATTTAACTCTGTAACACTAATGATTGACTGTGTTGATTCAGGAAGATACACCGCTATTAAAATATTTCTAGTGTTTAAAGGTGTCTCCTGCAGAGCTTTTCTCTTTTTTCTCTGAACAAGCATTGTGAACACCTTATCCATGCACAAAAACTGAACTCTTCTATTTATCTTATGCTTACTAGGCTGACATGAAGCCTTTTGAGCTGCAGATTTTCAGGACGCATCAGCAACATCTTCAGTTTTGTGTCTGCAGAGAGGTAGTCTGAGAAAAAAAGCAGCCGCAGAAGAGGTAGCCACAAGTCTTCTGTAAGGTATCTGCTGGGCCCCACTTCATAGACAGATGAGTTTTTGAAATAAGGCTTGGTTGTACTGTGGCTCTGGGGTGTCACACAAACAACAGAGCAACTAAGGCTTTGCACCTAGAGGGAGGATTTGGGCTGTGCCCCCAGTTCAGCCAAAACGTCCCAGCAGCCTGCAGATGCCTGTGCTAGTGGGGCTGAGTTGGTTGCTGCAGAGACTTGGAGAAACTGTCCTACCCATCAGGGCCTGTAAGGAAACTCTCAAGGACGGTAACTGGGACCACGGCAGAGACTTCTGTAGTTTAGTCTGAAATC
>VWZN01003755.1:10810-90452 GCA_013396955.1 Regulus satrapa | reverse complement strand
CACTGAAGCAGTGCTTCATTTTAATTTGTCCTTACCCTTTTTGGCTAAGCAATCATATCTATAACTCTTTTCAGTTTCTCTTTTCCAACAAGGGCCCTCTGGACTTCCTGTATTCCAAGACAACTTTTCGCAGTGCTCCAAATTCCTAGACATTTGTGAATATTTATGGGAAAAGAAATATTAAAGAGAACAGATCACACAAAACCATCCTGCCACTCTTCAAAGCTCAGCTAGTTTTTTGCTCAGGACCTGGAAATAAGAGCTATCTTATCAGCAGAGTTGCTACATTGTGAAAAATGCACAGTTTATGTCTTAGCCTGAGCCTGAGTTGATACCTTTCTGCACTGGGCTCATCCTGCATCAACCTCTCCAGGACTGCATTTCTGGAGCAGTGGCTGGGCACCTGGGGTGTACATGGCTTTTCTTCATGGAGCCCTGCAAGACTGGGCTACAAAGTGCAGGAGTGTAGCTGCCACCATGAATTCAGAAGCAGCAATACCTTCACTGTCCAATTTTTTCCATCATTGTCTATGGCTTCAGATGACAGTTTTGAATTCCCATGAACGGCTCAAACTGGGAGTTCAAAGGTGGAACAGGCACACTCAAAACGGCAATTTCGCTCTTTCATATATGAAAAATTGTTATGAGGTAACATATTACTCCAAAGCCAGGGTTTTGGATGGCTGTAATCAGCCTGAGCACCAAAGCCACACATGTGTACTCAAGTAAAGCCACTCTGTCACTGCACCCAGTGCCCTCAATTCTATTTACTAAGTGCTTATCTGAAAAGGAAATGGAATAAATCTGTCAGTGACAGTCTTAAATTACCTCTCACTGTGTTCTGAACAAGAGCTGGATGCTGTTCCCTGGTGAAGGAGGTTTTGCAAACTGACACTGCCTCTCTTGAAGGAGTCTAGCTGTGGAGCACCCAGAGGGCCAGCTCTTCACCAGCTCACCTCACAGCCCCAGCACCCTGGGTGCTGCCTTCCTCCTGTGCAGACTGCTCTCCAGGAGAAATATTCAGGGTAAATGAAGAGTACTAGGGAGAACTGCTTACTGTACGAGGTTCTGGTAGGACATGCCCCTTTGACACTGAAAGGTGTGACTGCAGCTCCTGTAGTTACACCTAAGTGCAAAATGGGGCAGCTCAAAGACTGGTGTCACTGAAGCACCTGTTCACCTGGGCTCACTGCCTGGGGGGTGGGAATCACATTTGCTTGCAGATTTGGCTGACAGGGCTGCAGCACAAATGTTTCATGCCTGGCTCAAATCTCCTTTACATCCTGGATTCTCCAACACTTTGCTCTTTCCCTTGCATCACCTATTCTCTAGTGCAGACACTGTCATAGTTTTTATTAGTCAAATGGTCAGAGATTCTGAGACAGTGTGACCAGAAAAGCTGCAACAGATATCTACTTTGATCTTCTGCAATAGACAGATCACAGGATTGCTCTGTTTCAGTCTTTGCTATACTCAGGCTTTTAGAAAAAAGTCTCTTATGGGCCAAATGCATCATAAACTGGCTAACTGAGCAGTGTGTCTGTGTGGTGAGCACTGACCAGCTGGTGTCTGTGCTAGACACCGTGACACACAATCACAGCTGCCCCCCTCTGGGTAAGGACACAATTCAGCACAGTGCTCTGCCCCATTCCTGGGTGTCAGGACATTCATGGACTTGTCATATCTTTGAGATTTCTTCATTCACTTTCCCATTTCTTCACCCCAGCAACACTGGTTGTAACTGGACAAAACACACTAAAGATGTTTATTTTAAATTTGCCTGGGTGGTAGAAGGAGAGGAAGAGGAGAATCAAGGGGTGGAACTGAAAGATGCATAGCATTTGATATCCCTAGGAGAGCATTTTAAAAATACCCTATATTTAACCAGCACAATTTTCCATCTTTTGTATTTGTTTTTCAGAGGAAAGACTAACTCATATCTCTCTTCCTCATGCCAACATCTCCCTGGCCAACATACATCTGAGTAAACTAAATAGGTTAGATCCCTTGTTTTCTTTCTCGGGAGACATATTTTGACATCCCTCAGTAACTCTGTGACCCCTTCCTGAATCTTCTACAGTTTCATCAACATCCTCCTTGAATTTGTAGGCATCAGATGAGACAAAAATTTCAGCAGCAGCCTTTCTGTGGGTATGACACAGACCTCTCTGTTCCTTTTGCTTTGTACTGCTACAATCAGAATATAGGAGAGATGAGAGCAAGTGGTTTTTCCATCATCATCATTCTGAAGGTCATGTTCAGCAGGTGACGTGCCAGGACCTCCAGCCTCCACTAAAGGCCTACCCAGAACTCATCTTGCAGTCTTTGTAGAGACATATTTCCATTATAGGCCACACTCAAATATATATTGTTAACTTGTATCTTATTTATGGACAGGTTCATATTGCTCTGTATCAAGAGACCCGTTTTCTTCAAAATTGATTTGTGCACCTTTTATTTCTTTTAACATTTACAGATGACTGCATTTCTCCAGGTTGTTACTGGAGAGTTTTAAATGGCATAATGTTAAAAATTCCTCCCTGTGGGAACCACTAGAAATGTAACCATGAAAACAAAAGTCCCCATTACATTTTGAGACCTACCAGCAAGTTTTTAATCCACTCTGCGTCTTAATCAAAACGCCATGCTGCGCCCCAACGTACACCCTGCAGAGTCTGTAACAACAACCTCAGCTGGATTTTACAATCAATCTCACAATATTATCAACAGATAACAAGCTACTTTTTTGTAATTGCACTTTGTTCAGCTTTAAACATATCACCTATTAAAAAATTTTCATCACTTGACTCTTGTATCAGCTATAGAGTATTTTACCTGGATTCATTTCAGGCTATTGAACTTATAATCGCATGGACTCTTATTTGTCTTGTCAGGAAGATTGGCAAGATACATTTGATTACCTAGGGTTTTTTCCATGGGTGCAGCAATAGATGTTTATCCAAGATATAATGTGACCTTGGCTGGATTGGTGTGTGGAGACATCTGCCTTTTAGTCATTGGGAAAGCTGCTGTGTTTGGGTCCACTGCACAGCTCCTTTGCTTTACCTGGGCTGAAAACTTTAGAAACCAAACATTTTGATCTCCAAGGTCAGAAAAGATTTATCCAGAGGTAAAGGAATAGAGTAAATCTCAGGTGTGATACCAGGAGAGCAGGAGAAGAGTATGCAGGGAGGTTGTGATACTGCAGAGAGAATGGCTGGGGGCCCAAAACTGGCAGCATCACTTTTGGAGTCCCTGTGCAAGTGGGCCCCAAATTCCTTCCATTATGCTCATCCCTCTTGCTTCCCTGAGATCCTGTTCTCTGTGCTTCCAACCTTTTTGTGGGGGTTGTAAAAGTCCTGTGTGCATCTCTACACTCTTTTCCTTTTTGTCCTGCTTTAGTTCTTCATTAACCAGTGCTGGAAGGGACAGAAACTACAGCTTGTTTTCTTTCTGTTTCTTATTCTGGTCCTAGAAAAGAGACCTTACATCTACTGAAGAGTTCAAGTTCTGCTGAGATTTCCTGAAAAAACAAACTTTCTCTACCTGAAGGTCATGGATAGATGCCTGCCTGGGATTTGTCTGCCACAACAACGTTGCTTTCTATTTTTACCTTCGGTTTCCTCAAAAGGGATTTGACGTACAGCACAATTGCAGAAGAGGGGGAAGGGAACTCCTAGCTAGAGCCTGAAGCCGTGCACAGTCATTTTGGTGAAGCTGTGAGCCTGTATTCATTTTCATTAACAGAATGTGGAGTAGAGCTGAATCTGGTATGAATCAGAACAGCCAGTGTGTCTTCAATGGACCGTCCCTGGCGACATCTGTTGTGGGTCTGACGCTAAAATGGAGGGCATGCTACACAAGCAGAAATGGGTGCGAATATTTTTTCTGATGAATCCAAAATACATGGAGAATGGGGTCATTCCTTTGTATGGAAAGAATCAAATAAAGTAGCTGAGATAATAAATGTGCCCTTTAGCCCTTCACAGTCATGTAGAAAGTAAACTCAGCTCTTTCATTAAAACGATTTGGCAGTAGAATGGGATTTGTTGGGTCCTTGTAGTCATGCTGAAGACCTTGTCCCAGTTTCTTCCTTTTCCCTTCTACCTGCTCCTTTAGTAGCTGCCTAAATAGTTGTAAAACAAAGACAGGGCTGAAAATCAGATGCATTTTTTTCTAAATAAAGCAACGATTTAAAATCCCCTATGTGAATAAATAATCCATATGTTGCCTGAATCTTTTATGACATGAATTCCAAAAACCAACTTAAAAAGCTTTCTCTGTTGTTTTGGAACTGGGTCAGAAAACTCGCTCAGGGAATTTTTAATGAGCTAGGCAGCCTCCCAGCTCTGGGTTACTGGTTCAAGCACGAATCAGGTTAGTAGGCAGCAGAATTTGTCACTGCAGCTGAAGAAGCCAGACACACTCTCCGCCCCAGACACCCACGTTGCTATGGGCAATAGTGGCACGATGAGCACAAAAGCACAGGGAAAAATGGGAAAACTGGTGTAGAGTATGAGAACTGCTGAATCTCCTTTCATTCAACACCTGCCCTTTAATCCATGCCCCAGTTTGGATGCTGCCCTCCCATGTTCTTAGTTTCTTTCAATACTCTCTCCTCTACCTCCAGCTGTAAAGGGACCTCCAGCTGTAAAGGGACCATTAACCTCAGCTGGCTCACAGATAATGAAATAACTGCTTTTGTCAAGGGAGACCTTAATACACATGTATGGGTATCAATTAGTAAAAGCTGAAAACACAATTTTTTCTGGAGCTGTGAATCTTTACTGTTGACAAAATTGACCAGGCTTGATGATGTCTTTACCAGCACAGATAGCCTATTTTTGACCTTTTATCATTGCTTTGTAGATCTTGTATAGAACAACTGTGCCCAAATTTTTCAGTGTTTTTCTCAATAATTTTGCTAAGGTTGATTTTTCATGATTTTTTCTTCCTTTCTTTACCATGCTGACTCTGCCCTTTCAATTTGCCAGCTTTTCCTTCCTAATTTTCCTAATTCTCAAAGGAAGACAGTACTACTAAGGTCACATTTCTTTCACCAATTCCCACTATAGCAACTCTTGCTGTCATTCCAGGCTCTCCCATCAAACTGCTCTTCTGTTTCCTTCACGGCTTTCAGACATTGAATGCAACCAGTCCCACTATTTATCATTACACAATTCACCCTCAACATTTTGATTGATAAATGTCTCAGATATCTCATGTTAATATTTGCAGGCTGAGTCCCACAGCCCTCATGTCCTACATGGATGCACTCAAGGGACCAAGGAAAGGACATGGAGGTATGAGGAGCTACCCAAGGCACAGCTTTTTAGCAGCTTCCTAGCACTCTGGCTTCCCTGGCTGAGTTTCCATTTCAATTCTATCCTCCTTTTTTTCTGAAAACTGGGGTTCTGGAAAAGGCTGCAGTATGCTGGGATCTGTTGCAACACAGAACCTTGGACTGGGTAGTATTTGGGTCACACTATTGTGATATGCTTTTTTCCTCTTTCTCCTATATTCCAGGTATGCACAAGTCCTGGCAAAAGCAGAAGGGGAGTTCAGGTACTGCATGTGGCTCCATCATCAAACAAGTGGCCTGCACATGCTGTGGATGCTCCCCAAATGCTTCCTCCAGCCCTGACCCTGCTCTGCCAATGAGAAAAGTACTGCCAAAGGGTCAGGTGCAGATAGGAACACCTATTTTGTCCAGTTACATCTTTTAATTATGAAGGATTGGTAAGTTGTTAAACATATCTTTCACAAGTTAGGAAAACAATTAATAATTAAGCTGTGGAAGCAAAATGACTTTTTAATGTTCCACAAAATTATAAAAACTATTAAATCACTGATGCTGCTTCACCAGCATGACTTACAGAAGAGCCTTAGGGAAAAAGACAGAGCAGAAATAAGGGAAACGTGGAAATGCATTTGATCAGATTTTTACTTTTTTGGTATTTTTAGACATATCTACAAATATGTGCAAAGCAGCTTTTAGTGCTGTACCTCATGCCATCTGACCAAGACAATAATTTCACAGAAACCTAAAAAATCAATAGTAAAACTTTCAGACTGTGTTAGACATGATGGCTATCTGCTAACAAATCTCATTTTCCAGCTGTCCAGCTGCTGGGAATGAGAAGATCACCAAACAAAACAGTTTCTGTCAGGTTTAAATACTTCCCTTAACTTTATTTGTGGAGTTAACACAATAGAACCAGTTAGCATGGTGGGACAACCGGTAAAGAATATTTTTTCTCAGGATGGTAAGAAAAGTAAGGTGTCTTTCAGATATGACATCCAGAGGAGTTGCTGCCTCTGGAAGCTAACCCAGTCATTAGAAATCACAATTTTCATGAAAATTTTAGTGGAAACTGTGATTATGCCCTAAATATCCAAACACAGTATTTTCCTATACTGAAGGGAGGCTGTGAATTACACTGGAAAAATTTTAAAAGAAGAAAACTACTAATGAGAAGTTGAATAGAAATAAGAACAGACAAAACCTGCTAGTTTATTTTACTTCTTTCCTCTGTCATATAGAGAGCAAAAATTTTCAGAACTATGTACTTAAAAAGTTATTTTGTGAACACTGCAAATAATGCCAAAATATGCACTCCTAATGCAGTGACCTGTTTGCATTAAGAAATATGAATGTTAGGGTGAAATAGGAAGAGTAAATGTCCTGTCACTCCCAGAGTCAGGCATTTAGGATCTTTTGGTTTACCTGGAAATAGAAAAGCCAAGTTTAGGGTTGGGTGAATCACTCAGAAAATGCCATTTCTGGAGGGAGGGAGGAAGGAAGGAAGGAAGGAAGGGAGGAAGCCCTAAGGACACTAAACATAACGGTGGAGGAAGGCTGTGAAACCTTGACTCCACTTACCTTAGGGAACCTGTTGCACTAAATAAGCTATACACCCAGAACAAAATGTTATTTGGACAGGGTCTGGGTATAAACAGATTATTTCTGAAGCTCAACAAGGAACATATTTGACTGATCTCTTTCTGTGAGGGCTCTTTGGTACCAAACTCAGTGTTATTAACACTTAGGGGTAAATAACATATCATAACTTAATTAGAGATGCTGAAGATGGTAAGTAATAATCAAAAGGCTGTTTGAAAAGAAATAATGGAAATAATGTAAGACTGAAGCAAATTGGCAAGGTCACTGAACCACAGATCTCAGGAATTGCATCAGGTGGTCCTTTTCTTAAGTGCTTTGTTTCAGGCCTGGTTAGGTTCAGGACTAATATATGTGTTGGTCATTCCTTATCAGGCAATTTAAATAAGGGACAACCATTTATACAGATGACATATATTTGATTTTTATCTCTGTCACAGTTTGACATGTATTTGACAGGCATTTTGAAGTATGTGTCACCAGCATTATGATGTGTTGATGACACATGCTGAAATGCTGTGAGGGAAAGAAACTTCCTGGGGAACAATTACAGCAAATTACCTTTGGCAATTTCTCAGGGGTATGTGGTGCAATGGAGGACGTTGCACTAGTTTTGTATCAATTTTTCAGTTCACATCTGCCTTTCTAACAGGGAGAAATATGTTTTTAGGCAGTAAGGATTAGTATCTCAAGTAAATATTTAAGTAAAGTGGCTTTCCTCTGGTCCGGATCTCTGGATGTGTCTCACAATAGCTCTGTAATACTTAATTACACAAATGAGAAACTCATGAAACACCATGACTCAGATGTGGACATAGCTCACTGCATTTTGGATTGCCTGACTTGCTTTTACTTTGAGGGGTTTTATTCAGCCTTCTGCGGACTCCAAATTTCTGTTCCCAGAAAGGACCTTGCAATCTGATAAGTACAAGCGATTTGTTCCAGCACTGATCAGACCAAACATGCATGTTTTGTTCTTTATGTTTCAACAATGGAGGCTTTGTGGCAGGGCATGGCTCCCTGCCACCCAGGAAAGAAAGGACTGAGTGAGCCCAGCACTGGTGCAGCTGTGTGGGTGAATACCGTGCTGGGCAGTGCCTTCTGGGCACTCTGGGTCTACCACTGGGCCAGACATCCATACATGCTGCACCATTAAATCCAGAAATGCGGCCTACTGATGGCCTACAAGGGCAAGCCGTGGGTTTTTAACAAATAGAAGTGTGAGAGGAGGAAACTGCATCAAATTCCTCATAGCACAAATTTTGTTTAAGGAATTACAGGTGATGTCTGTGGAATTGTCTGACACTGCCACTGTCACCACTGTTCCCAATTGTGCTGCAGTCCCTCAGAGGAGGACAACAGGTTCTGAAACAGGAAGGTAACTACACTGAGGGACTAATTTACAGCCAAAGCTGAGGGAGATTAGTCGTGAAGACACTTCTGTGACCATTCTTCACAGATAATTTTTAGCAAGTGTTTGCAGGAGAAAAAGGCTTTCATTCTTGGAGGAGAAGGATTACTTCAGTGACAGGAAGGGATTCACTGACTTTTCCAGGTGAACTTCTACCATGTAAATTCAGCCTTCCTTCCTTCCTTCCTTCCTTCCTTCCTTCCTTCCTTCCTTCCTTATCCCAAAGTTTCTTTGTAACATTTTGAGACTGAAACACAAAAAATTAAATGTCAAAACTTTTAGACACGAAACACCAAAAAACAATCACACTGAGATACAGCCCATTAAGTCTGCTGTTCATCTTTCCACCTCTCTATTTGTTGTCCATTTTCTCACTTGCCTCAACCCAGGTGTATTATTGCCCCATAGAGCAAGATAGAAGGGTTAAATAGTGATAAAAGGTTAGACTGGGGTGAAAATAAATGGAGAAAAAGGAAAGATGAAGAGGAGGGAAAAAAAAGGAGGCAGCAATTTGGTGTGTGTGTCCTATGTCCTCTGAAGTTAGATCTCCCCTCCTCCAAAGTACATAAGTACACAAGGATCTCCCTGGGCCTTCGGATGTAGGTCTTGCTACTACTGGGCAGTGCCCAACTCAAAGTATCAAATGTCACCTTTAACTGCAATTTGAATTATATCTCTTACTACCATGCAGGAATTCAGAGCAGCACTTCTCAGCTTGGATGCATATATGCTTTGACCTAGATTCCAGGTAATGGTTATAGGTGGCTGGTTCCTATTTGTATGTTCTTGTGACAACACCGTCCTTCAGCTTTAGCAACCCCTATTGTGGCTGTATCATGTTGACATCTCATAGCCATGAGTAACAAATGCACCCAGGTCTTGGTTAATGATAACATGTAGTGAAAACATATTGTCAGCTTTAAATGCCTGTAGCTGCATAGTAGGAGGGACATTTAAGTACTAAGGAATGACTGTTCTGTCAATGCTTTGGGGGTGAGATATCTTAAAATAGACACAAGTAGCTTAAAATACCATATGGTGTCTTACAGTGTTATGCTCTACTGTATTAACATTCCTCCACCTGAGGATGAGGAATTTCTCTTCTTACTTTATTTGCATTTCATCTTTCAATCTGAGGATTTCACCATTTCCTTTTATTTTTTCCCCTCTATCCTCATGTACCTGTGGTACAAGACAAAGAGGAGGTGCCCTTCCAAAATCTCCTTACCAGAACCAAGAGCAACAGCAAAGCTAAAGATTAGCAAGCAGCAGATGCAGAGAAGAAGGCAGATGGAGACTGTAGCAGGAAGCAAATCCAAAAGATCTCTTCAGGGATCATTAACATACAGAAACCTATTCAACTTTTATTGAAAACCCCAAAAAACAGAAGCAACAACAAAATGAAATAAAACCAAAACAAACAACCCCCAAAACAAACAAACAACCCCCCAAATACACACAAAAAACCCCCAACAACAAAAAGCACACAACAATAGCAACCAAAAAACCCCAAAATAAAATAAAGGTACCATGAAAAATATGTTTGTGCCAAGGAAATAAGGACTCTGGATTAGCTGTACAAAAGCTGTGTGACACGTTGAGGTTTGCAGTGTTACACTTAAAATACGGCATTAAGTAGCAGTTGTACTCATTAGAAAATACAAGCAGAACTTGTACCTAAACCCCCATGCTGCTAATCTTCAACAATTCAAAGTGAACTCCCCTCTTTTTGGATGCAGAACTGTACACTGAAGATGAAATCAAATGCTGGTTGAGAATGTGAACAACATTTCCATTTAGTCCAACACAGACTAAAGAGGTTCTCTTGCCTCACAATCCATCATCTTTGCTCCAATGGGGCAGAATTTTTATATTGTATCATGACATACCTTGCATCACCTGGGGGGTGCCAGGGGTGCTGCAATTTAGCTACAAATTATGAGCAGGGGGCCCCTTGGCTTTGCAGTCCATAACTGGTGTCTATCCTTTACTCCTGCTCTAATCCTTCTAGTTTAGGAATTTGTCATGAGAGATCAGAGTTAAAGACATCTTCGCATGAAAACCTGCATGGATTTCATCTGAGCGAGAAGTGTAAAACTGATTATCACTTCACTGTCTTTGAAGATGGGTAGGCTCTATTGTTCTGCATTTTTTTTGTCCCTTTATGACCATTATGTGTATGTCACAGATTTGAAAACACAGTAAGACTAGACCTGACTAAGTAAAAAAATCATTTTGACATAAATGGGATTTTTTTTCCTTGAATCAGTTCTGCAGGATTGGCCTGACATTAGGATCAGTGAGATTCCAGATAGCACACTTATCTACCCTTCCCTCTTGACAGCTCTTTATACCATTTTCTCGTTCTGAAGGATCAGTTTAACTTAATATGACATGGGACTGGATTCTGCAAGATGAACATAAGCCAAAGCGTATCCAAAAGAAACCAATCCAAAACCAAGCAACAAATGAAAGAACCTGAATTCAAAAGCAGTCTCTATATCATCCAAACCAGCCACAAGTACAAAGTTTCTCTGGGGTACTCTGAAACAGTGTACCTTTCTGTGGAAAAGTTATATATCCTCTTGACCAAAGCCTATCACTCCTAGTCTTCAAATTGTGAACTCAGATAGTTGCAAAGTTTTCCTTCTCTGAATTCAAAGGGAATATAACATTACACAGATTTCAACTTCTGCTCTGACAGTGCCTTAACATTTCTAGGATTAAATATTACATAAGAAAATAGTCCCTTTACCTGTCAGTGTAACAACATCCATGAGTGACATGACATGCTGCTGACTTCTTTCCCAGAGAGAAGCAAATAGCCTACCTATATATTTAGAGATCTGTTATATGACTCAGTCAATAGCTCTTCTGTCTTGTTCCCTTGACTATTCATTAGTTCTAATTAGAAATAAAAGCCTGGAAGATCAAACTGGCTCTGCTCAGTTAGTTTACTGACTACAAAATTTAAGACAATAATCAATAAAGGCATAAATTCCTTTCATTCCTGGAGACCTAAGGCACTTGATTGCTCCTAAGGGCCACTGCTTTTTATAGCTGTTGCATACTCCAGACTTAGCGAACTCTATTCTAATATGCTAAATATCCTCCACTTCCTATTACTGGGAGTAATAAAAGGTTGAAGTATCCCAAGTTATGATAAAATCAGTGTGCCTTGTGTGGCAAGGATAGAAAAGCAGCTCCTGACAGCATTTCCTGGCTCACTGTGGTGTGGCAAGGACTTAGCCTGGTGTGGGATGGGATCCCCTCCTGGTCCTTGCACATGGGCAGGCAGAGGGAGCAGCAGGGTCACATCTGTGTCCTGTCTGGGACACTGGGTAACTCACTCCAGGGCTCAGATTTGTCAGTGGCTGAGATTTGAGTGGTGCTGGCAGAATATTCCCCACTTTTGCCTCCCAGTCAAGCTACTGGTCTCAGTTCAGTGAAAGTCTGACATAAATAAAAGAAGTAATCCAAGATCTTGACCCACACTGACAGGGTTTAGGCTAAGTGTGAGAGAAGGAGTTTCATTTTGTATATATCCAGGGAATTCAGAGAAAGTAGGGATGGATTATTGATGGCCCTGTTGAAGACTATGTGAATGACAAGCGTGAAAAACACACAGCATGGGTATGTCAATCTCCTAATTCAAACAAAATGTTCAGCCAGATTCATGTTATACTGACAAGTCAGGAATTTAGGAGAAAAGAGGAAGTGCATATATGAGTATGTCCCTTGTAACTAATTTATCCAGCTAAAAATAGCATTAATGATGATGTTGTTTTGTCTTGAAAGCCTGACTATCAGGAGGAGGTTTCAACTTCTAGTAGTCTAGAAATGGCATATTCAAAATGAGAAGTGATGGAAGAACAGATCTCTACATGAAGCCCTATGTATTACCTGATTAGAGTTTGCTTAAATCAGAGATATGAAATGTTATGCACTTTAAGTAAGTTGTCTTAGCTTTTAATGTTAGCCACCTAAAACTTTAGAAAGTACATCAGTCACATGGTCCATGGGGGTGACCATAATCAACAAATGTGTCTATTGGTATTGAAAAATCTGGCTTTGGTGGCTGAAAACATATTTTAACTAATGTTTAATTTAAAACATGAAGCCCTTCTACTCTCAGTATAGACACTGCCCTTGACAGGAAATTATACCTTTTCAGACAGCGAGTAGAGCAAGAAGTACACATATATTCTGGTGAGTAACTATAACAACAAGGAGGAGGAAAAAAACCCTAAGCCAGAAATAAATTGTCAGGGCAACAAATTAGTCTGCTTTGGGTTTGAGGCCTTGAACAGAGAGCAGCACAGATGGACATCCCCATTTTTTTAATCAGGACCATTTTAGCTGGAGCTGGAACTGGAAACCAAAGAGATGTGAATTGGAAGATATAAATCAGATTTACAGAAATGCAGACACAAATTACCAATTTCCTTCTTCTTTCAACAGAGATATAAATTACTTCAACAAAAACTTTATGACAAATTTTTATTAATTTAGAGCATGTAATATTGAAACAAGATATTCTAGCTCGATGCACTTTTGTTAAAAAGGAAATCCCCACAGTACTTTCCATATTGACCACTCCAATGTAAGAAACCAGAAAAGAGGGGACTAAACTGTGGTTGTTTATATGAGCATGATTTTAAACATCTTATTACTAAATCTATGCAAAATCTGAAGTATGTCCAGAAGTTCATGTAATTTCAAGCAATCCTGTCCAAAGTTTGTCAGATAGATTTCAATGATGTCATGAAAACATGTAAAATTGCATTCTCCCTTTTTTATTCTTCTGCAAAATATTTCCACTTGCCAAGTACAAAGAAGTTCTCCAGGATCAGGAAGTTTCAGAGGAAAAATAGGGCTACTTCTGCCCTCTTTACTCTGGCAGAGACATAACTTGGGTTACACACACCTGTATTCCCTGTGTGGCACCTTTGCCAGATGCACTTCCTGACCTACTTCTGCAAGACCAGCCAGGAGAATCTTGGTGGCATCTGGTAAATGGTGGCATTGACCCTTCTCTTTATTCAAACTGACCAGATGCCGTAACACAGAACATTCTGATAGCCATTGTGTATGGGAGCTGGCAAAGAGGGAACACAGAAGTGTCCTTAAAAAAGTCACCAAGCAGACCTGCTCTTTTCCTTCATCTCTCAAAGAGGAACCAGTGCCCAAATGCTTTCTGATGGTGGTGGGAGCTTGGCTGGTTGATCTTCTCTACATGGAGAGGGAAAGGCTTCCTATGTATGTGCTGTCCAGGATGTGCCTGTGGAGGTGCTGGTAGCAGATCCTAACTAAAGGGGGGCACTTCCAGATGTCCAAGAGCCCTTCCTGTTGCCAAGGCCTTGAGGTCATCAATCCCTTCAGAGTGCGAGGAACATGTTTTGGACACGTGCATGCCTGCCCACCCAGGCAGGACAGCCACCCTCACGTGCTTCAGCTACACCACCCCTCCCTGTCTGGGGCAGCAAGGGAAATAGGAGATGAAAGCCAAAGACCTGTGGGCAAGACACATGTCTCTGATGGGCTTCAGAGACCATGTAGGTGGTCCTGGTGCAGCCCTCAGCAAAGGCTCTGCCTGAGGGGGCACCCAGCTGGCAGAATATACACTTTTAGAAAATTGTTTTTTCAAATGACCGGTCTGAGATGGTTTATGGTGTCTGATTTTTGAACATTTACATGAAAAGACAAGGGAAGGGAAGGAAAACCAGGGAAAACATTTTAATGTCAACACAGATGACATGAGGTCTTGCTGAGTTTTAAGCTCAGGATCCAGAAAATTATTGGTTGTTTGAGTTTTCCTGCTGGAAGGACCAGCACCCTGCAGTGCCAGGGAGCCCTCTCCCACCTGCTGGTTTGGCAGGAGAGGGAACAACAACAACAACACAATAGCATAAATGCACTTCTGAAAAGGNGTTAAACTTGAAAAAAAAAAAAAAAGAAAAGGAAAGGGATTGTATATTTCATCCACATGACACCAACACATTCATATGTGTCATATTTTATGACACATACTTGGAATATTTACATGACTGATGAGCATAATTATAAACCATGCTTTGACAGAAAAGTGCATTTCAAGGGTTGGGGTTTTTTTGACACAGAGTTCTTCTGCACTGGAGATAATTAGTGCTGCCTGCTTTCCCCTTGTTCACAGTAGAGTTTTTTCCCATATTACAAAGATTAGTCAGAGCTTATAAAAATCCTGTTCAGTTAAATCTAACTAGTAAAGAATGGTAGACCACATGTCAAATAAGAGGCAAAGAGAAAATCAAAATAAAAGCTGATTCATTTAAATAATAATTTGAAAATATATTCTGCATTTTGTTCTCAGTATGAAATAGTTCATAATGAATATTGATTTTGATGACTACTTTTACTATTTTTGCTAGACTAGGAACTGTATTAAATGCTTATCTCTGAATAGGGATGAGCAAACCAGCTTGGAAAAAAATGTGTTTTCTCTTCCAAGCATTCTCTGAATCCTTACTCATTTAGAGGATGAAACCCTGACTGCATCTAGACTGAGTCTGAACTTCAGCATCCATGAAATCTTCTGATTTAGTCCTCATATAAACTAGATCCATACTTCTTGCATGGTGGCCTTTTCACTAGGAGTGTGCTATGCTACAAGAAAGGCAGATACACTGTCTGTCATCTGCAGGGTGAGTGCATAAATACCTTTTTTGACTCTGAGATGGGAAAGTCCCAGTTTCAGCTGTACTAGTGATGGAGGAATCTCTCCTTCCAGCATTATTTTTTTTCTATTGCAGTGTTGTGCAGTGCCTCAAAGACAGAAGAGTTCAAACATCTCATCCTATCATCACTCTTTCAATGTAATCATTCCTGGATTATTTTCATAGATTTTCTGTCTTGTTTCCCTCAGTGCAGGCTGGAGGGGTCTGGTTTGGGTTGCTCTTCAAACCCCAAAGAGATTGTGACAGAAGACAAGTGTGTGTCAGGAACATTTCTGCAGGTCCAGCTGGGAGTAGGTGCTGCTAGCAGAAACTCTGTAGAGGAAATCAGCAGCAAGATGGAAAATCCAGTGGGAAGAAAAACAAAAAATGTTCTTTCTTAGTATCTTTAAATGAGGTTGACCTTATGTATATTTAACTTTTATGAGTATGAGCACCAGTTTAATTTGCCCGCGACACCATTAAAACACGTTATACCTATCGAACCATTCATCTTTCTTTATGGTGGTGCATCATCATGTGTCATGGAGCAGTACCATTTACACTGTCAAAACAGAGTTTATATTAATCTATATTATGCTGACAGGAAGATATTTGGGAAGTTTTTGGTTTTTTTTAAATCAGGCTTTATTCTCTATACTTTATAAACCTTACTTGTAATTAGAACATGAGAAGTGCCTTCTTTACAACAAGGTGAAGCCATTTTATTTTTTTAAAATAAACAGCCAGCAGTATTTGCTCACAGCTGAAGTGTCTAATTAGCATTTTAAATATTTACAGCTATTTTCAATTTCTACGACAGCATCTTCTTCCAGCTACATGCTATGCAATGTCTTCTCAAAGGAAAATCCAAGGTCTACCACTGAAGTTGGCATCAGCCCAGACTGATTTTTCTCCTTTCCCTGGTGCAGAACTGTTCCAACTTCATGAATTTCACTGTTGGATCCTTACATCTATGAGCAGGACAACCAAGTAAATGAAGCCTGGCACAGCTTGTGAACAAGGGAAGTAACTCAGGTTCACTTTTCTCCATGCAGGGCTCATTCCCAGCTGGAATGCAAGTCTCCAAGCTCTTCCTGCTCCAGAGGGGAGCAAATGAACACATCACCCATGTACACATTTCTCTGAGCATCTCCTGGCTCTTTAAAGCAGACTGAAATAAAATCCTGCCTTAGGTCAATAATAGCCACAGTAATTTTTAATCTTTCAGGATTGCTTCTGCTTTTAAAGCAAACTGTAACATAACAGGGAATAGTGGTATCACAGGACAATTGGGCTGGAAGGGATCACAGGAGGTCTTTGGCCCAGCCTCTCTGAGCAACCTGTCCCCCTGCATGACAGTCCTCTTGGTGAAAAGAGATGTCCTGTTAATTCAGCATATGCCCATTTTCTCTCTAGCTTCTTAAACCTCATCACTAGGTTGTCTCCAGCTTGAGCAGATGCATGCACCTGTATGTTATCAGTATTTATACTAAATCCAAATCAAGGACATGGAAGAAACACCTATTGTTATTTTACTTCTGATACGAACCAAGGTGCAGCATGTAAAGCAGACACTGGAGAATGGCCAGTTAAGGTTGAATAAGGACTTTAAGGAAGGAAAGAGAATCAGGGTGAACAGGTTGGGTGCCTCAGTACACGTGCATTCACCCTTTGGACCCTTTGGAGTCTACCATTTTAGATGTAGGTCCAGAAAATCCAGAGAACTGAGAAAAGTCTGTGTTGGTGCCTGAGTGGGATAAACATTTCAGAACAATGCTGCACTGAAACAGAAAACCAGCAGGTCCACTTCTGGAGAGATACCAAGTCCATTCACCAGGCACATATAGTTTCTTTCCTGGGGACTGACAGTAAAATGTTGGTAGACACAAGCCTCATATATTGTTAACTTGTCCTTGTCAGGTGAGAAGATAAATGAAGCAAACACAATAAAATCTGACTTGGCCGAGGTGCAGGGGTTAACAGTCTTGGCAAACATACAGCAAGCAGAGGTGGCATAAAAGATAGAAGAGCTGTAGACCTAAATCACTTCTGAAGTGAGACACCTAATGCATCAGCAACATGAACCAAAAGATAAGGAGAAGGGAAGGGCACCATCTACTGAGTGGCAAAGGCAGTTACTGCATTTCTTACTCTTTCATGGCACCATTGGAAAAGCCCTCTAAGACCACTGAGATCAGTTGTTAACCCAGCACTGCCAAGCCCACCACTAAACCATGTTCCCAAATGCCACATCCATTCTTCTCTTAAATACCATCAGGGGTGGTGACTCCTTCTTCCTGGGCAGCCTTTTCCAATGCCTGACAACCCTTTCAATGAAGACATTTTTCTTTATATCCAATCGAAGCCTCCCCCCATGCAATTTGACACCTTTTCCTCTTGTCCTGTCGTTTGTCACCTGGGAGGAGATACTTTACGCCCTTTTCAGGCAGTTTTAGGGAATTATAAAATATCCCCTGAGTCTCCTTTTCTCAAAGCTAAACAACCCCAGCTCTCTCAGTGACTCCTCATCAGACTTGTCCTCCAGACGTTTTACCAGCCCCACTGCCCTTTCAGTAGAGGTTCCACAAACCAGCAGGTACTGGAGACTCTATGGGGAAGTTACTTAACAAGTATTCACGATTGTCTGGATTATATCAGGGAGAAGAAATTATTTACATCCCTCTCAAATCTTTTAAGACATTCCTCAAACTCTGACATTCACAGTAGCCATAACGTCTGAATCCTGTCTTCCCTCTACTGTATTTTACCAAAATCACAGAGTATTCTGTGTTGAAGGGACTCAGAAGGATTATCAAGTCCAACTTTTAAGTGAATGGTCGATAGAGGGATCCAACCTGGCGCTATTAGCACCATGGTCTAACCAACTGAGCTAATCTCTAGCTAAACTAACGCATTAAAGTTTTATAGTATCTTAAAATAAGAAAAGGCCAAAAGGGATTTAGTTAAAAATTAATCAATAATACTATTAATGTAATGGATTGTGAGTCAGCCAAGAAATTACCCATTTGCATTGACCTTTCCTATTATTGTAGTAGTGTGCTCTTCCACCTATCATCAGTCTTTGCTCTCCACTTAAATATCCTCTTAGAAAAAAATAAGCCTCAGATTTATATTTCTAGACCTTTTTTTTGGTCATGAGTTTATATTATTTCATAGTTTGGCTTTTTAAAGCACTTGCTAAATTTGCTTGTAATATGAAGTTACAGTAATCCACCATCCTCCCACACTGCAGTCTGTTCTATCCTCCACCACATAAAGACTCCTTTGCTGTCACAGGGTGGGAACTGTGTACTCAAGCACCTAAAATAGATTCAAGAGGAAAAGAAGAGCTACAAAGAAAAATGGGAAGACACTCGGAGTGTTCTGTTCTGTACACAGTATAAACTGCATGTTCACATCACCATATCTTTTGAAAAAATTGGCCCTTTACCAGGAAATTCAGGATAATCTCACATTTTGATTCAATTTTTGAAATATATAACCTTATTAATGATTAACTTCTAAACTCTGGTCAGCTCAACAGTATTACCAGCTCTGGAAAAAGGAATAACAGGTCTTGAACCAGAGATGCAGCTATTGTATTTAAAAAATCCAGCCCGTGTGTATTACTTGCATAGTGGAAAGTACTGATCTCCACAACACAACTGTTGCTAAAGGCAGCATAATCACATAAAAAGCCCAACCTTCATGCCTCCTTAGGTTCTGGTACTTCACTAAACATTTGAGCAAAATTATATTGTGACTTTTGATTCACTCACACCATGATCCAAATGAAATCAATACATGACACGGTAACATAATTTTTCTTCTTTTACTTGGAAGCAATTTTTAAACCACACTGAAGACTTGCCAAAGAGGTGGTTTTGTTAGATTTGCAAATATATGACACACCAGGAATGAACAGCAGGATCATATCAGTGTTCTACCTTTCAGAAATCTAATTCATGTAATTTTTTAAGAAGTACAGAAACTCACAGTTAAGCTTTATAGGCAAATCAGGAACAAAGCCTGATCAGCTGGTAAGTTCAATGATGTACTGTAAATTAATTTCCCATTTCAAAAAGATTGGCACAAAATCAGAACACAAGTCTGACCAGAGGTCAAAAGAAACTTCAAACCATCTAAATTTAGAAAAATGATTAATTAAAAAACCCCATGAGGTTATCAGTGATTATGTTTTGTTTTCAACAAAGTATTCAAATTATAATTTGTCTAGCAAGTATGCAACAATTTAAAAAACAATACCAAAACCTCACTTTGAAAGGGAAAAAGGAATTATGGTGAATTATTTCCATTCTCTCTGTTGACATCAATGCAGTGCAAGATACTTTCCAGAAATTACTGACTTCTGACAGAGAAGCAACCTTCTTCAGAGCCACCTGACTGCAATTGCCCCTGATCTCCCTGCTCATGTCCTGTTGGGTATGGTGTGTTTCTCACACACAGCAATTCTACTGTCAGGCTGCCAGCAAACATGCACTGGCTGTTAGGGAAAGTCTTTGTGTGGACTCAATGCAGTGATACACAAAACCTGTCCTTACCTACAAACTGCTGCTGATGGCTCTTGCATCCCATTTTTCTCTGAAAAAATTGTATTGGACTGACACCATCTCTGCAGCATAGAACTCTCTCTGTAGAATCTCTGGACACAGCAAACATCTGCAGCTGCAGGTGCCTTTGGGCACTTGTACCATCTGGTGTTTCTGGCATGTCCCAGCTAGCAGATGCCATTTTATTTTTGAAAGGCTGAAGTATTGGGTCATGCTTCTGAATTCCTTGAAAGGAAATTGAGTGATTCCTAATAGACTATGATCTGCATAAAACCATGATGAAGATGTAAAACCTCTTCTAACATGGCCTTCCGTAAAACTGATGAACTGCATTAAGAGCAGCAGTTCTCAAGTATCTAATGTGGCAGTTCGGAATTTTTCAGCAATGATATGTGGAGGCAGAAGAATGTATAACCTATGCTTTGTAACCTGGGATACTGGAAGAGCATTGCATTCTTCCTGTGGTAAGGCCTCCAGGCCACTTTGCATTTAACTATTTCCTTAACCATACTGAACTCTTGCTGGTGACCCTGGTGTTATTGGTGGCACTCATGGCTAGAAATTATACCCATCTCCCATTTTGGGACTTGGCAAGTAGCTTAGTTTCACCTCAGAGAAGACAATGTTCCTCAGTCTTGCTGGTTTCACTCAGAGAACAGGGACAAACACTTGTATTCAGGTTTCCTCAACATGGGAAAGGAGGGTGACAAGTTTGTCCTGTTGAAGCAGACCTTTCTGTGTAGGTATCTGAACCAATTTTCTTCACTCGTGGAAAGCTAAGCAGACCTCTTCCCAGAAAACTCAGCTGCATCTGTATCTCCCAGATACCTGCAAGGTGCTCATATGTTCTCCACCATCACAGGAAACTTCAGGTGAATAGAAATCCTGACTCTGTGACTGGATAGAAGTAGCAACCCCAGAACAGGGAATGCTGAAACATCTATTAGAGGAGAATAGAAAAGCAATCTACAAATTCAAGATAATTCCTAGATAAACAGAGCACTTCAACTAAATAGGTGAAAAATTATACACAGGAAAGCAATTGCCAAAGTACAGAATAGGGGACAATTGTTAGTGGGTGCCCTGCAGAAAACACAACATCCTAAAGTTGATCACAGCCTAAAAGCAAGTTAAAAAATCATCATCCTTAGAAAAATAAAAAAGGAACCTCATCCCAGAATGTAAAAAGGGAGTATCTGTTACCTACAGTAATACATACATAGTGTACATAATTCCTCTGGTTTCCGCAGTATTGGTGAGACCTGAGTGTAGAACCAATTCCAGTTTACTTCAGGGAAGCAACTGATCAATGGAAGAAAGTAATTCAATAAGAATTACCAACAGTCTGGAAAGCACAAGCTACAAAGAATGTTTGAAGTGATTGTTTGTCCTAGACAATAAAAGAAGCAGAAATTAATTGACACAAGTCATGCTAAGAGAAAGGCAGTAATTTGCTCACAACATTCACTACAAAGAAAGCAGGTAATAAACTGTCTCAAGGAGACAAAAAGATCAACATTAAAACATCAAAGGAGAACAGTGAAGTTCTGAAATTTGTAGGTTAATATTTCTCACTCATATCTATACTGTGTGCCTTTATTTACAGGCACAGAAGATCTCCGTTGAAATTCCTTCTGCAAGATTACTTCCCATCCATTCCACTGGCAGGTGCACTGAAAGATTGATCATGAAGCTAAAGCAAATGGTCATCTATTTCAGAGGAGTTAGTGCTGCCCTTCACTATGTTACAGGATGAAGCTACATCACAGCAAAAAAACAAACAAACAAACAAACAAAAAAACCAACACCAAAGAACAAGAAAACAAACAAAAGAAGCATGTTACAGGAAGATGTTCTTCTTATTGTGCACTGCCAGTGCAGATTTTGTAAAATGTGCATCCAAAGACCAGGCAGACACTGACACATATGGCACTTAACTGGTAATGTTGCTGCTCTTCTTAAAGGTGATTGGTAAAAACAAGTCAGGAAGTGAATAGATTGGTTACTGTGTAAACCAAATTAACACCTTTGGAGTGAAAGTCTGGAAAATGAGGGAATGACTTCACTGTTATATCTCTGTGGAAGAGGGAGAAATTAATCAATGTGGGCAGAAGTGTATACTAGGTGAGAAAAGATGTGGTAAGAAGGTCTATTACCCTCTATTACCACTAAGAGGATGTTAATTGAAAAGTACAACAGATACTTTGCTTTAGCATCTTCCTCTTGTGCCATGGTCACTTCAAAATTTTTAAAAAAAAAAAAACCTGTATAGAAATATGCATTTCAAAATGAAATTGTGTACAGCTGAAGTTGATAGTTCAGTTACCCAGGAACTTGACATTAATCTAATCTTGACTTCCCTAGTGCAGTACTGAGATCTACCTTTTGTTGTTCATTAAACACATCATTATGGGTGATCTGGATGCTACTATTCAGTTTAGGATACTTGCTCTGAAGTACTGACTTCTTGTATTTCATTGAGTGTAAAACTCAAGCTGTTTTTTAAGAACAAAAGTCTTCACAAAATTGAAGGATTTGCTCCTTTAAATGTCCACTGACATGAATTAAAGTCTCTTGCAATTTCCATAGTATGGTGCTTAGCAGCTCTTTGCTTTCCTTTCTTCCAATCTCTCTAACCAAGATATTGAATCCTAAAATATGGATCCAAAAATCAATTGCAGAAGAGATTTTGAACAGCAACTCTTTCATACAAACCATTAATAGACATGGGTGATTGAATAGCAATCTTCACCCAGCAGCAGAAGCATCAAAGCTGTAACAGAGCTTGTGACCTCTAACAAGTCACCATCAAATGATTAGACAAACATTCCCCCTTTCCTTCTATCTTGGGAGCATTACGTCCTGATGGAATAATAATCCTAATTGTGATAGCAGCTGTGACACTTACAGAAAATGGAGGTCACAGTGCATCATTGCTAATTCCACTGCAGTGTCTGTACTCTCAGTTGGAGGTTTCCCTTCACTTCAGAAGCTGAGCATCACCCAATGAATAATTACAGCTTTACTACTATTCCCTATACAATGAAATGATTTAAACTGAAATCCCTGTGATCATTGTTTCGTTTCAGGCTTTCGAACAAATGCCATCTGAAAGAGCTAGGCAAAAATCCTGGTTACCAAAGGTAGCATCTCAATGAAGTAAAATGTCATTGTATATACAGAGGATTTCATTCAGATTGTCAGCTAACTTCATTTTAAATAATGTCATCAGAGCACTTGGAGTCAAGTTGCTTTTTGAAAACTCCCTTTGCTATTCTATCAAATGAATTTTACATCTTGGAAATGAGTCAGATTTCTACTTATCTGGAAATAATGTGGCAGAGGTCAACATACTTGAATTAATGTATGAGATTTCTACTTATTGCCTCTAACCTCTGAAGCCCTTTTCAGTTCCTTTTGGTGCACCTGCCCAATCAGATTATTTTCAGTTACTGGGTTCTTGTCCAAACATAAGCCTGGCTGGACCTGGGCTGTCCCTGCAGGTGTCTCTGAGGGCTTCTGGGAAGCTCAGGCTGCTTGGTTTTTTTCACAGCTGCACAGACTAATGCGGGACATGGTCCTTTGGCTCATACAGTCTGCTGTAAGAGCTTTTTGACCCCACTTTTCACCTCTAAGGTTTCTGCTAAGAAACACATGCTTTCTCTCTTCCATTCTCACTATTTTTGGAAACACAGCTCTGGAGAAGAAGCTCAGATCTCCATGCTGTGCACTGTGGCAGGGCAATGCAGCCCATATTAAAAAGTATCATTGTTGGGGGAAGGAAATGTCTACCTCCAGAACACACCAATTTGAACTGTCATCTAACAGGATGCATTCTCAGCCAAAAGGCACTGGACCTGAAAACTCTGGGAAACCTTGAGGACTATAGAACAATAAAATCAATTAGACACTTAGGCATTAACTTGTATTTCAACTAAATCCCTCTGGTCTTGACTCCCCTCTCTTACCACTACACTTGATTGGTTGTCCATTAACACATAAGATCAGATGATGGAAGCACTGTTCACACAACCAGCCAAGCAGATTTACTTGTGTCACATCTGGGGACTCTTGAGCAGGACAAAAAATACCCCAATGAACTGCCAGTAGATTAGAGCTCAAAAGTGCAGACCATGCTAATGTGACTCCACATGTCCCTCTCCTTGCCCGTAAGATGTCTGTGAGCGGTATCCTTGCTACACTGAGAGTAGCCCAAAATCCTAACTTCACTTAAAGCAGATGATGCCAGGAAATTGTTTTGTACCTAGAAAATTGCAACCCAAGTCAGAAAAGGTGCTGTAGAATGTGAGAAGGCTCATGGTGACTGCAGTCAGAAACGGGATAGGAGATGCTTCAGCTGATGCCCAGGCACAAAAATGTAGTTTGTTTGGGCAGGGAATATAGGCTGCAGGGTGGGGAAGATAGGCACCTTTGCTTGAAGAATCTTCACAGCTGTGTGCCATATAGATAGATATACCTGCTGTTGTTCTTAGAGCTGTCTCTATGTTTTGGCCTTTTGGCAAGATAGATCCCACTGGGAAAACAAAGTGGCCAACAGCTGAGGAGGGGGGAAAGGGATAGGAATGAGGAGTGTCTTTTTCACTATTTCCCCACTGCTCATTTTGAACTGTGCAAATGAATTTATTATTAAGCTAGTGGTCCCCCACAGAAGTCCCTGGCCTAATCTATAGCAGAAGTCTTGGTGTTGCAGATTTCAGTGTTCTCTGGCTGAGCAGCAACAGTTTCACCGACGTAAAGGGGAGAACAGACTGACATACTTAAAGCTAGATGCACTGACATTTCTGTGAAGTTTGGTCTTATAGATATTGACCAGTCAACATTAAAAGGAATAAAAATGTCACTAAATCTGAACAGAAAAGCAAAACAAAATGTTTGCTGGGCATTCACATTTCACAGAAGAAGCCATCGTTCTCTTATCATACCACCAAGCTGTATATCTAATTTAAATCAGAAAAACACAGAATCACAAAATAACTTAATTTGAAAGTAATTTTTTCCTAACTGCCACTCAGAGAAAGGCTATCTAAAACTAGAGCAGATATCTCTGGGTTGTATCCCTCTGAGTACCTCTGAGGATGCGCAGACTCAGTGACATCTGTCCCAGGACCTGACCAAACTTGCTGTGAAACTTCTTTCTGCCTGTGTCCCATCATATTTTTTCTTGTTGCATCTTGTGTGGGTTGTCTCCTATCCTTTCAGTGCACACCTCTAAGAGGAGTATGGCTATGAGGTTCCTAACTCTACCCATAAGGTTGTTGGTTGGGCACAGCTCCCTCCAAAGCCATCTCTTCTCCTGGCTGAACAAGCCCATCTCTCAGCCTCTCCTCCTATGTCACATGCTCATGACCCAAACCAAAAACATATATTCCCGTTCCAAACCAAGAACATGTCTCAAGCTCATTTGTGAGAGCATCTCTCTGCAGTGTGAGCACAAAAGCAATATCAAGAAGGCACTAAAAATTGAACAAAGGCAGAACATAAAGAGAAGAATAGCTTCAGTGTATTTATCCTTGTTAAGGACCCTGATCACTGCCACTACTCCCCTGCAGCAGGTATCCCCACATTCAGTAGAGTCAAGGCTGCTTTTTAAATTGCCACTCACCCTGTTTTGTACTATAGGCTAGCAATTTGTACATGAACTTATATTTTTCCTCTACATTTTGGTAAAGTAAATTATAGTTTTAATTCTAATGTAATTCTGAAATACCTTCAGAAGCTTTACCAAGAGTAAAACTCTATTTACCATATATCAAACACAGCCATCTAAAAATAGTCCTTATTAAATTTACAGGTATTAAAGGTTTTTACAGGTATTTAAAGCAGCTGCAGGACCTCAGTCTGTAGGAGGGTTTTGTTTCTGCACAAAAAAGGAGACTAATGCATTTGTTTCACATCAATACCTTACTAATGGCTATATCCAGAGTCCACTGAAACCAAAAGCCTGGGGGTTGCTGGTGTGGTGGTCTCTGGATTTGTCCTCCAGCTACTGAAATCTGAGTAATCTGTTGGAAGAGAGAACATCTGAGCCCTCTGAAAGCTGCTTTAATAAAGTCTTTTAATAATCAAACCATCATATATACCACCACTTTCTACTTTCTACTTGACATCTGCACTTCTCATCACCATGACAACATAGCAATGTGACCTATCGTAGACTCCTCCAAAAATTTAGAGCAAAGTATTTTACAGGCTTGCTAATCCTGATCTAAACCTTTCTAAACAAAGGGAACAGCAAGGCTTCTGTTTGCTAAACTGAAGTGCAAATGCACAGGGTTTCCAGGAGTCCTGGTAACCAGAAGTCTGCAACACTTTCAGAAAAAAATGTTAATCAATATGAACTACTCTCCTGTTCAGGCAGAGAAGTGATGATGCTTCTTTTTCCTTCACTCTCTAAAATCATTGCTTTTAGTACTTGAGATTGAGGTGTTTGGTATAAAAAATATTAAGAAACTACTACATTTTGGAAAAATATCCATCAGTTTTAAAGACAAGCTTTCAGTGAAATGATTAATGGATTTTAAATATGATTTAGCTAAAATTATGCAAGATTTAAATATTGTGAAATAGATTATTTTCTTCCCTGAAGCCCTATGTGCTCTGTAGTATAATTTAAGAAAAAGATTTTGTTTATTTATCTATTGATTTATATAATAAACAGGGTCAATTCCAAACAAGGAGACTGATTTCATAGATGGATTAGCTGCCTGCTAAAATGTATATGATCTTCAAAACCTTGATCACTGCAACCTTCCAAGTATCACCCACTCCTGTGTTTTGACACTCCCTCTAACAAGCTCCTTGGATTCCTGCCTGGGCAATCAAAGCCCCAAAAATCCCCCTTCTCAGGCAGACCCCTTCCCTCTTTGCTCCTGCTCTGGCACCTGCTGGGGTTTGTACAATCGCTCTGTCACATCTGGTGAACAAGAAGAGCACTTGCACAGCTGGGATCCTGTCCTATTTTCTGCCTTAATCACTTATTAGGAGTCTCATCTGAGACAGGAAGAACAAGATTATTCTCTGTTGTTTGCATCATCATGTTAGACCCACATCTCCTATGTAGTTGTAGATAACAGTTGTGAGATACTCTGCAATTTACCAGAGAGCTCCTCAGACCTCCTCAAACCTCAAACCTGGTTTGAACTACACCATTTTGCATGGAGACAGAGATTACAAATATCACTCATTAGCTATTTTACATCTTCCTTGCTGTATTATCTTGAACTAGGTCTTGGACATTCAATCAGCCCAGTGACTTCAATCAGGACTTTAACAGTATTTCTATTGAAGATCACTGGCAAAATAGTTGGGCTATCCAACCTTTTATTTCCAGCTGCTGTTTAGTAAAGAAAAGAAAAAAAAAAGAATGGGTTTCTGTTCCCATTTTTCTCTCATTTTTGTTTTGTATTGTATACTCAAATAATATTGTAATATCTTGGTGCTGAGATTTCAACACCAGTGGATTCCCATAGTGTGGTAGTTAATACACAGAGGTTTTTGGCTTCTTAAATCTGGGCCTAGTGCTGGGCTCAAATCCCACTTCTGTTCACATGGGCCTTTCTGCAGAAGTTAACCCTGTGTGCACAGGAGTGGAACACCATCACACAGGTGGATACAGGGTGAGAATGACAATCACAGTTTTTCTGTGTCTGTCTCAGTGGCTGTCATTCTTTCCTGTGGGTAGAGCAAGGTATGCCAGCAACTAGATTAAAAGTCATGATTCCCTTAACATAGCTTTTTTTGAGAGAGACAGGGTACCTGATACAAATAGAGTAGAAAAGTGGGTAGAAATGAGTAATGTCACAGTCTGGCTACCCACAGCAAGGATCTCTGCCTGATATTAGGAAGTAGTGCAGATCTGTAGGAGTCAAGTGCACTGTACTTCTTTACTAGCCTCTGAAGAAGAGAAGGCTGACGGGATATGTTTTGATTCTCTGCCACTGCCTGATTTGAGAAGACAGAAGACACAAGAAATTCCTGTTAGGTAGCTAGTAAAACATTTTTTGGCATTAGAGTGGTCCAATATTAGAACACGGCCCAGGGAGGTTGGAGTATCCCCACCCTTGGATGACCTGACTGGACTCAACCCTTGGAAAAGGCAATCTGACTAGACCTCAATAAGAAGGTCAGAGTAAAAGGGATCTTACGAGATCCATTTCCACCTAAATTATTCTGTGATTTTTCTGAATCTGTGTTTCAAGACACACAGGGCCTGTCAGGAATAAACCTTAATTCTTCAGTCACAAATTTTTTGATCCCTTTCTGAGTAATCTGATCTAGCTGGTGTCCCTGCCCATGGCAGGGGAGTTGAAATTAGGTGATCTTCAAGATCCTGTCTAACCAAGACTGTTCTATGATTCTATGATTCCTTGATGTGTTGAACACACAAGTAGCTTTCAGTGTCCACATATACAAGTGGATGATCTAGACAAGGTCATACTTTATTTTCTTCGAATATGTTCAGTGGAATCAAACAGAAAAAAATTAATTTCTGAACTACTGCACAGTACTCCTGCAGGCAATAGTGGAATATTGATCCAGACTTTTTGAAGGTTAAAAAAATAAAATTAGATTTCAAGTCTAGACTTCCAAGATCCAGACTTGGAGCCTGATAGAGACCTCAATAGTTCCAAAACATGAGTTTTTCATAGTTTTCCATGGCTTTTTGTCTGAGGAATTTCTGGAGGTAATTACCACGTGGTTATACTAAATCTGTTGCTGGAACATTAGTACATTATGGATGAACTCCTGGTTATACTCCAATGCTCGTTGGCATTTACATACCATAGCATAGGATTTTTGCCTCTTTTGTATGCTACTTGTAGGTTCCCACTGAAAGCCTACAGAAAATCAATTATACTGAACATGACTGAATGCACTTTTGAAGTCTGCCTATTGTCCATACAGGCATGCTGCAAAAATCTGATACAGCAGTAGACATCAGTTCAGAGGGAGGTGATATTCTTTTCCCCCACAGTCTGTACCATGAAGGAACCTTTGCCCCTGAAAGCTTGTGGTTCCTGGTGGTCTCTCTTCAAACTTATGACCCGTGCCTGAGCTGATGCAGACAAAGCTTCATGTTCTCATCTGTTCCTATTCCTAAATTAATAAAGCCTTAATTATACCAGCAGAGGAACAGAAACTATTTTTGAACAAATTAAAATACTCCATCATGTGCTTTGTGCTTTTTTTCTAAGCAATTGGGGTTTTTTTCCCTCCTCATTAATCCTTTTCACTGACTATGCTAATGACTCACTCAGCAACGATGCCATTGCTTTTAGTTAATCAGTGTGTTAGCAGTCACTGCCAGTGTCAAAAGGAAACTAACCTCCCTGTCTCCCATTGAGTATAATTCACACTGTGCATGTTAAGCAGTGGAAACACCCACAATAAAAGGTGTGTTGTAAGGTAGCTCTTACCAGATACTTTTCTGTTGCAACCATCATGCCAAACTTATGCCAAACTATTAATATTTGTTCTCAGTAAGAATAAATACCTCTGCATTTTCTTCTCATCTGTAGAGAGAAACATTTACACAAATAGAAAGGAGTCAACCCCTCTATAAAATGGAAATAAAAAGTTTTCAGTTGAATAATTCATCTAAAGATTATTTAATGCATGCAAGGAAACAGACAACAGCAGAAACTTTTGAATAATTATGTATTTATATGTTGGTATTGTCAAACTTTGACAGCTGGAACTAGGCATAGAGAACCTCGCAGAATCACAGAATCACTAGGTCGGAAGAGACCTTTAAGATCATTGAGTCCAGCCCATCCCCTAACACTTCAACTAAACCATAGCACTCGCCACATCAAATCTTTTTTTAAACACATCCAGGGATGGTGATTCCACCACCTCCCCAGGCAGACAATTCCAGTACTTTATCACTCTTTCCATGAAAAACTTCCTAATATCCAACCTATATTTCCCTTGCCACAGCTCAAGACTGTGCCCTCTCTTTCTTTCAGTTGTTAAATGGGAGAAGAAACCAACCCCACCTGGTACAACCACCTCTCAGCAAGTTGTAGAGAGTGAGAAGGTTACCCTGTGCCTCCTTTTCCCCAGGCTGAACAGCCTCAGCTCCCTCANGACTCTGCCCATCCATCCAACCATTCCAAATCTCTCTGCAGAGCCCTCCTACCTTCCAAGAGATTGACACACTCTCCCAGCTTGGTGTCATCTGCAAATTTACTGATGAAAGACTCAATACACTCATCCATGGCACCAATAAAGATCTTGAACAGAGCAGGCCCCAGCACAGACCCCTGAGGGACACCGCTGGTGACCGGCCCCCAGCTGGATGCAGCCCCCTTCACCACCACTCTCTGGGCCTGGCCATCCAGCCAGTTCCTAACCCAGCACAGGGTGCTCCTGTCCAAGCCATGGGATGCAGCTTTTCCAGGAAAATGCTGTGGGAGGCATTGTCAAAGGCCTTGCTGCAGTCCAGGGACACAACATCCACAGCCTTTCCCACATCCAACAGGCAGGAAAGGAGACCGGGTTGGTCAAGTGTGACCTACCCCTCCTAAACCCGTGCTGATCTGATCCCCTGGCCATCCTGTAATTGCTGTGTGATGACACTCAGTATAAACTGTTCCATGACCTTACCGGGTACTAAGGTCAGGCTAACTGGCCTCTAGTTACCAGGATCCTCCTTTCCACCCTTTTTTTATGAATGGGTGTCACATTGGCCAGCTTCCAGTCATCTGGAACCTCCCCAATGAGCCAGGACTGTTGGTAAATGATGGAGAGCAGCTTCACAAGCTCATCTGTCAGCTCCCTCATCACCCTGGAATGGATCCCATCTGGCCCCATAGATTTAAGAACATCCAAGCTGCTCAGCAGTTGTCTGACTGCCTTCTTCTGGGTAACAGGAGGGCCATTCTGCTTCCTGACACCATCTACTTGATACTCTCCATTTTTTATTATAGTTTAGATATCTATTTTTACAACAATTAATCTTTTATAAAGATGAGAAGAATACTGGTTTCAGATTGGATTGGGTAACATGGGCAGAATATGGTGAAAAAAATTGGCAGTACTGACCCTTTTTCTCACTATCAAGGCAGACAGAGAATATGGAACAAAAACATGGATCATTGAGAAGTGGACTGAATTTTACTGTTTTGTTTTCTTGTTATTATTTCTATAGGTAGATTGACAAGAAATCATTGATAGCAAGACTCATATTCAGTGTTGATGGTACAGAGACACCCTGCATCAGAGAGAAAATTAAATTAAGTGCTAGCCATAACGCTGCTCTGGTGTTCCCCAAGCTGTGCCTTTCAAGGGAAAGGATTAGCTGGAGGGGAAGGAAGAAGCTTGGGTGTTCAGGGCAGGAATCATTGTCTTTGCAACCCCAGTCCTCAGAGGTGCCTCAGAGGAAGGACTCAAAGTTGCTGTTCCTCTGGAAGGAGGGCATAAACATGGTTTGAGAAACAAATCCATATCTACATACACTCACAATACACATAAAGAGTTTTTGCTTTTGTAAGAAAGCCATGCACAAAAATTTCAGACAAGAGTGTTTCCAGTGTGCTCATAAAGCACACTGGACTCATTAAACTTCACATATATGTGACAACAGTCACATATAAATGCTGACTGGTGGTGTTTTCTTTTTCTTGTGTTTAATTTTTTTCTTGTAATTTAAAATTGAACCCTAAAAGTAGAAAAGTATTTATCATTGGAAAAGTCAACCTTGCATCTTGTACCAGGCTGGATTAATTTCAGTCTTTTCTACTTTGTCCCCATTCTGAGTACTGACTACTCTAGTGGTTGCTTATTTCAGATTTTATTTTAGATTTTACCCTCTACTGCAGCAATTTGGACACTTTGTGCTGGATTTCTCACACGTGTCTTCTTCATTAAAATCCCCTTCTCTGACCCCAGGCTGAGGCAGCCAGAGAGACTGCCCATCAGTAAGGACCAGACTGGAGGGTACAGAAACTTTTGAGGATGTATTTAATACCAACCATTATCTCCTACCAGAGCCAGTGAAAAACACCCATGAACCTGAGGCAAGAGAGAACTAAAGTTCTTCAGTAAAGAAGGCAATTTACAACTGATTTTACCAATGTCAAGGGTACTGAGTAAGCAAATATATTTGTAGTTATTATTTGTAAGAAAACACTATTACTCAGCTCTGTGTGAACTTCCACAGAAAATCTTTTTCACAATCAGCCTTTGTTCTTATTGAAACTTGCAAAATAAAAAAATAAAAAAAAGCAACCAAGGGAATTGTTGACAGAGCATCCACTTGAACAAGCAGAGCCTTTTGAACAATCTTTAAAAATACATATATGCTCCTTGGAACAAAGTAAATCTTATATAAATCTTATACATTATTGGCTCCCTTTAGAATAGTCGAAAGAATGTATTTAGAAAGAAGAGCTATTTATGAGGATTGTGTGGGACTCATTTGTCATCAATTCCTTTTCCTTTATTCAGATGCAGTATCTATGGGAGCATCTGGGCCAGGAAATCTTTATCTCTCTAACATGTATTATGTTTCCACACTCATGCTTTCAACTCCACCTGCCTTTGCTGGATCTTATAAACAAGTAGGTGGAATTCTGTCCCTCTGAACCTTTGCATGAAATGATTGCATGCTCCAGCTCAAACAGGAATTACACCACCAGAGCACAGTCAACATCTCCCAAGCAGCTATAAAAGCCCCAGAGCTTTCCTCCACCATCATACTGTGGTGCAACAGTTGGTCAGTCAGGCAACCTCCCTCTCTCTCTCTCTCTCTCTCTTTCTATTAAGGCACAAGCTGTGAGTATTAGAACAATAACATACAAGGTTTCTTCCTGACTTTGGCTTCTGGTGATATGACTGCTGATGAATACGAACTAGAAAATTCAGAGCTAATTAACTCACTAGATAGTTGCTCGTTACATAATTTGCTCTATCTGTGATCAAAATTACTTAAAGATAAAAATAAGGTGGTTCTTATTTATAATTTTTTTAAGGTAGATTTGCAGCCATACTGCTGTTGTTTTATTTCTCCTTGTCAAAAGATAAACAAAGGCCCCTACTGAAAAAATGTTTCATCATAGAGGACATTGGTATTGGTAAAATAACCTCACCAGGCAGATTTAGGAGGGGCTGATCTTGATGAGGGAAAATGAACAGAAATCACTGTTAAAGAATGAATTTTGTGCAAAGAAATATGTTCAAATAAACTCTTCAGTGTGCTCTCGAGCTACAAAAATAGTAACTATTGATTAGTTCAGGAGCACTTGACATGTTTTTAATGGTCCATTAGTTAAGGGCTGGTGAGACAAAAGACTCATGGGGAAGTGTGGCAGACTCAAAGAGCAGGGACGAGTCACAGAGAGGTATTGAGATCCAGAGACCCAAACCTGGAGGTTTTGGAATTTTTCAGAAAGGACAAGGACTGAGGGAGGGTCAAGTGTATAAATGAAAGGGTTTAGGTCCACATGTGAACTGTAGAGACTACTGTTCTCCCCCAGTCTTTGAAACAAATATCTTTAAACACATCAAAACAAGTATTTCCCTCTCAGATGAAAGCAACCTAAACAAGTTGATGGTTCATTAAAATAGAACAAAATATGTTGTGCACAATTAAACTGCTTTCAATTTCTTAAAAAATTATTCCTCCTTTCTATATCAAAAGCTGTTGCTTTGAATGAAACATCAAACCATTGTAGTCCAACAGCAATAATTAACATTCAATAAAACTTGACATTCAATACTTTGATATTTTAATACCAACATTTTGTTTCTGTGTCCTTCTATTTTATGCTGAGGGATTTCACAGGTCTGTGTTGTGAGTAGAGCAAATACAAGCAAAACTAAGCTATATATATATATACATAATACTACATGAGTTTTCTGAGGTATTAGTATGCTATAACACTGAGTGCTATATAAAATTGTATATGTGTGTTGCAAAAATAGATTTAGAGGAATTAGACAAAAATTCCTTAATCATTACTGTACAGAACCCTATAAAAATAACATTCAGCAGCAAATTCTTAAATTATAGGTTATGTTTTTATAGGCTTGTAAATTATTACATGCATATTAAATATGCAATTATTGAATTATTTAATTTTTTTTTTAATTAACAGGATTTCCATTTTACTAAGATTATGTTTTTTCCCCCAGTCTGATAGAAGCTGACATTAAAAACTTTGACTTTGGTCTATCTGTTGGTAGAGAAAAAAAAATATTTCCAGAAATGACTTGTGATTCTGCCATTGTCTTGTGACCTACTATATTATATTACCACATGGTCCAGAAATTTCTCTTGCCCTCCAATATCTTCTCTGTTTTCTGCCTTCCACAGCTTTTCTATTGACAAGGGAAGTGAAATGTTCACAGAAATGGGGAATGTGCAGTGGCAGCATAGCAGAAAAGACTCCTAGTAAAGCCATATGGCATTTGTCAGAGCAAAAGGTAAATGTTCCTTGTTTATCTGAGGAAAATGTATAGTGTGCTAGTTAAACTCACACAGTTCGACCACACTGAGCATGGCACTGTGACCTCACCACTGGGTAGGACTGGGCAATGTGACCTGTGGTCTCTGACCAGCCTGAAGTGTGGCAGGTCACAGGGATGTGGCTAGACATGGCCACTGTGTTTGCTGCAATGCAGGTTTGCCCTCCTTGCTCTCCCACTTGTCAGACCATTTTTAGGCTGCAAGGAACAGCAGTGTGGGCCACCAATACCAATCTTGGCTCTTTTTTGGCCTCTCATCCCAGTTTTCCTGGAGCCCTCTCACCATGCTTGTCTTTGCCTGGGGGGACTGGTGGTCATTGCCTTTCCCTCTCCCTGTGCCACTCTGAGACAAGGTCCTGCCCCTTACAGGCCATTCAGCCTGAGAAATCCTACAGGCAGACCAGCCAGTGTTCAGGTGGCAGCAGACTCTCCTAGAAAATCTCCAGTGCTCTGTTAGGTTTGCTCTATTCACCTTGCTCTCCTGACCCCCAGCCACCACAAGGAAACTCTCTGCCGAGCAAGAAGACACAGCAGTACATATTATCTTCCTTTCTGTTTTGTTTTAAACCCCATTGACAAAGAACCACCTTCTCCTTTCCCTTTCATTTCCCCTTGCAATTCTAAATCCTAATCAAAGCACTCATGAATCCCCCACTGTGCTATCACCATGTTTATGAGTTGGAAAAATTGTAATAGTCTTTCCCTAGCTGAGAAATAATGAAGGAACATCTCTGATCTTTATTGCTACAATAAACCCAAGAAAAGGAACTGATGAATAGAAAAGTTTACATGTCATATGCTTCCTTACCTTAATGTGGGATTTGCATTTGTGTCACAATTTGACTGCTGCTCAACACATGTGTTTGACTTCCCTCCTTTCTGGAGGAAAACTGTGTGAACTGTGCTGCTTGAATAAACTCCAGATTTTCATTTGCAATTTTTGTGAGTTTTTTTAAAAATTACTGCATGTTACTGAATATTTGTAACATTTCTACTTTGCTAAACCAAATTCCACAAGGTTTTGAAGCATTATGACATCAAGATTTTTTATGTCCACAGCATTTCTTGATGTAAAGGCAAACACTCAAAACTGGATGAGTGATATTTGGAATATATAAAAGGAAAACATGACTCAATTGACATCTATAACTTGCTGGGAGTTTAAATGACAAGGATAAAACACCTTGAAAGAGCATGCTTTCTGAAATTAAGCACATAACCAGTTTCATTCTTCTAAAATATTCTTAGTCAAAATCCAGCTCCCCTGGAAATCAGGATTTTTATTGAAGTGGCAGCATTATTATTATGATGAAGGTTGCTATGCCAGCATAAATACTTGGAGTTAGTTCCTTCTCTTCAGGAAGCTGTAAAAGATCCTTCTAAATTACAATTTATTGACTCGGTTTCAAGGCTCTTAGCCAAAACCGTGAACAGCAGAGGACTATTTCATAGCATTCTCAGTGAGACAAGCAAAGCTTTTGAGAGGTGCTGTGCAGACTTCTCAAGGAAAGGGAAATGTCAGAATCTGCATATTTCTACATCCTTGAAGGTCTGGGATTTTCAAGCACCTAATGCGACTGCATAGCTGGGCCTAAAAGCCCTGCTAAGGGGAATTAAAGCTCTGCCTTCCAAGTTACTGGGAACAGATGCATAAGAAAGAGAATTTATGTCCCAGGGAATTTTAGACCTCGTACATGATGAGACACAATGTGTGAGAACACTAAATATGTAGGGAATTTGGCTAATGTAAAACAATAATTTAGTATGAGCACCAATTGCTGTTGAAAGATAGTTTAATATCTCACTTGTAAACTGAGGGGAATAGCAAAGCTGTGCATACTATTTCCATGTGACTACTGGGATTTCTGAAGCGTCAGTATGTTATCTGTCTTCCATCACACACTCCTGAACCTCCACAAAATGTTTGTATGATACCACTCAAAACTTCTTCCCCTCCACTACCTGCTGATATGAGCAGCTGCTGTTTTGGAAGCTGCAACTTTGGCAAGGCTCCACAGCACTCTGCAAATGAACTCTTCTTCTGAATGTTCAGAAAAGTAATGGAAATATCTTTGTTATGAGAGGGAGAGGAGGAAAAGAGGAGGAGAGCTGATAGATTAGAAGGTTTCTCTGCACCAGAGTTTCTGACAACAAATTCCTGTTGATACCTGTTTCTAAACAAATGATAACAGTGAGATGACAGACTCAGGGGAAATCAAATCTCAGCTTTTCTTGTGACCAGAAGTGATGCTTTTTAAGTCACTGTAGTTTTGCATATCTGCATGTGGGAAAAACATGAGCTCTAGCTACGTAAGGGGGAAGGGGAAGGAAAAGGAGAAAAAGAAGGGGAAAGGGGAGGATAGGTGTCTTCATCCCACCTTTCACTTGAATGTGTAACTAAGTGTTAGGTTTGGTGGGGATTTTTTGGGGTTTTTTTCTTTTTGTTTTTGTTTTTCCAGGGCTCAGCTAGGAAATACTTCCTCAGAAAAAACACTGGTTTGAGAAACAGGGACAGCGCAACCTAAAGTATGATCTCTGCTACCTATTAGGATCAGGTGGAGAAATCCTCCCCTGAATTTCTTCACCATCATGCATGATGAGAAAACAAAAAGGGCTATTATTATCCATTTAAAAAAATCCATGTTATTGTGTTGAAAGAATAGTTGGTATCCATGTTGTCCAGTCATTACTTATTTGGCAATAGCCAGGGCCATCACACTGTCCCCAGCAGGCAGGGACTACAGAGTGGTGTTAAGTCACAGTCTGCTTATGCTCCCAGTTCATATCTGCCTGCTTGTTCATCCTGTTCACTGGACTCCTAGTAGTAACACAGAAGTGTTGTTCACAGGAAAAACAGCTCAGTACAGAGCCAAGCAAATTATGAGAGTCCATTCTTTCCTCATTTGTAGCTGGGCTGTTGCTGTGACACTTTGTAAACCAGGGGGTCAAAGAAGCTTAAAAGCACCTTGGCACAGCACATGGAAGGACAAGGACAGTGGAAGGACAAGGACAGCAACCTCGCTGCAGGGTGAAAGAGCTTAACGGGCATCATTTATCATCCACTACATGAGCTATGGAGTTGCATCACTCTAACTGCTCAGCCTAGCTGAGCAGCACAAGCTCTGCTATAAACAAGCATTCTGTTCATTCTGTTCTGGACAATTCTTTTTCTGGCAGTGTCAAATGGAGGGGCTTGACTAAGTAAATACAGGGGTGAAGGTAATTGGTTGTAGAGAGGTTGTCAACAGTGTTCCCATTACATACTGTCTTGTTTTGGTTTTTGTTTTGTTTTGTTTTTTTGTCTTTGTCACCTGGCTGCAGGATGAAAAGATCAAGAAGGAAGGAGCCATCATGCATCTCCTCTGGCTGAGTGGGGTTCCTTGATATGGCCTGAGGCTCTAGAGGGTGGGACATGTCCTGGGGATGATAAATAGGATTGTGGACAGTGATTTCAGTAGAAAATATCACTCACTTTGATGAACAAGGGGTGTGCGAAAAACACATAGAAGAAATATGATCCTGTCCTTTAAGTGCTTATGTCCCTGTCTGAAACTTCTTATTCTACCCTTCTTCCTCAGGGGAAAATTAAACCCACCCCCATCTTGATGGTCATTCTAGATTTTGACCTACCTGACATTGTGGTAGATTCAGTGTGGGGCACTTAAGGATTATTTCAGATACTACAGGCAATTGAAATTTTCTGTAACGGGCAGAAACCAGGGCAGGAGCTGAAAGTGACGGTGACAGCACAGGAGCACAAGTTGAGAACCTCTGCAGAAGCCAAAGAGGATAGTACCAGGCTCAAGGGGAAGGATGCAGTTGGCAGTTATTTCATGATTTTTCCTGTTATTTCCCTGTGGCCATCACACGGCCCAAATTACTGCTGCATACACGAGTACTTTGCAGTCTCCATGGCCCAACCCGGGGCTAGGGAATCATTGTTTGCCAAGTTTTAAAAGTGAATTCCAAAGCTTTGTCCAGGATCATTTGGGAAGACTGTGACAGAGGAGAACAAACCCGCAGCTCCTTTCCATACCGCAAGCATGAGCCTTGATTGTCAGCATTTTATACTTTAATTTCTCAAATACTCCCACTCTGTAGTGTTTCATCCTAATGCTTTTTTAGTGCTGTCCTACTTTTCTTTCTTTTAGTTTGTCTAATTTCAGGGAAAAATATAGGCAACTGATGCCAAGGAAACCTATAAATCACTTTATATAATTTGTAACACAACTGAAAAATCTGTTTGGGATTTATGTCACTGCAAATGAAATGTGTTATTTTCAAGCTGCCTTTTTTAATTTATTAAGGAAGCTGAAATATTTGCTAAAACAAGCTTTGTTAATGTGTTATCTACAGGAGTAGAAGAAATACTTTGCTGACAGATCATAGAAATTGGATTTTTATGGTCCCACATCCACTTCAAAGGGTATTCTCTTCTCTGACAGGGTTGACACAGGATGCCACTTCAGAAGCATTGCATGTGCTCTAGGGGACCATCTCAGTTTTTAATTCAGACAACAATGCATCCTGCATTTCCCTTGAGTTAATTGAATAGTGTATGTTCCAACACCTTCATCTGGAAAAAAATAGGTCTATAGAAACACAGGTTAAATGTTTAAGGCTGATGTAATGCACACTTGGAAAGTTTAAAATCAATCATTTATGCCAGATAACCCGCTTTGGGCCCTCACTCAATTGCAGTTAGCCAAGCAACCCCAGCAGGCAAACCTGGTGACTGAGCTGTGTGCGCCAGCCTGAGAAGGGCAAATCCCAGATCCAGATCCCAGTGAAGTGATGACAAGGTTTCCCTGGGCTTCACCAAGTTTGACAAAGGACCCAAAGGAATAGATATCTGATAAATCTCTTCACTTCAAGACCTTATTTCATGAGCCCAAACACTGGGGACGTGCCTAGAGCAAGGACTATCCTAAGGGCTGTAATGATATTTTGGGATAAAACACTAGAAAAGCCTCCTATGCAGGACAACTTGAACACCCTGCATACAGTTTCCAATGCAAGGCCCAGACCAGGAATTTTCATATATAAATCTGTTTCACAGCTTGAAGTGCTGCAGGTTCTACTTGCACACTGGCTGGAAGTGTGCTCAAGCCAACATCTTCTCCAGTGTTAATTCCATGCACTAAGAGGAAAAGAGAATACAATTATCGCACTCTGGTGTTTTTTCATTTTAGTGTGAAGCATGCTCATTTTGAAGAGAAGAAAGAGGTGGCCCAAAATGCCTCTGAGAGAGGTGAGAGCACCATCAACATGCTCAATAGAACTCTTCACAGGCTGGGAGGTAGGACCACTGACACAACTCATGTGATGGCATGTGTCTCAGAAAGCTCTGAAAAATAAAATTAAATAGTGATATTGCAGGTGGCAAATATCTTGATCCTACTCACATATTATGGTGACTGAGAGAGGAAAGAAATAAACTAAATAAATAATTTATATTAAAGTTCCACGGCAAATATGGGTCATAGCATTTTCCAGAATTCTCAAGGGATTTTCTCTGAAAATAATTATGAAAAATTATAGTTAATTCATCTATTATTTTCTTGATTGTTGCAATTTCTTTTGCCCTCTTTTAAAGACAGAAAGTCCCAAGTCTTCACTGAAGGGTACTACTATTTGCAATACGTATGCTCAGCTCTTGGCTGCTTCCCATGCTCACAGGGGTGAGAAGCTCAAAGCTGGGGGAGGTAGAATCCAGTGACAGTTGTGGTAGCTGGCCACTGAGGTTCTGCAGAGGAAAGCTGTGATGACAGCAGTGAGAGTGGGAGCATGGAAAAGTGAAAGAAATGGGATAATGCCAGCATGGAGGCTGTGGAAAATCAAGAGACTGCATTGCAGTGGCTCATATATGATAGGGCCACCCTTCATGAGCTGGTCTGGAACCTCTCCAGCCACTCAGTGGGTGAGAGAGGAGAAAGATCAGGGGTGAAGGATCCAAATGCAGGGGAGTCTGGGAAGGCAGGCATGGAAAGGTGCCACATGTCCCTGCTCTGCAGAGCTCTCCAAGGTGTGCTTGCCTAGTTGTGCCCCAGGTCCGGGGCAGAGCGTCTCACAAACACTGAAGCACAGGATTTTTTCTTTGATATGCAGCAATGCTGTGGGGAATCATGAAAGTCCTCTAGCCTTGATTTTGTGAGCCTTTTCCTACAGAAAATGCTGAGTTGAAAAATAAAGAAAAAGGTAAGAAACCCCCCTAGGAAATCTCAAAAGGAATCTCAAGGAATTCTCAGAGAGAATCTGAAATAATTGCCAGAGTGCAGAGGTGACAGAGGTGTTTTCTGTCAAGGGGTATTAATCTTATTAAATGCCTACATCTACTGTAAAATGAAGCTGTTGAGGGGAAAAAGAAAAAAGGAAACGAGAGGGGGAAAAAAAATTGACCTAAATTATAAATAGCAACATGAATCATAATCTGTGAATGCGTTTTTCTTTCAAAGATTCTCAAAGGTTCTGCCCAGCGTTGTATGTCATGGAAACATGTATTTCGTAAAATCTGCTACAATGGCATTTCAGTCATTTGACAGACTGCACAAAGACAGTCTAAGAAAACACTAGAATAATTGCTGCCCTGGAAAAAAGCTTAAGGACAAGGAAGCAGTAACAGCTGCTTCTGGGTTTGTACTTTTGTTGATGGATGGAAAGAAAAGCACATTCCTTCTTAGAGCAACTTCACCTCTGTTGCAGGAGTGTCAGGTTGAAGCAGGGAGCTGAAGTAATTGGAGCTCCTCTTTCCAAGGGACAGGCAAACAGCATCTCCAGCATTTGTCAGACCAATCTAGAAACTGTTTTGTTCAGAGCGTGTGAAGCTGCAAATGATTGAGTTGCCACTGGCTGTGATTTTTCTTCAAGGCTGTTCATTCCTTTCACACAAAAACCCCCAGAGCTTCATGAAAAAATATGGAAAATTCTCAGCCACGTTTTTTATAGTGGGAGAAAAAGGAGTTTTTGTAAATATTTCTTTCAGGGTTGACTATTTTTTTGAACTTTCAGGATTATCTTTGCTTTGAACTTAAACTTTGAACTTTCTCCAATCAACAGGGGTTGATCAGAGAAAATGAGAAGTTAGTTTTTCCCAGTGTTCAGGACAATTGGGCGCCTTATCAGTGTCTCATCTCAATCCTCTCTTTTGGCTTGTTTCTCCAAACCTCAAACCTCGAAGAGGTTACATTCAACTATTAAAATATGTAAAACTGACTCTAAATATTAGAGAATGCATTTTTATTAAGAAAAAAGGGGAAGTTAAAATGAAATTTCTATGGAGGCTGTTCTCTCCGATCTGTAGTGTGGGAGTTTTACTCTTTCTAATGAATAAAGAGAGTTTAACATTCTCCACTTGAAGAATGGATATAGGTAGCTGTGCGCCATAAGCATAATAAAATAATCTTACTTGAGGCTGCTTCTTCAGCTGGGTACAGCACATAGAGTGCTTCTGATATATAAAATTTGAGGCCCATAGGACTCAAGACAACATCTGTGTGTTGTTCAGGCTTTCCTCATTTCCTTCTTTAATTCTAGATGTGTAAGGCTCAGAAAGGCTTTGTAGTGGACTGTCAAAATTCAGCTTGACCTGCAACATGTTAGCCCTCAGCACCCTCTTCCCTGCACTTATAGCCAAGTTCTTCTCAGGCACAAGCTGGGCATGGGTCAACAGCCAGGAGGTAGCAGGAGAGGTGAAATCCATCCTGTCCTGTACTTGGAAAAGCCATGATACTTTGAAGGCATCACAAGTTTCATAGGTAATAAAGAGACTATAAAGACTTTGTTTTCAGCTTCTCCTAGAATTTCTCTGGAAAAATCTGATTCACCAGGCAAGCTCTCATAAGGAAAACAGGCACAAAGCCATCAAAGAAGAGGAGGTGACATGGCCGATGTGTGACCTGCACTTCCAAAGCATGGGTGCATGCAGGCCAAGGGATCCAACACCATCGTGGGCTTGGTCCTCTGCAATTCCACCAGCACCAGTCTGTGCTGTGGCTTAGTTAGATCAGCACTGCACAAACACTTCCTTTCCGACCTCAGGGGGCTTACCCATCCCTTCTAAAGCTACTAAGTAGCCCAAACATTCCTGGTCCACACTCAGGCTGTAGTCCTCCAGCAGCGCCTTCACATGCTGCACCTCCTGCAGCATGGAGGCTGGGAAATACTCACCATGCTGTTCTTCCCCCAGGCCCTGGTGCTCATCCAGCCTCTCCCACGCCAGATCCCAGACAACATTCACTCCCAAAAGAGAAATGCAATTTTAATTTTCATGGGGTAGTTCTGCAATTAGGTAGGAGAGGAGTCACTGGGGGCCCAAATGAATAGGACAGGTGTGATGGGAGAAGCAGAAGATAGTGCTGCTGCTGAACTCTTTTTACCGTGTAGTTTAACATGGTTTCACACACAGAACAGTGCTAGCTCTGCAGTGGTAGAGAGGATACATTATCTGACTTTCCTCTTTCTATCCGTAGTCAGAGCACTGCTTGTGCTTAAGAGGATCAGTGCCTGCTGAAGGCAGACAACAATCTGCTCTATTATCATGCATGGAGTCAATCTACCCTCCTCTAATAATTTTATCTAACCTTTTAAACAAAGACAACAACAACAACAAAAAAAACAAAACGAAACAAAACCAAAACCAAAACAAAACAAAACCCCAAAAATTCCTGTAAAGGCCCTTAAAGGCTGGTTCAGCTGGGGCTTGATAATATGAACATACAACAGAAAAGATACTGATGTGATAAGCTACAGCCAGGCCTCCTTTCTTCTAAATTACATCTCAGCAGAAACAGCATCAAGGAAGGAAAGAACCTACAAGGATTTTTCTTAGAGAATTCAACCTCAGAAGCCTTCAGAGAACATTAACAGTTTTTCATTCCCATATTCATCTCATCCTCACTTCTTAAGGCCTTTCTTCATTTGCCAAACACCTCCATAAATTCATTCAAAAGTATCACACATAGACCCTGCTTTTGCAGCACTCACAGGAAAATTGATAGTCTAATAAGAAAAACCAACAAATTTTTTCTTCCTCAACTATGTGATTTTTCTCTTTCTGCAAACTGTCATTTAGAAGCTGAAAGCTCTCCAGGGCAGGGACTGGCTCACTCAGGACTGCTTCATTCAGGACCTTGTTTTGTGCTCTTGAATTTGACATATTTTCTAAATAATTGCATGCCTTGATTTATAGCTGCAGTGGGAATTGACACTACATTTCTCAAACCCTCTCAAATCATACAGATAATGCTATGCTGTCATTTCACACAGAACATGCTAATTGTATTTTATACAATTTTCAGTAGAACTTTACTAATTTTAAATATACCTGCTGTTGAAGTCATGACAGATATGGTCTTCAACGTGGAACAGGCCACCTCAGCAATAAATGTTACACAGGACGGTCAGACTGCTTTCTGTCTGCACATTTTCCACTGTTTTGTAGCCACCTGTCATCTCTTTATAATGATGTGAGACATAACTCACTGACACTTTCATGTCCTCTCCGTGCTTGTTTTGCAGTATGCCCAAGAGGTCACTAGATTTTATAGCCCAGAAGCAGAACCATAAAAATGTGAAGCATATGAAAGTTGTTTCGTACATGTGATGAGCAAATAAAGAAATTGCACCTGAGAGACAGTAACTGTGACAATGGCTCTTCTGGATGTGCACGCTGATTTCACCATAGGCTGAGCTGAGATAAACCAATAATAGAATCCTACTTTAAATCTGGAATATCAAGCTTTCAATTTATAACAACAATATGATCAGAGCCTCATGAAACATGTAACTAGTAGCTATTAATAACCTAGTAACTATTTAATAATGTTGGGGTTTTTTCTTTTGCCTGCATGTCTTCCCTCAGTCTTTCTTCCTGCATGCAGCACTTGGAAGCCCTTTGCTTCTAGGTTGCTTAAGAATTTCCCATGTAGCACTGATGTGGGGGCAATTAGATACGGGGAGGGACTTTCCAGCTTTTAAATTAAAAATTAAACTGTAAAGCAGCCTGGGCCTGCTCAGGACTGAAGCAGGGTTGGGACAGAGCTACAGATCCTCTGTCTTTGACTGTGTTCCTCTCACCAGGACACAGGATTCCCTCACATTTCAGAAGAAAAATATTAGAAGGTGCCACTTACCTTTCAAACAACTCCTATTGAATCTGACATCAGATGCACACCACCTACTCATGGAGTGGTCTCTGAGCGAAACACTAATGAGGTGAAGCACCAGACCTGAACAGCAACACAGCTCGCGAGAGTTTATACAGAACAGACATATGCAGGAGGGAAAGAAAAAGGAAATAAAGAAACCAAGAAAAAAAGGACCAGCCTCACCCCCTTGAACAAAGATCTTTCTTTTAATTGAAATGGTTATAAGAATGGATGGAGAAGCACAGTGGCATCTCTCTGATTATGGCGAACAGCAGGTGCACAAGTGAAGAAACAGAGGGGCTGAATGGGAACCTCTCCATGTGGGTTTCTGGATCTTGAACCAGAAAAAGAATCCCTAGTGTGCTTGCATTTGCCAAAGGAACAAAGGCACAAGGAAAGCCAAAAATATTCACCATCTTTTAGAGCTGCACAGATATTTCCCCTGTTTGGTTCACCATCAGAAGAGGCTGCAGGATTACAGGTACAGCCTTCCAAGCCACAGGTATCTATCAATTTATCTCCTAAAAAGCCTGTGTGCTAAATATCAAACTCAAATAAATGGTTTTTATCTACTGCTTATATATATATATATTTAGATAACAAAGTACAAAATTCTGTCATCAAATTTGGTAGCTGTTGCATGAATCAAGTGATTTGCTTTCATTAAAAAAAAATCAGAGACAAATCTGAAAGACTAAAAATCTTTGTATTTTTGGGAAGATTTTGCAAATCTCATAGCTCTCTGGGGTCCTTCAGCAAGATTTTGATGAAGATAAATAAAACATATTTCAAGCATCAAGGGCAGCAGTGTAGTGTGGCCTCTATGTTGTCAAATCTTGGATAAAAATGTTGGTAGACCCAAGGAAGATTGCATGTTGAGAATATTGCATTATACTCAGCAGCAGTTGAAGACCAGATTATATTTTTTGAAGAAATCTCCCTCTGGTGGCTAAAAGGGGAATTCAAATTTTTTCCTGACCTAATTTTTTTTTTCTTTTTTTTTTCCTTTTTTTTTTTTAGGTTTAGGAATCTGTTGACTCAACCAGTCACATTTTAATAAGACTTTCAAGTCCTACTTAATCAATAGTCTCTGTGAGAGTCAGATGGGACAGAGGAAGTCTGGTGCTATTGTGTCTCATTCATACTGGCCACCTGCAATTTGAAATACAAAACAAAACCTAAAAGTCAAACCTCAGACTTATGTTACTCCTCACTATTCTCAACCACGTTGAGTCCCAGCAGACTGACAAATTTTGACCAACATATTTTTAATTTTAAAACCCAGCCATATGACAGCCATAATCAGGAACAAACATATGTCTGAAATTACACTAGAATTTTGTCTTGCTGTGCTAGCACTTAGAAAGTGAATTTGGTTAGCTGGATTTTAAAGAGCAAGATTTTTAACTAAAAGCAAGCATCAATAAGTATTGATTTTTAGACCAATACTGCTGCTGAAAATGCAAATGTAGATTATTGCAGAAGAGATACCTTATTCCAACTAGTGAGGGTTAACACCTTCACAAACTTGGTGAGTGTTACAGAGAGTGTGCATGCAGGGAAGAGCAGATGGTCTTCCTTTGCATTTTGCAACATATAGAACATGTAAATCCCTACTCCTACTAGGTGAGCAAGGGTACCAACTCACAGCACCATTATTGGCATGCACAGCCTTTAAGCTCTGGGACAAAGAAAAGTTCAAATCTAGTCTGTCTGGTATTGATGAAACCCAGGCTTTTCATTGATTTGCCAGTGCCAGTCCAGTTGAGGGATTTGCCCCATAGTGCCAGACCAGCGTTCCAAAGCCAGCTTAACCTAACTGCACGTGTGGCAAAGACACAGAGCACAATGAGGGAACTTTAAAGAATTCCAGCAGCTTTTGGGACTTGCTGCTGATGACGTTACCCAACTTCCTCTGTACATCCTCTGAAATCTCTGTGACAGAATACAGGTGCTAGTTTAAATATTAGAAGGGATAGTCTAGGTGCCACATAAAGTACCAAAACTATTTCAACATTAAATAAGACCATTCAGAAAGATGCTCACGAGAACAGTTAGAACACAGAATAGCAATGAAACACCCTCTTTCTACAGGTTTTTCTATTCACGTGCTGGAAAAAGTGCTTAGGAAGACAAGTCTCACTGCCAACAAAAGTCTGCAAACCCACAACCAAAATTTTGCTTCTTGGGTCTGCCCAAAAACCCAGTGGGAAGGCCTGCACAGAAGGGTTCACTGGATTTTTTGAGATAACTATTTGACCAATTATTATTTGTTTGTCTTGTTATCAAAATGGAGCCAAATGGCACTAGAGCAACTTGACTCTGGAATGGAATAAAAGGCACTTAAAAACAAATACAGACTCACAGAATTATTAAGGGATGAAAAACCTTTAAGATCATCAAGTCCAACCTTTGACCAAGAACCTCTGTGTTCACCACTAAACCACATCCCCAAGAGCCACACCCATGAGCTTACTGAACACTTCCAGTGATGGTAATTCCACCTCAGTAGTGTATTTCAGTGCATGAAGGATTTTTTCCTAATATCAAATCTGAACCTTGAAACCTCTCCTGGCATAACTGGACACCATTTCCTCTTGTCTTGTCACTTGTTACCCAGGAGACTGACCCTGACCACGCTACAGCCTCCTTTTAAGCAGCTTTAGAGAGCCATGAGGTCTCGCCTGAGCCTCCCCTTGTCCAGGTTAACAACCTCAGCTCCCTCAGCTGCTCTTTGCAGGACTCCAGACCCTTCACCAGCTCCGTTGCCTTCCTCAGGACACGCTCCAGTACCTCAGTGTCTGTCTTGTAGAGAGGGGCCCAGAACCAAACGCAGGATTTCAGGTGTGGCCTCCTCAGTGCCGAGGACTGCTGGCACTGTAGTATCCCAAGTCCTGGGCAGGATACACTACTCCTGATGCAGGCCAAGGTGCCACTGGCCTCCTTGGCCACCTGGGCACAGCTAGGTCATGTTCAGCTGCTGTCACCAGCACCCCCAGGTCCTTTTCTGTAGAGCAGCTTTTTTGCCCCCAGCCTGTAGCACAGCAGAGGTTGTAGCTTCAGACCATGGATCCAGCTTGTCCAGCTCCCCCTGCAGAGCCTTCCTGCCCTCCAGGTCAACATTCCTCCCTGACTTGGTGCCACCTATGAGCTGACTCAGTGTGGCCTTGTTCCCTTTATCCAGATTGCTGACACTGACATTAAGCAGGACTGGCCCCAATGCTGAGCCCTGGGGAATGCCACTTGTGACTGGATACCAGGGTACAAAATAAACACGCAAACGTGGTTTTCTCTCAGCCTACAAGTTCATTAAAGAGCGCTCACAGTTCTGTTACTCAAATTACACTTGGGAGAATTTAGGATCCAAGGAAAAGAACAGCAAAAAAGCAGACTAAAGATCTTCTACCCACTTCTGAAAGAAGTCAGCAACTTCTTTCCATAACTGTTAAATTTTTGGAGAGATATAAATCAGGTCAGAGCTGAGCTTATTAATGTGGACTCTATTTGTAACATGTTAAAACTGTCATTAATGCAAAGCTGATAGAGAAAACTTGGGATATGAAAGCATCCTTGCTATGGTCAATCTTTATTTGTAAGGTAATGACCGTGGAAAAGAAATAAACTTAACCATACTAATATGGACTTTTAAACTGTGGGGGTTTTTTAATTAAAAAATTGTCCAAAAAGATGAGTATTTACAAAACATTGAGCCTTCCAATTCTGTTATCAAAACCTGTTGAGCCCAGTACACAGAAACTCTAAAGCAGAATATTACACAAATCCAAAATATAGTAAGATCAGTAGAATTGACATGACTGACTTAATAAAAACAACACAATTTCCCAAATAGGAAAGATCAAATATGAACCAGCACAGCTTGAAGTGAATATGCAGATTTCCAATAGATTCATTGGAGACAGCCTTTGGGGTGTAATTCAGCTGTCTAGTAAGTGACACTACACCAAATCTATTGAGGTGTTTTTAATGAAATCTGTATACACAAAATTTACAAATATTTTCAAAGGTTCATTCTTAGTCTTTGGAAAGATGACATAATTAACAACATTGATGCAATCTCCCTGTCTAGGAGTGTTTCTGTATAAAGGCTTAAACTGTCTGCCCAAAAGACAAAAAGGATTTAAATTCTTCTGCTGGATGAAAAAATAGAAAATTTTAGTAAGGCAGAACCCAAATTTCAAAAGGCTGTTTTACACACACACACACACACACACACACACACTCTTACAGTCCTTTCATATCACACAGGCAGAAAAAAAGAAAAATCCAAATGACTCAACCCAGGATAGGGAGTAGAATATGGTAAACTCTTCAGAAATCTATGTATTTGCTTGCAGAGGATCTTTACTCAGTGCTTCCAGAGAAAGGCAACATATCCCCTCTCCAGTGTCTAGCATAAATAGCTAAGAAGACTGGCATGCACAGAGCTAGGCAGCTTCATGATGCAAAAGAAATCAAACAGAAGTCCATACATGGTTCTCTGTCCTTTTATAAAGCATCCCAGATTTCAGAAGATGCTGCTTCACTTTGGTGAGTAAGAGGAGGAAGCCTTCACACCAAGGTCAGCCCATTTCACTGGGTTACTGGCAAAGCCACATTGACGGGCACTTGGCTGGGCTGTTGTGCTGGGGACCCATTGCTGAGAGGCTGTTGTGAAACAGCAGCTGGCTCCATTTTGCTGATGTGTGTTATGAAGCGCAGCCGAAGTTTCAAAGCTGGTCTTAGATTACAAATTATCTTCTCAACCTATTTAAAAAAAAGTGCATACAGTAAAAAACAGGAATATTTTTACATGTCACTACTGTACACAAACATCACATGAGCACAATAGAAAATATAATGAATAGAGGTATTTACATTATTTTTTTTTTTTAAATGCTAACTTTTGGACCTCTTCTGATAACCAATTTTTAAAACCCCTTCCTAATTTAAGAGTTGTGCACCAAAGCTTTGTAAAACAATTCACACAACTGACACTTTTAAAAGTGCATACTGTTATATGAAGAAGAGATAAATTGAGTGAATGATTTTCCACTGAACATGAATGAAATCTTCCTTTATCACATGTCAAGTTATACTACTGAATCAGAAATTAGGTAGAACTTTAGAGAAATAGATTTAAATAAACAAAAGTTACAAAATATCCAAGTTTTATTTCTAGCAATAGCTCTAGTAACAGTATTTCAAGCACCCTGAAGCTGTATCTTAAATTTCAGACTACATAAATTGATCTTGCAATCTGAAATACCTAATTACTCCATCTGAAGCTTTTCCTGCACCAATTTTCTACTTTGTATATAGTGACTAATAAACTGTTAAGCAATTTGCTGTACTGCAACCTATGAAAAATAGTTCAAAAAATTAAAGTTACTATATGGGAAGAAAGATAACTAAGAAAGTAACCATATCTACTGTTTACTTACTTGGTCCTTCACACTGTCACCTGTAAACATATATTTCATATGATACAAGAAATCACAAATGGGATCCATGTAGTTCAGGTGGGAGCTGTACCGATCTGCATTCAGGAGCATTTCATAAAATGCCACTCCAATCTGTTTACATGGACACGAAGAGCAGTCCAAATGAAAACAGGTTTTAAAATGCTTTAAGTTAACAATATAAAAAATACATATGGCTTTTTAAGTAGCTGTGATCCATAACAATTTACTTTCTTACAGGGATGAATGGACAGGTCTAAGACATCCCATTATGCTTCACTAAACGATTCCCAAGTTAAGCTCTTCTTTCTAGCAGGGTCTCTGATATCTGACACTTTTCAGCTAATCTGCCTACTGGCAAGCTCCATCTCTTTTTTTCCTCCCCAGATCTTATCTACACTGATATGAATGTAAGAAACAGTTCGTGTTCCCCCATCCTCACAATTCACCTCTTGCACGCTCCCTTCCAGGCACTAAGTTTGATGTATATTTTGAAAGTAGTTTGAGAGCCAAAGAAAGCATCTATTGCTTGATATTTCTGGGGGCTTATTTATTTTCTTGCTTAAAAAGAAACATACTAGGTGTTTTATCTAACAAGATTTCAGTTAGCAGGGAAAGCTGAATACTAACTCAGCAACTCAGATCCTTGCAATTACTGTTTAATCTGTACATAATTTAATTCTGAATATTTATTAAAGATTTCTATCCCATTCTGACTCATGAGATAATTGCAAAGGTAAAATAATCCAGACAGTATAAAACAAACCATGAGCCAGACTTTACCTCTATCATGCACCGTGTCCTCTCCTGCTGGAATCGCTGCAGGAAAGGACCAACAAGGTGGTAAACATAGAGCAACTGGAACTCTGTTTTCACAATGGGTATCAATGCTTCTGTGAGGAACCTGTAGTACGACAAGACATATACTACATCAACTGTTTGGTTATTTGGGGTTATTTCTTTCATCTATACCAAATTCCAGCCAAAACATCAGTCTCTCTCACAGACAAACCTTTATTTCATAAAAAAACAGTGTGCTTCTGGAAATACGAGCTATTTGAAATATTATTTCAGGGCAGCTCTAGATTTAAGAATAATATTTACTGTTACAGCTGATGTTTTAGGAACATGCTACAGTCCATGCTTTAACAAATAAAAGCATAAAAGCTAATCTAGATTTAAAAAGGCTTACTAAAGGCAGCCACACCACATGACAGCCCTAAAGCCTACAGACAACCAGAGTTATGTCAAGGGAAGAGGGAGATGGAAACAACCTTGTGATCCATCTGGCAAGTCTTGGAGCTCCCCTAGATATATGTATTCACTGATCTAGGTGCTACAGGTGGAGCTTTGTTACCTACTTTATGTGTGGGATTTAAAAGACAAATTATATTATCAGGTATCATTACACCTACTTAGGAATGAGAGAAAGCTGTCCAATGCTGGAATGATGCCAGACTGCATGTGCCAAAGCCAAAGTGTAGCTACAACTCATCTCGGAGTAAGACTGGTGACATGCTGTGAAGTCAAACAGCTGGAATGGGTAACCAACCCACTCTGTCTCTGATGTCAAGCTGGGACTGTTGATGACGTTCACAATGCAATCATGGAGAACAATCCAGTATGGCTCCTGGGAGGAAAAACCAAAACAACAGAACAAACCCAAAAATTCAGAATTGTTTATAAAAAGCACATCATCTAAGACAATGCTTCCTCAGCTCCTTTAACTATTTTTGCATTTCTAAAATGTGTATATATAAATGTATATGCATATATAAAACTTTTATAAATACATGAATTTATAAATAAATAATATTAATTTTAAATTCAATTTTATATATTATATATGAATATTTATATAAATATTTGAAATAAACAAATAAAATATTTGTATAGAAAACATTCTATTTATAATGAATATTATATATGTATGAATAATGTTATATATTAGTTATAGATAAATTAAATATGGCATATAAATGATAGTTCATAACCATGTCTGATGAAGATGAAAATGTAAGATGCATGATACAGAAAGCATCCATGTTAGTGGGTATGACATTATCAAGACATATCTCATGAATTTAATTATTTAATCACCCGATATAAAGGTCCCTAAAAGAAGTAAACACAAGGCAAAAAGCCTTAGTGGAAGAGGTCCGAGAATTTTCTAGTCTTTTGAGTGGAAGCACTAACAGATGAAAAAACCAAGATGGAAACAGGAAATAAAAAGGTACGAAAGAGAAAGACTATAGATGAAGATGGAAGGAGGGGGAACAGGAAGAATAAGAAGCATTATAAAAATAATAAGGATTAAATTCATGTTGGCTTCCCTCCAAGAAGAGGAACCATTTTGTTGGAGAAAGGAGGTCACAAGGGTAGGACAGCTGTGACTCAAATAAGCAACACGTATGGCAATGTTAAAATTACTCAGAGAGTCTTTGTAAAGTACCAAGAGTCATGATATTCAGATCAAATATTCTACTTTCTATCTGTTTGATAAACAAACTGCAGTACTGCAGACATCTTCCTTTGCAATCTTAGCCACATTTCATTTACATGGTTTAAGAACTACAGAACTACAGGTGAAAGCGCAAGCATTAATCAAAAAATAACTTTGCATGAGAACCTTTATAGATCTTCCTACTACATAGCTCCAGTTCTCAATACTACACACATGGCATTCAACTATATCTTTAAACAGGAGTGATTTACTTCTTTCCATCCTAGCCTCAAAACATAATAGGAAAACAAAACACCTGGTAAATTTTTCTATGCTGCAGTAGATTTTTCTCAAATGTGCACACAGCCTTGTGAATAGCTTGCTGTGGAATCTACGGATGCTGGCTGTAAGTTTTTACAATGTACTCTAGAAAGATGATAAATGTTTCATGGAATATTTTTTTTTTAATTTTAAAATACAACATATTGACTCACTGGTAAGGCTGTGATAATCAGTCCAATTGCATTCATCCAAGCTGTGATGTTCTCTCTTGGCACCAGGGGCTGACTAGAGAAAAGAAAAAGAAAACTGAAACTTAAAAGTACACAACTGCAATTTTTGCTTCTCATACATCTACAGACCAGATGTACTTACACCAAGAATGTTTGTCAAGTTGAGAGAACTACAAAAACACACACAGGTATTTACAAGAGTCAAAAAAGAGTATAAATGCTATTGGAATTTGTGTGAAACTTTATTCGAGTGTTTTGCATTAGGAGCAGGTTTTCTTCAAATGCTTCCAACTTTTTCCTTAAGCTTTAGTGGCTAAGGGGTTGTTTGTCCCTTTATTGACTCCTTCCCTCCGTATGCCCCAAACAGAGCTAACAATAACATATTACTAAGCCAAAAGAGGCTATACCCAAGTAATTCCAGTTTGTTATTGGTCAGTGACGTTAACTGAATGGCTATAAGAATATCAGGTCCTGTCTCTAACTGCAGTTTTTTTCAGTGGTTGCCCAAGAAGCAGCTATGTGTCAAATAAATTTAATGCATCGTGACAAAAGGTCAGCCTTGGCACACCACTGTTTCAAAGTGCCTCCTATCTACTTCAGCATCAGGAAGATTGAGAGTCCTGCCAATGACTCCTGTCCCTTTCTTTGCATTCAAATATGCTGTGATATCAACTATCCTCCTCTCAGCACAGCTCAAAAAACAACAGACTTTCTCCAGGCTTTCCTGCTTCTGAACCAAGTGGATAAGATCTTTTGCCTGTGTTATGTCTTCCCTCTAACCTTTATGATCATCATACCACGTCAAACCGTTCCTGAAGCACACAATCCACTACAGCACAGGATTCCATCACATTATTTTTCTGCTTGATCCTTGTCACCTTGTCTGTCATCCAAAAATACTTTATATATATATAAAACGTTACCTATGTACACTTTTTTTATAAGTAAGAAATTCGGTACCTCAAGACTACCTTAGCAATCTCTATATATGATATATTGCAGAAAACCATTCCAGAAAACCAACATACCTCTTCAGAACAACATTCAGTAGAGCATTGCCCACCTCCTTCCCTGGAACAGCCAGAGCCATGAGCTCAACACAGGTAACGTGTAGAGCATGGGCAGCTGGGTTAGGAAACTCATTGAATCTCCAGTCACAATTTGGAAATGGACCAGGTGATTTGCCTGCCATAGGTGGCAATGGTTAAGGAAAAATGAAGCTGCCCTGACACAGACAAGTATAAGAAGTGCAGTGATTAAAAATAGACGCATATACCACGTACTCAACTGAAAATTATTAAAAACAAGTAGAACAACCACATTTCGTTTAAAAAAAAGATACATGGAAGTATGAATATAAGATGCTGATACTCAATTATTGAAGGACTGCATGAATACATAGCTATAAATATAATACACACATAAAGCCACACAAAAGATAAAGTTCTCTGATTAAGAAGTGGAAAAAACAACTGTAACCATCTCACTCACTGTCTGCTTTCAATAGGAGAACATATAAATAACATAAATTTTCTATGTGCATATTCAGAAACCTCTCTGTAAGATCTGTAATATTTGCCTGTTTGTAAGATCTTCTAGCAGACTTCTAGGGTGACAGTTTATGCAAAAGGAGCACCTGCTTAGTCTCTGAAACGATTCCACTTTCCCAAACTAGACTAACTTATTTGAAATACATACAGAAATGTTCTCCAGAGTTAGCATTTGCATGAAAGCAGGGATTTATATAATTTTAGCTTTCTTTGGAGACACCAAACAGGCTACTTTCAAGTTAGACATTTAAGAAAGTTTGGGTAAGGAGTGAAAGAACTTGTAACATCCTGAAAATTGGTGAACTCTTGTAAAGCTGTTCCAGAAAGAAGCCAAAGACCAAGAAGATTCCTATTCTCTAATTTGATAACTATTCCCATATCTTAAATGTGGCACTGCTATCAGTATTTTATTCTCAGTAATACTAATAAATGGCATTAGAAAACAGAAATAGTAATCTCACTTTTGAAAAATTCTTTAAATACTCACACTTTGCATCAAACTTAGTTTTTTTTTTGACAATCAAAATTCAATTCAGAAAGCATAAACATCAGTAATTGTATTTCTAAGTGATGTCTAAACAGTGAAATATCTATACAGTTGTAATGTATTTCACTTCCTTCACTTCACCAGATCTTTTAAGACATCTACTAGGGCAGCACATCCCTGTTTAGAAAAATAAAGAAACTGAACTACATATTTTGATGAAATGAAGCTGTAAGACATTGTCACAGCTTACTTAAAGCAAACTTTTAGAAGGATATTGTCTACTAGTCTTCCAATGAGCTTGCAATAGTAAGCATCATCAGGCACCCATGGATTCTCTTCTCGGGGATTCATGGCACATTTGAGGTAAGTATCACTCAGACACCAGCCCAGTGGCCGATTATCTTTGAGAGAGCCAATTATGGCATGAACGAGTTTTCTCTTGAGGTTTGTGCGCTCTCTCAGATGCCCCTCATAATAGTGAAGAGTGTTGTACAGGTAGGTCACTGGTCGGTCTGCCAAGGAGAAAAGGAAAACAATGAAAGCCAGAAATAACTGCCAGCATCATTATTTGTGGCAAACAAAACTAAAATCAAGAGCTCTACAAGACTAAGTTGCATTTATTTAAAACAGCACATAAGAAATTAATACATGTTATTTCAATATACTCTCCAAAACTGATTTTCCTTTGTCTTGTACATACTAGAGTGTTTGAGCAGAACAAAAGAAGTGGAACAAAGAAGGTTAGTATTACTAACAGTTCTTAGTGTTATGTTAATTTAATGGCAATATTAATATATTTATATTTGTAAGTAAACTGACTAAATAATCTCTTCATATGCAAGGTATTAGGAAAGAAGAATCCAGGTATGAAGTCACAGTAAAGAAAGAGTATTGTAAATTGTCCGAGCATAACAAAGCAATGACACCTATAAAAAATTATTATGAAAGTGCATTTCTAAAAGTATTCAAGTATCAGGTTAAGTTATTTGCATCTTAAGTAAGGACAGAGAGAAGAACTGCTTTTCAGTTGTGTCAGTCTTGGTAACAAAAAGTTTGTTAGGACACAGGTCCAAGTATTTACTACTAGAAGGGAATGGAAGGGAAAGGTGTGAAGAAAAATAACTGCACTGTTAGTAAGCTGAAATTCACTAAATAGGAAATGTACTTCTCTGAGTAAATGTACACAGAGTTTAGAGAACAGGAAAGGAACAAGGCACTGCTGTGCTAATACATTAACATTATGAATTAAAGTGGTCAAGAGGACATAATGATCACAACAGGAATATATCCAACTGTATTCATGGATAACTTACCATGGAATTTGTATAAACCTCCCAGATGATCCAGTAAAGTTTCTAGTGATTTGGACACTGGAAGCAATTCCAGAAATCTATGAATTACAATGTCAAACACTGGCAGAAAGCGCAGGCATACATTTCCAAAATAAATTGGTAAGTACTGGGGCTGGATCTGAACTGGGGGATTCACTTGTTCTGCCAAGCCTTCAAAATACAGCTTTTCAGGATATTTCTGGAGAGAAAAAAGTCCACAAAATCAAAATCCCTTTCTTTATAAATAATGAATTAAATAGTCAGCATCTACATTGCTTTAAAAAGACACTTCAGAACCTTCTTTATCACATTTGAATTCAGTGAAGCTTACAGTAAGCTTAGTGTAGAAAATTGAACTCTGACTTAAATTGGCTATTAGAGTAGTAGATAACATCTTCCCAAAAAAAACCTCAGAACAAAGCTTCACCACCCCTCAAAATGGGCATAAAAGAACATTAAGAATCCCAAAGCAAAGCCGAAAGCAGCCAATGCTGAACTGTCCTTTGTCATGTACTCAAAGAGAAAACCTAGGGGAAATCAGCACTACTGAAAGTTTCTGCATCATATACTAAATTAGAACACTACAAATAGCAGGAATGAAGTCATTCCTTGGGAAAGAACTGCAGTGTACTCGAATAACAGATGGGTACTGCTGAGGGCTGAATTTAGGTTTTACCTGTGACTGAAATTTCTATATGCCAGGTTGGGTGTAGTGACTGCAGCATGTCAGAGCTGGCTCTGGCACTTCCCAGGCTCATTTCTACCCTTACAATTTTAGGCACTGTCAAAACACTGTACAGCCAAGTCAAAGGGCTAATATAGACCAAACAGCTCCTGGATCAAACTAGATGGCATGTATTGAGCTACATGACAGTTTGTTTGTATCTATTTCACCAGTGTTTATTCTTTGACAGAACATTGGCACATCATTTTCTAACCAGCAGAAACCAGTATATTTACAGCAGCATCAAAACCTCAGCAATTCTTTTCCCTTAGATATCAGGCTATCATGTTCTTGTCACACAGAAGATGAAAGAACTTTTGATAATTAAAAGAAAATGTAGGTTTACCTATTGATATAGCCATAAAACACCAGAAAAAATACCTTCTCCCTGATACATAAAAACTCTGTTCTAAGTGAATTCCAGTATAACCAAGATTTTTAATATTTGATTTAAACGAGCAAGAATGAACATCCACCCAATTCTTAAGCTACTTCTACCTTTGAATATTACTACATTATAATTTCAAAGTCATAGACAGTGATTTATTCTTTTCATACTAGCTCAAACAAATTATGGCTTATTAAGCAAGTCCAAAAATCGATAAAGCTGTCCTGTAATGATGGTTGGTATCAATTCCACTGAAATAATTACAATAAAAGAGTATTATTAGCTGTGATACCTTGTGGTAACTCATATGCTTTGTATGCCAGTCATTCTGCAGCCAGTGTTCGGGAGAATTCTCCTTCACAAAATCACTCACTCTGTTTCTGAAATCATTAGGCTTCAGTAGGAGTAACTGGATTATGAAGTAACAAACTTGAGCTTCATTTCCTTCATGACTACGCATGGCCTTAAATAAAACAGATCAGATAACATTAAATTACAACTAAAACTGCTGTCTGCTCTGTAGCCCCAAAACATGACGGCCAATTTTGCTATATTTGCACACAAATTCACGCTGAATATATGGTCTTTTCTCTTTTTTAGTGAAGCCATAAAAAAGAGGTAGGTGCAATCCCTATCCAATTTTTTGTTCCATGATTATAATTTCAAAGTCACTCCCTGGGTCTTACAAACTCCCACTTTCTCCAGGAATTCTAGCTCTCTTTTACCTGTCAGTTGTCTTATTGAAAATAACCAATTAAGTGACAATGAAGTTAAGATTGCTTTTAACCTCTAGCCCCTCTGATGTGATTAGATTTTGGTCCGAAAAGCAAATTAGAATTCAAACAATCAGCTTTACATTAAGATGAGATTTAAAATTAAATATAAAGGACAATTACTGAATGCAAATGTAGTTCCCTCTAGGCGAATACTGCTTTATTTTACAGGATACCACAAAAGCAAGAGAATGCCATTTCTGTCTTACTATTATGATGAAAGATGCTGATTTCTAAGGAAAGAAAGCATACTCTAATGGGTACAAGATTTTTCAAATGCTTATGGATTAATGAATAGCATGCCATATCCCATCTGCCTTTTAAGGCTGCAGGAATCCCACACCCATAGTATCATTTAGGGTAGAAAAGACCTTTAAGATCATTGAGTCCAACCATTAACTGAGCAGTCCTGAAGTGCCATACCTACACATCTTTTAACTATTTCCAGGGATGGTGACTCAACCACATCCCTGGGCAGCCTGTCCCATCACTTGACAACTCCTTCAGTGGAGATATTTTTCTTAATATCCAATCCAGCACAACTTGATGTTGTTTCCTCTTGTCCTGTTGCCTTACACTTCTTATGGGAGAAGAGGCTGACCCCCACCTGGCTACACCCTTCCTTCAAGCAGCTGTAGAGTGATAAAGTCTTCCCCGAGCCTCCTTTTCTCCAGGCTAAACAACCCCAGCTCCCTCAGCTGCTCCTCACAGGACTTGTGCTCCAGACCCTTCCCCAGCTGTGTTGCCCTTCTCTGGACACACTCAATGTCTGCCTTGAAGTGAGGGGCCCAGAGCTGCCCAGCCTGTAGCACTGCAAGGGGTTGCTGTGACTCAAGGGCAGGGCCCGGCACTTGGCCTTGCTGAGCTTCAGGCCATTGGCCTCAGCCCGTTGATCCAGCCTGTCCACATCCCTCTGCCAAGCCTAAACAACTGCACGGCTCTGAGGTCAGAGACCCAAACCACCAAGCACAACATTTAATAATAACAGTTCAATGGGTGACATTAAACAACCAAAAAAAAAATGCTTCCCTGAAGACTCAGAGAATTGTAAGAGTTGGGATTTTATGTTGCTTAAAGAACTAATCTATCATTTTACTTGATTTTTGACTTAGCAAATAGTCACTGTTTAACACCAATCCATTTTTAAAAGATTGCTCCTAAAAAAAAAGTCAGAAAGCAGACTGCATCAACTATCATCCGATCTTCTGAAGAGACACTTACCAAACAGAGTATCAACCTGTCCAGTGTTACAATATTGTATTTCCACACCATGTCATTGAGAATCTCAATACATTTATTGAGCTGCTGTCCTCCTGCAGATGTAGAGAATTCATACACCAAAAAATCTGCAAATGTCCTGACATGTGCCACCAGTGCTCTGGCTCCAATTCTTTCTAACACTCTAGCAAGGAAGAAAGAAAAAAAAAAGCAACAAGAAACTGTTACAGTTCCTAACACATTCCTAACTAGTCTATTTGATATGAGTAAGCAGTTTTTAACACAATAGTCTTAAACACAAAAAAATACAAGATTCCCTCCCCTTTTATTAAATTAACTGAAGTAAATGCTAAAGAAAGCAAAAGCCCTAACTTTAGAGTAAGAGAATTCCTGAGTCCAAATACTATACATAAGAAATGCTTCAAGTTCACCAATTTCATCTGTAGCATTCTGCTCAGAAACCATGCTTTACTTATGCAATTGTAGTTATACTACATTACCTAATAATATATTACCTAATAATATATTACCTCTGAGGACAACCCTCTGCAACTCAACTTTATTTTCCTAAGCCATGCTTTTTAATATAGCCATAGCATTATAAACAATTTCCTCATTGCACACAAGTGTAACATGTGCTGTCATAAATAGCTGTTCCAGCAGACCTAGGAAGGACTGAAAAGAAATAAATCTATTTTTCACAGCTGGAACTGATGGTATTTCTATCAGGAAGGAATGTAAAAAATCAGATGATTACTACTTCTGTAATGAGTTTTCATCTTAATCCAACATTTGTTTTCTAAGGAAATATTTGTCCTTTATTCATGAATAAAGGCTAAGTAAACGAATGCTTTGTATTTTCTGTTTACCCTTTCAGATTGCCTGAAACACTGCTATTACAAGTGAACTGCTTAAATCAAACACCTCATATCCTTGTTTCTCACCAGGAAAAACATGTACTGCAGACCACTGCATGGTGGAACCAATCTTCAACACTGCACAATTACTATGGCATGCTGGCTACTACCTACCTAGCTCCACTCTCTTTTTCCATGCTATGCATGCTCCAAATTAATTAAAAGAACAAGCTGTTAATGTACAAGACTTGTGTCCTCAGAGCTGAGGATGCTGTAATGACTTGGAAATAGTACATTTTTAAGCTCACCTGTAACCAATTTGATTAATGTGATCAGTGTCTAGCAACATCTTCCACAGGAGACAAAGGAAAAGTGGGGATGAACCTTGAGCAGAGAAGTGTGTAATTATCTCATTCTCACTGGTCATTGACTTCCACTTCCGGTATTCTTCTTCCACATTCTTCTTCAGATTAAAACGACTTTCCTGAGGCACATTGTTCTGCTTGAAGAACACCTGAAAAAAGTAGGCTTTGCTGTGACTGAGAGCCTGCAGTAAAACATTTGAACAGGAAAATTTTGCCTGATTTAGCACTGTGTGGGTTCCTACTTCCTTGTACCATACAACCTACTAGGGAGGGTTGTTATTTCACTGTAATACCACAGTGATTGTTTTGTCACTAACAAAGTTACATGACAAACTGCCACAAGAAAAAATGGCTTTTCCAACTTTTATTTTATTTTTTAATTTTTAAATCATCTGATCTACCTTGCACCAGAAGTATCAGTTGACAAAATCTGACGTTGGAATACTCCAGGGAAATGCAGCTAACACATTTCTGAAGAAATAGCAATGTTATAATCATGCTGCATTCTTTAGGGAGTTGAGATTAATGCAGTCGAGACAGGAGAAGAATCTCACCAACCCACAAAAGGCAAAGGATCTCATTAAGAGAATAAATTCACTGTATTTCCAAATGTAAAGTCTTCAGGTTTAAACTATTACCTGCAGAGGAGCTGGAAAACAGCTTAGTGTATGTGATGCCCAGTTATGTGGAGTGAAACTCATGATAGTCTGCAGTATATCCTTGCACCAAGTTCCCTGAATTGAATCAGAGCCTGTGAAAAAGTCTAGAAAATGGATTCATGGTATTAGAATTTCACACAGAGCCATTTCTTATTGGTATTCCTTTTGTTATCATACATATCAATGCTTTTCTAGTCCAACAGACCTTCCTTTTTCTGTCCAATTTCTCCCAACCCCTTTCTTTGACTTTATTTGCTCTATAGAAGATGCTGGATATTATGCCTTTTTCTGCTATTAACAACAAAATTATTTATAAGGTTTGAGCTAGAAATAAAGCATGACTTAAACATTTTATATTTAATTTCCTGTAATGTCACTAAAACAAGCTTCTGCTGATTAACTGATTAGACTTGTAGAAAAAAAAACCCTGAGGAAGATAATGATGATGAAATTGCCAGATGCCATTTTATGCTGCCTCAAAAAGGCTGTTCAGAACTACCTGCCCCAATTATGCTGTAGAAATGAAAGCCTCATTTCCCCGCCCCTTGGGCTGATTTCAAAGGCTGAGAAACACTTAAAAAATAAGAAAGAAACCAACACAAAGATCACCAGTCTTTATGAATCAGTTGTTCTAACTCTCCAGTGAGTCTGCAGACTAGAACCACAAAAAAGGAGAGAGAAAACAACTCCCTCAGAGCTAACAAAAACCTGCCATGCACACTGTTAAAACATAAAAAGACACAATAAAAGCTTCCTTTTTTTCTTTCCCAAAAAAAGGAAACCCAAAATTCAGACTACTTTTTCTTAAATGCAAGCTATAGCGGGGTGGATTCCACATGAGCAGCAAGTTACTGTGCATATTTCATGATATTTAAATAGCATGTATCAGAAACCAATCCAAATGTTTAGCTTTAAAAGAACGAAACTCAAATTAAGACACTAAAAAAAACTCTAAACCCTAGTCACACTGTACCTCTGAATAAATTATTAAAGAATGTCTAATTTTACTACTGCTTCGATAATAGCTTTTTGCCTAAATACAAGTAGTTGGAAATTATAATTACACTTTTTTCAGAACCACAAGTGCCTAGGATGGGATTTATGACTAGGTCATTTCCATGACACTCTTGTGAACAGTACTTTAGAGAAATGGTTTGACTGCAGCTTTTACTGGGACCTACTGCTATTACCTGTCACATGTGTTGCCCTTGCCAGAGTTAAGATCAAAGCCCTGTTGAGTTCTTCTGATTCTGCTGAAAGAACTGTTTTGGGATCATTGAGGAACCGTGTGAACTGCGGCTGGACTTCTGAGCTGCCCAAAGCTGTGATTAGCCTTAAAGCAGTACTCTCAACACTGAAAAAAGGAAACAGTCCAGTTAGCAAGTAATACTTATGCTGATGCTCCTAAGATTCCAAAAATACCTATTTTTTCCTCCATTTACTGCTCCAAATAATACAGATACATTTTAAGAAATGATGTAGTTAACCTTTTGAAAAAGTTCATTCTTTCTACTGTTTAATAAATTTATCAACTATTTCAGTATCTTATTTTCAAATAAAGCACTCAAAAGTAGATTTAGCAAAAATTCCAAGTGCGGAGACCCTGAAAAAGAGCCAAGTCTCTCCAATTTGGAGCCCCCATTATTATTTTTTTCATATCTTCATCTAAAGAAGATACTATAAATAAATATGTGCAAAACCAAAATAAAAAGGCATGAATAATACATAGGAAGCTTCAAAGCTAACTACCATCTTCAAGCAGACAGCACTAAATTGTACTTATTAAAGAAATTAGGAAGTTGAGGAAGTATAACTTTTGATTAAAAGCACTTTAATTTCCAATGCTCTAGCTGGAAGCACTTTTCACACCAGGTAGTTTGAAATCACTGGAAAGATTTTTATAACAGTGTCTTTGAAGTGCCAAAGCCATACTTTAGTTTATTCTAGTTGCACACAGTGTTCATTAAAACTGACTAACGTCTGTGTTTTACAGACTAAGATGAGAAAAAAAGATTGAGGTCAATAAAGAGATCAAGGCCTTGAATTTAAGGAGAAATTTGTCTTAAGCTGTTTCTTTATGTTTGGTAAAGGATAAGCAACTAGGCAATTTGAATTTGGACTATGAAATTGAGAAGCCTGATCCAGTGGAAGATGTCCCTGCCCAGAGCAAAAGAGTTGGAACTAGATGACCTTTAAGATGACCTTTAAGATCCTTTCTAACCCAAATTCTATGAATCTGTGAATTTACTGTTTAATTAGACTTTCTCTATATGAGCTGGTAATAATGAAGTTACTCTGCCTCATACCCTCCCACAAGATTTATTGTGCTCTAAGAGTGAATGGACACTATTTTCCCCAACTTTTTGACAAGCCCCAGACTCTGCATAGAAACTGAATCTCATGCTCTTCAAGTTTGTTAACAGTGCCGTAAATTCAAAGCCTTTGGCTGGAATTACCTGCATAACTGCTCTAAACCTTCTCTAACCAGCTTTGTCACCTTTCCTGTATTCAAATTAGCCACTGTTTTAGGCTATCATGACACACACCCTGTGAGGGACTCCACTCAGCTTCACGTACAGTCACCATAGCTTTGCACAAGTTGCAGGGTGAACCAGATTAATTCTCTGATCTGACTGAAAACCAACCTCACATAAGAATTAAGTGGAAACAACTCTTGTAAATGGAATTAAACATCCTCTACAGAAGGAAGCAAGCACAGTCCCACTGGCAGACAAGCCTAGCACTGATTACAAGTTGCAGGCATTGCCCTTTATCTACCATGCAAGAAGCACTTGTGGGCATGACAGTTGTGCTGCACATCCTGTGTGCTGAGTCACGACACTGCTGCCATGTGTGTGCAAGACGCTGCCTCATGAGGCTCTGCAGGGCACTACTGCTAACATCCAACTGTACTGCTGAAACACACCCTGCTGAGACACTACAAAACAAATCAGTCACAGAAGTAAGACTGAAGTGCCATTTAACAGTTCTCACGCAGCTTTCAGCAAGAAGGAATCTGAGATTATGGACAAATACAGCAAATGTCACCCACCAGAGATGAAGCTGGTTCTGATTAGTCTGTGGCACAGCAGCCAAGGAATGAAGATGGCTGAGGAGCTGGACTCTGTAATGAGGCTGGATGTGATGCATCCGATAGCTAAACATTTCCAGCAGAGTATGCAAAATTCCCCATGCATGAGATTTGAACACGGTTGGCAGGAGCTGACCTTATGAAAAAAAGTTTGCAAATAAGTTTTACAACTGATCACCCCCTGAAATAAATAAAACACTGGTGTTATTAGGCTGCCAGTCAGACATTTGATTTGAAAAGTGTATTACCCCCAAAGAGCATATATGCAAGTGCTATCTGAAGATGCTGTTAAATGTATAGAGCTTAATAATCTTCTGAATGAATACATACATCAGACATGAAAATTATTTTAATGAGAGTAATTAAGCATCCTGTGTGCCTCAAAGTAACTTTTCCGTAGAAAAAGCTTATGCTTTTCCATTAAGCATGTTTTTACACAACTGGAAAGGTCCCGGCCATACAAGTGATGGCATAAAGTCCCTGAGCAGCAAGACTAGTCTGGAATTTACAGCAGCACTAGGACAACTTTCAGTTTCTTTTATATTAAGCTAATTTATACATGCTGAATCATTATGTTTTCAGTTTTACTATGGTCTCCAGTTGCCATTAATAAAAAATACTACTTAACAGAAAGAAAGGGGAGAAAAATAAAAGGTTTTCTTTCTTACTGATAAAGCCTTTGATTCCCAAGGATTCTATTTCCATATAAACCAACAGGCGACTATAGGTTTCCACAAGAGCAGGAGCCAAGGCCACACTAGATTTTGCATGAGCTAGTTTAATCACCCTTGTAGCTATGCTGTGAATCAGACTGAGGAAAGAGAGAAAGAGTTTTTGAATCAAAAACATGGACTCGAAATTTAACACACTTTTAAAGCAAATGAATAGATCTATATATGACACATCCAGCCACAAAAAGCCTTTCTGATGATAATTAGCTACACACAAATTTATGGGTTTAATAAAAAAAAGCTAGCTACAATATACTGTACCTCATTTTGGCATGGACTGTGAGTGAGTCCAAGAGGTTCATTGGCAATGGGGTGATAGACCCTGATGCCATGCAATTAGTCCCTGGAAGAGGTGTCCTCATGTTGCCGTTTCCATAAATAGTCTCTACTAGTACACCCATTGGCAAAGTGAAACACTCTGAATTGGTCGAGTAAGCATTGCACAACAAGGCAATTTTGTAGTCATTCATCTGTAAGCTTTTATTCCTTAAGCTCTGTTGCAAAAACCTGTGTGCCAAAAAGATTAAACATTAAGCAGAAAGCACATGCATTCCAGGAATACAGCTACAACAATCCAAGTTAAAAAAAAAAATTATAAAATAATAGAAAAAAAAAATCAAAATAGTTATTTAGTTGCACCACATCAAAACAACTACTTCTTGTGCTACAGTTTCACTGTGTTATGATTTATCCAAGTTGGAGAAATATCTCAGGAAAAAAACACAGTTAAAAATCACCTTTCTAGACAAAAATTTAACCCAATGTTCTGCTTATTGACACTTTCTAAACCACAGCATAACAAACAAAAATTGTCCATTTACTTTCAGATTCTCTATCAGTAATAAAGACTTCTTATTCTGAGATAAAATATATAATTTCCACTAGCTGGATAACAGCATTTCACTTTTTATTAAATATTCTGGGTTTGAGCTCTGTCTTTCTAAATGACTTTGAAGTCACTCTATTGATAACCTTTATACAGCATCCCGTCACACAATACATTCTGAATACAGACTTGGAACTGCCTCTTCATTATGCTTAAACACAAATCAAAAAATAACAAAACCCCCACACTTACTCATGATGAAGTTTAAGAGAATGAGGAATGGGAATCTGCAACTTGGAGTTGTCACTATGGGCTTTCCGGTTCAGATGAATCCAAATGCAGGTCATTGCAAAAGCATGAGTTGACTGGGGTTTGTTAATATCAGGAACAGGAATATACTAAAGAAAAAGCACATGAATGTCACATATCACATGGATTAATGTGCAGAAAACCCACTTAGATAGTCAGTATTCACAAGATCAGGTTTTTATTTTTTCTGACTTGCTACACCATAAGGAACATTTTTAAAGAACAGATTCTACCCTCATCAGTGTTTGTAATTTTAATCAATTTAAAAAAAAATTCAATCAAGAGCTGTGGAAGAGACCTGCACCTCAGTAATTATTCTGAAAAACACCCAAACCAAACAAATTATCCAAGACCTTGGCAAAAGGAAATTCATGCTAAAGAGTACACAGTTTCCAGACATACACAATTGCAAAGCATATGCTTTTTCTTTCAGCCTCACATTCAGAGACCAGTTATGGTATCTGCTTCCATAGCAGTGAACTCATTGGTTCAACAGTATTTTCTGAAAAATCTGAATTGCTCCATGTCACAATTACTCCATAAACATTAACACACTTCTCATTAAAAGGTACAGATACAACCCAAAATTAAGAAGTTTTGGATCCAGACTTAGCTACAGTACTGCCATTGGAAAAGGAACTCTGGCTCTCCCCTTTTGCGTACATCCACATTTCTTTCCCTTTGATGCAGTTACTGCTGCACAAACGCCACTGACATTGAAAGTGAGGCAGCACCATTTCATCATTAACAGGATGGCAAGGCAGATCCTCTTAAGAGCAATGGCCAGAGATAACATTTTAAATGCTTGTGAAACTGAATCTTAAAAATGCTTCTTAGGACTCAAGTTTCACTAGCACTTAAAATGTAGCATTTAAAATGCACTAGTCAAACAAAGACTTTCAATAAGTGTAACTTGGAGCCATCTCCACAGCTGAAGTAAATAGTCCTATTGCTCTTGCCCTATTTGATGCTGACAAAAGCAATTGAATTCTCCTAATAGAAATTGTACTGAAGAATTTCTGTGGGTCAAAACTAATGTAGCAGGGGAAAAATTGTTATATATGAGTTTGATGCACCACACACTTGTATTATTCTATCCCTTCACCCAAAGTAAAAAGCGTGATGAAAAGAGTAAGCAATCGGGACTTCACACTGACTGCTGCCAGAATTAAAGTTTAAGAACTTAGTCTAAGTGCCCCTATCTCAGGAACTTTCTAGAGGAATGTACGAAACATGGATATGATTTGATTTGCTCCTGCAGAATGAATTTAAAGTACTATTCTGTTTCAACCCAGAGGTAACAACAGAATTACACATTATTCCTTTACAGTCTCCTCAGTGCTTTAACAAACTCCTCAAAACCTTAGTCAAACCAAAGGCAAGGAAGAAAGGAGTTAACACAGGTCTTTCTTGCTCCTGAAGACAAAAATGGTTACATGGATATGAAATCCTCAAAAAAACTTATGAAACATCTCCCTCCAACTATGCAGCACACTGTTCTGAAAGTGATTCAAGAAAGATAGTAATATTGATATATGAAATTGAATTAAAAATAAAACGTTTAATATCAGAAACTTACTTCTTTCTCAGGATAGAGGAGGTCAAACAGCTTCATAACTGGGAGGAAGTCAGCCAGTGCATTCTTCTGGATGCTGCCAGAGATGAACTGGAGTAGCACCCACATCAGATGGTCTCTGCCCTTAATGAGACCACGGCCTGCCAACTGTCAAGAACACTCAGTAACAGACAAATACTGCATGCAGAAGAAAAATCACTGCAAAGATTCTTATAAAAGTAGAAGTGCAGACCTAAAACAGTTTCAGCAGAGAATTTTATAGCAGGACTTAGGCAGAAACACACATTGTTTTCACAAAGAAGGGAAATAGGTACATTAGTTGTAACACATGAATAAACTCTGTGAGGGCCACAACAATTAATGGTGAGATTTAAACTGCATTTAATTCCTGAGGATAACTGCCCTGAAAAACCGGCAACACTTTAATATTAGTCTTAAATTGTCAACTTGTAGTCCTGTAGTGAAATACAGTATTGCCATAGGTTTTATAAAGTCCTACAAAGGAAGTCCCTGAGCCAGAACAACTTTGGTTTGCTTCACCTGGACTCACCTGGGGTTTTTGGGTTTGGGTTTTGTTTTTTTTTTTGTTAATTAACTTCTTTATTTGTAAAAGCAACTCTCTAACAAGTCATATTCTACCCTTATCTTGCTTGCTGTAGGTATATACTAGATTTGTGCAATTGTATTGTATAATGCCCATTGTTTCAATGGTTTATTAACAGTAATTACAGGAATAGAGCCCTGGTAAAACTAATTTCAGGGAGAACAAAGAGAGCAAAGAACTACAATCCATCACAAGTGGAACACTACATACATAGTAAATTTTGATGTAACATGGAACTGTGGACAAATGAAGATAGAGGAATGTGTTGTGCATGTTGGAAACTGCATCTAAATAGCCACAAGCTGATCCTACAGTGAGGAGAAAGAACATCCCTACCCTACCATCAACTCTCTCAGCAAAGAGCTCAGGATGTGGCTGGCTGACTGCAATTCCTCCTTTCCCTTCTTATGGAGGACTGGCATCACCACCCTTAGAACTATAATCCCGGGCACCAGAGAAAAGGGCAAACAGTAGTATCAGTTTTAATGGAATTATTACTAGGAAATAATAATAACTTGGGACTGTGATTGCCAGTAACACCATAATTGGACACATTGCCTTTGATTGCTTGAGTAGATTGATTAGACAAACAGCAAGGTCTTACGTCCATTTGCAAGGCATGTTTTTTTTACTTTACAATCAGAGCAGGGCATTCACTCTGTTCAAAACTTGTTTGGAAACTGGATGCAATAGCACAGTACTTAAATCTTTGGAATTATGCCAGTTTAACTCTTTATTCTAGTTATTAGCACACTCTGAATCCAAATAAAATGCAACATCCTATTATGATGAATACAGTATAACTGTATACAGTAAAAAATCACCTAACTTACAGCACCATAACTTGAGAATTTGACTTCTAGAGAGAACAGTGATTAAAATTTTAATCAATTCTTACATATAAGGTACTTCTTGCAGGGATGAGTGACACTTAAAAAAAAAATACTGGTTTTGTTTTTTAAATCCCTCTTACTGTGTGGGAGCGATACAAACAATTTACCTTTTGATGGAGTGACAGGACCATATGAGGAAAACTTGCAAACTGAAAGAGCACAAAGAAAATGAGCTGGCTGGAGAGATGCTGCCACAGAAGCTGACTGGTTCCACCATCATCAAACTTCTCTTCAGTCTCAGACCGTTCCATGGCATACACCACAAGATCCACCAGCTGGTCCTCCAGCACAGGGCAACGTTGCTTGTGCTGTAAGGCAGAGATCAGATACAGTATTCCAAAAGCCTTGCCATTAACTCCAGAACTTGCACAGTTGCAGTTACAGTACAGTATTTTGACAGAAGGCTGGGAAGCATGAGATGAAGTCTGAACTTAAGTTAAGGATAAGCCAGTATATTAAAGCTGCACTATGTTACAGGCCACATTGATTTTTACATTTTATCACATATTCCATAATTCCCTACTCAGTTCCAAAACACAGCTCATCAATGCACAGATAACATGTGGGGGGTTTTTGCTGTTTTATAACAAATTTAGGCAGAATGCTATTTCTTGATCTCCCCCACAGAAAACAAAGCCCATCCTTTAATACAGGTAGGAGGGTTATTTTATTTGGTTTGTGGTTTTTTGCTGTTTTGGTTTTTTTTCATTCCTTCTTCTTGTCATTAAGTCCATTTCAAAAGTAGGAATAAAGAAAATGTATCAATTGTACCATCAAATTCAGAGGAAATATCCTAACACATGGTGAAGGTATTTCATGACTATTCTCTTTTTTACTCTCATATTTGGTTCACCTGCTGCCTGCAACTAGCAGCAGAATTAACATCTGGTTAATATCCCTATAACTAGAAGTTGTCCTACTGACACAGCACTACAGGTTACAACATCAAAAAGTAAATTGAAAAGTTAATTGAAAATTGATCAGTGGTGTGTTCTACATGCTGTAAATAGAACAGAAATTACACATTACAGCAAGGAGCCCCTCAGATGTTAGACTGTCACAGTCTTCACACAGAGCTATGCAAACCCAGAAATAATTTTAAATACATGCCACCTCTGATGATTTTTAATAATGATCAAGTAAGAAATGCATTATATACTCACATATATCCTGTTAGTACAAATGTATATAAAATAGGTCCACTAGCAGTAATTTGGAACTCAGATTATAAATCTGCAGTTCAAGACTGCCAAGTATAATGTCACATGTTACAAGATCTTCAGTGCAACTTTTTTTTTTGTCATTATCCTGCATTAGTACTGTTACACTCATGTAATGTACTATAACTAAGGAAAAAAACCCACGGGGAATTTATCTCAAAAAGTGCTAGCACTTTGGAAATAATCTAACCTGTTTGTTTCAATGCAATCTGTACTCAGGAATGGTCACATTTACTCATTTTTTTTTTATTTTGCCTGATGCCTGTAACATAGCGCAGCCTTAAAGAAAAAATTATTATTTTATGATACAAAATAAAAGGAACTGAGCTGCTCAAACACTAATCATGAAAATGCATTATCCCTTTCCAGAAGGCAAAAAGGTGTATGTAAAAAAGTTTTAAAAGATCACCCCAATACTCATAAAACATTTTACGAATGCCTTAGATTAATTCTTTGACTTACTAGCCAGGCAGCCTAAAAAAGGGCTAATATAAAGACATAATAAAAGTAAAGAGAGATGCTGAAAGGAGATGCTTGTTCTACCTTCATTGATGGTAGTCTTTTGCTATGAAAAAAAAAGAGATTCTCTTCAATTAAAAATAGAATGCAAGAACTGGAAAAGTTGACAAAATACAGCGAACAGCATCCCCTGTTGCATGCTCTTTGCCAGCTCAAAACTGCAGAAAGCTACAATTCCAGCTGTGCCTTCTTGAAGCATGCTCAACACAAACCTCTAGCTAAGACAGAAAGCACCGATGATACCTTGTCTCCCAGTACGCAATGTCATTATCACAGACCAACCACGGTACAGGTTTACAGAGAGCAGTATTGGCACCATCAGCTCAGAACACTTCGGGTCTTTTGTGGCTCCTTTATCTCCCCCTCCCAAAGCAACTAATTATGAAGCAGAGCAGGGTGCAACAGACAACACTACAGACTAGTTTATAATCCAGCATGCAAAACTACTATGTACAGGGCTTGAAATTTAATAGTTTGCTAAGCACTGGGTTAACGTCCAAGAGCCTAATCATGATAGGCTACATTAATTTGGAATTAAGTTATTCAAACAATACAACAGGAAAAATATTACTCTTAAAAAGAGAGTCAGAACTTCCAGTAGTAGGAATTTTTGCTATTTTGAATAATTTTAAGAATGAGAAAAGTTTAAGAGCCAGGAAATTTTAAAAATTAATTCAAATTTTTATTCTGAATACCATACTTTAATTGCTTTAAAAGCAACTTTCCATCAAAAAACCAGCAGTACATAACATTCTATCCTCATTGATTTAATTTTCTGGCAATTTTTTTCTTTTCTGTATTTTCAGTGAATATACATTTTTGCAAAGATTTTATATCTACCATTTTGGAACCCTTAGAAATAAAACACTATGCTGCAGAGGAATTTGCAGGATTGGGCCCTTGTTTTATTATTTGCTTGTAAGTGAAAGAAAATCTCAGTATACACTGAGATGAATGAAATTATAGGTGAGAGATGATTACTCTCACAAATAAGTAGGAATCCATGTTTTGGCATGGCTTAAGTAAAACAAAAACAAACTACAAAAACCTCCAAACCCTGTTCTGGATTATGTATGAAAAAAATGTAGCATTCAAAATCACTATGCTTTTCCCCTAAAGTAAACATGACTCTAATTTTTACAATCTGGTTGTACAAACACATTCTCTATTTTGTTCTGAAAATAACATTTAAAGATCTGAAAACACATAATTTATTGAAATCTCATTACACCATGAAAAAATACAGGGGGTGGGGAAAAGTGCTTCCATGACAACTAGACACTAAAATTTCTCAAGACCAGTCCTTTAATGGACTAGTGGTATTTCTTCAGGTGGATCAGAGCTTCAGCTGGATGGTGGCTTGCTCTTATTTGGGTTTAAATTTTTAATTCCTTCTTTTTTTGGGGTGTCAAGACAGGGTGGATATCAAAGGGTGGGGCAGAGGCACGGCTAGCATTAAAGGTATTTCCTAAAAGGAAAATATTTTAAGGAGTCAGTAAGGCTAGCTGATGGCTATGATAGCTTTTGAGTATTTTGAACAAACAACATTTAGTAAGTATCTACAGTTAAGAAATGGACTCAAAAGACCAAATCACAGAGGCCAAGATCCCTATCTAATCCAAGATTAAATGGTGTTTCCAAAAGTCCAATTCAAAATGCCTAAAGTAGTTAAAACATAACAGAACTACTCCCACACTACCATATTCCAAAACAATATATGCTATCAGGACATAAAACCTTAGAGCTTTTCGATATATTATACCTGATTCTATAATCTCTTCCAAGTTTGGCAGCCATTCTCAAGACTCCCTCATTAAAAAAGGGAGTAAGTTTCAACAAGGAACATATACTCAAGTGTTCTCAATGCACACCCTTACAATCAGAAACATGTAAAAAATAATCACACCTCTTAAACTAAGTACTTTGCCACAATATCACCAGCAAAATTGGATAGTAAGATCCCAGCATCAACCGAAATTTTAAATATTGCATTATGTCATTCCTTTCACTTAACAGCTTCCCCATGCTAATTATCCTGGTTTGTAGCCAGCAGAGAACACAACTACACATTCACCTGCACAGAGTAAGGCATAGAGAAACTGCAGATCACCACTGCTGGTTTACAAGGTGACCAGCCAAATCCACTGTTTAAAGAGCAAAATAATTTATACAACAGCTGTATCAATACATTAATACAGCTGCTAATTAAACATTTTTACATTACAGAAACAAGACACCTGAAAATTACCTCCTCTCTCAAGTATTCCTCAAACCAGAGAAACCAAAATAAGAGCTTTTGATTGATTAGAAAACTGCAACAAGATCCTAACTGCAACTATGCAAGTAAAAATGGCATTTTAATCCTCTTGCAAGTCTGTACATACAGAGAAGGTAAAGATATAAACAAAAACCTCCAAAGTGAGTTAATGTCCTTAAGACATTACTTTAGTTCCATTTTAAGAAACAACTGTAAGATCCCTTAACCAAATCTTAATGTGGTATCAGTGCATTAAGACACTTTGAACTGTTAATAACTTTCAAAAAAACCAAATGGTTATATAGTTCTAAAAATTATTTTAAAAAATACCTAAGAATTGAAACTGCCACTCCAGCTAGCAGGAGAACACAAATTGACATAGAATTGTTTGAGTTATTTAGGTTGGAAAAGACCCTTAAGGTAAGATTTCAACTGCAAACTATTATAATATACAGGATAAAATATAATTTAAATCTCTATTTCCTACAGACAATTCAAACAGATGTACAAGAGTATGTACTGTCCCACACAGAAGTACACAGCAGCAAAAGCTCTGAGTCCCCAGACACCAAGAGAAGAAACATTTTGAAGTCCATATTATTACATCAGGACTTAAAAACCATATACTTGATAAGGGTATTATCATCTCATCCCGCAATAAACCTTAGAATTCTGAAAGGAACACATGAATCTCTAAACATATGAAATTTTACCTTCATTTTTCTCCCTGCAAGGTTAACAGGACAGCTGGATTTGTATATTTTTACACAACTCAGAGATGGCTTGAGTGAATGGTTTTCTAACACAGATCTGTTTAGTTAAGTTAAGACTGCACCACAAAATTTCGTTGTTCATCTTCAAGAATATTTGAGAACTAGGACAAATCTGGCTGAACCATACCTAGATTGTGATGCCAAAAGATTCAAATGAAGGCTCCAATCCTGCAACTGGATCTGTGTAAATAGTTGACAGGGCATACAAGCAACTCCACATAAATAATTAATGATCATAAGTAAATAATGATCATTGCATTGAGATGTTTCTGTATTTATTCTGAAACAAAATTTGGCACTATTTGCATTTCTAAGTGTCTTCTATCATAGTGACAGTTAAATTTCTGCAGGTTATTTCTCTAATAATAAAATACAAGATTATCAGCCATTTTACTGCAAGCATTGAGACAGTTGCACAACTTCTGAAAACCAAGCTACTATTTTTGTCAGGTGGCTACATTAACAAATTGAAATATAACACAAAGGTAATTTGTACCTAAAAACAAGTAAAATTTTAATGTTTTCCACAGTTTTATGCAGAATACATTAATGTTTAAACGGAACACATTCCTGTTCTATACCACTGTACCACCCACCTCTATATCTGTATATTCAACTCACATACTTTCAACTCACAAATTTTCAACATCTTTATGCTGATATAACTGTAGTAGCATAGCTATAGTTCATGTTCTGTCAGCATTTCCTTTATAAGCTACATTCTTCATGTTTGCTCCTTGGCCATAAAAGTTCACGCCAGGATGAAACTTTGTGTAGGAATTCCTATACTAGCAAACAAATTTTAAAAAGCATAATTTAATACATTTTATTTTTTCAATTACTTTTAGAGGACAGTGAAGTAGGAGTTAAAACCCAGCATTTTTCACATAAATGGTTCTTTTAACATGAAAGGACAGACCATCCATAGTTAGAAGAATAAAATGGGTTCAACATAATTTTTGTTTATATCTTGTATTATTTATCAGCTACAAGATGGATAGAGGAATAGTTTGGCTTATCAACTCAATGCAGACACAGAAAGACACACAAATACTACTCATTTAAACAATAAACCTAGCAGCTCAATTACAAGGTTTAACATTTCAGCTGCTTTAGGTCTCAGGTACAAAATATCATCATATACAACACAGAGTAATGTCAGCCAAGATGTAGGAATCTGTGCATTCAATAAACATTGTCCCAGTTCAGAAAAGGCACTGGTGTATACCATTACATTGGGAAATGTACACAAGGTTTCAGGATCATGTAAATTTTATAGTCAAGTTACAAACCTGAAAAAAGTTTCTTAAATGGAAACACTGACACAACCTTCACTATAGTATTGCAAACAGCAACGCTATTTTATAAATCTTAAACACTGTTTTTTTTAAAGTAGGTGTGGCAATTATTTGTGTAATGAGGGATAAACTATAAATGGAACACCCATAATTTCAACTTTGAAGCAGAAGTCCACCTGGATGACTTGCTCAGGTGTTTATTTATTTAAACAAGTAGTCAAAATTTTAAGGAACTACTTTTTGTGTGATATTCTGCACTACTCTTCTTTCACCTAGATTGGAGAATACTATAGTTGCTTGCTGGGAAGTTCTTTACAGAGGCTTCCTAATGCTAAGAAATTTTGCTAGTAAACCTTTCTTTTTTTTAAATTATGTATTTACAGCCTTGTATTTTTACAATTAAGTCCAGTGTATGTTTTTTTCCACCGGCTTAAGGAAAGAAATTTTGAACTAAAAAAATCTCTCCTCATCTGAAAATTCCAGCAAAGTAAAAGTTATGACTGGTAAGGGAAATGGTAGTAGTCCATTCCAACAAAAATTTTAGTATCAGAGGACCACTGACTGTCAGCTTTATGCTACATCTCTCATATCTCTAAAGAATTGTAACGAGAATTTGCCCTTGACTAATGGTCCTGCCAATTTCAAGCCCTGACTGTACATGTATTCTCTACCTGGAATCAGTGGCTACAAAGCGGCCAGCGTATCGTTAGTCACAATACAACAGTAAGGTTGTGAACATACCTGAGCAATGTTCAAGGTCTAGAGCATTGGAGGATGGGCAGGACAAGACAGGACAGAACAAAAATAAAGGAAGAAAAAAAGAAAAGACAAAACAGTGACTATGAGGCCAGCCTCAAGGATCCCCAAGTCAGACTAAACCCCCCCATTCTAAGGTTTCAAAAGAAAAAATGTAACAAAAGAAATCCCAGCTTTCAACTATTCCAGTACTATAACATTCCAATATAACAGAGTACAGCAACGCTTTAAAAACCAACTAACAATAACCAGTCTCCTACTGTCTGTCAAAGGTGTACTTGAGGCTGGCCTTATAGGAAAAAAAAGCAATGCAAAAAAAAATCATATTTTAAATCTCTACTTTTCAATTTAACATTCGTAAAGCAATATACAAATGATAGGAATAACAGTGTCCAATTAACCTAATGTGATCTCATAAAAAAAAAAAAAATCACTCTCTGTTCCTAAACTGTTTTGCTTAGTTAGCTATAGCAAAGAAAAGAGAAAAAGAATAGTGCAGATTCTATGCAGAATTAAATCACATGTTATAGCAGAGTACAGTACCTGCTTATTCAGACCTAGCATATTGCAGACCATATCCCTTGAATACGGTTGTTCCAGCACATATCTCAACAAAGCAGTCTGTGGCTCAAACAGATCCTTCAAAAAGAAACAAGCAATCACATACAAACATATGTTGCCTCAAGAGTATGTTTAATACTGAGCTTACATTTAACTGAATAAAGAATATAAGAATGAATGTTCAAATTATGCAGGTATTATCTGGGAAATTGTCTTGTTCTCTGGTAACTAAAAGAAATGAGGAGGCAATCATAGCTCTTAAGAAGTGGCAGATTTTATGAGGTCCAAGTAGAAGAACATTCTTCATTCAATAAAAGGATGGTACACTTCTTGGAACAGCCTTGAACTCAAAGGAAACAAGGTAAGACAACTGAGGAAATGCATCAAAATGCATAAAAATCAGAACTGATGTGAAGAAATCAGATAAGAAACAACTGTTCACTGCAACTTCTAACAGCCTGAATCACTTCAAATAAAAATGTTATCTGGAGCCGAGTTCAAAACAAACAGAAGAAGCCGATTCCTTACGCAACATGAAGCTGAAATGCTTCACTCCTTGTCTAAGGAATGTTGAGGATACTAAAAGCTTACNTCCAATATAACAGAGTACAGCAACGCTTTAAAAACCAACTAACAATAACCAGTCTCCTACTGTCTGTCAAAGGTGTACTTGAGGCTGGCCTTATAGGAAAAAAAAGCAATGCAAAAAAAAATCATATTTTAAATCTCTACTTTTCAATTTAACATTCGTAAAGCAATATACAAATGATAGGNTGAAGAAGAGGCTGAACAAGTATTTGGGAGATTAAGGTTTACTAAATACAGAGAAACCACATCTGTGTCAGAAAACACACAAAATGGTAATGGCTGTAGATTGTGAGCACTACACGTGTCACTAGACACACTGTACTCATTTCCTTTCTTAGACACCTAGAGTATGGAGAATGGGATGCAGGACAACACGGATTTTTACCCTGATCCTTTAAATTCTCTCAGTACACCACTACTTCACATTCAGAGTTTTAATTTTAAATATGCAAACTTTAAGTCTGAATTGTAAATTATCTTTCCAGTGGAATAATGAAGAGCACAGGAAAGAAGAAATTACTTTCCATTCTCTTCTATCTAGACAATTTTCTACTCAATTCTCTGTTCTAACTTGGTCTCTCACATGCACACACCCACTAAGTGCATTAAACTAGGTCTCATGTTCTTTGGCATCCTGGACAGCAGTTGTACCAAACACTACTTTCCATGTCCTCTATACATACCTTGAAATCATTGAAATATAAAACACTTGCACCTTCAAAGTTAGCCTAACTGGAACAGATGGATATTTACCGTTGAAATTTTTCTCCACTTTAATGACATGAAAGTTTTGTTTTACTGAATATAACGGGTTTAAGAAGTTTAATAAGGCGTACCTTATCATATGGCAAAAGACCTTTCAAAGGAAAACGAAGGGTTGTAGGATCCAGCTTCCATGAGTTACACATGGCACCCGAATTATTTACCACAGGAAGGAGACTACAGCGACCTACATGCAATGAAACATAAGTTCTCAACCAGTGAAACTGGCCCATTGCCTAATCATTTTGATGCAAAAACTGGCCTCAGCCAACCTATATGTTCTCCTTAAATTTCCACTGTTCAAAGGCTTTTTCCACAGGACTGCTTCAAATCTATTTTATTTTTCTAACCAATTTTCAACTAATAAAATATCTAAGCAGTGAAGTCCCCATTTATTCACACTGGGTATCCCAAAAATAGAAGCATTTGTAAACATCAACCTAAAACTACCCTCATAGATTACCAGAATACTGTTCCCCTGCCACTGCTTGACCTAGAGATTTGATTTTGGCAGACTGACCCTTTCCACAGAGAAAATAGCCTTATAAACCTAAGTATAATCTAGTCTTTCAGTTTCCCTTCATTGACCCTGTGGACAAGATTGTGCTCAGTAAAGCAGTCATACCAAGCGTGTGTATTCCAATTAAAGTCAGTGAAGACACAGTCAATCCAGCCAGCATAGCCCAGTGAGACCAAAACACACAAAGTGTGTTTGGCAGGCTAAATTTATACTTGTTAGTGTAGGTTATACAACTAGCCTTTATCTTAGTTGCTTAAACACAAGCATCTGAACTGAGCTGCAAGCAAACCTGTATATCAGCATGTAAATTTAGGTGCCTCAATTTTGACCGTTCAAATTCTATTAATTCCATTATCCAAACTGGCCGTATTATTATCAGACAAAACAAGAAGTAAATAATTATTTCTTCCCCTCAATCATATCTATACGGGTAATTTACACATAGAACACTTGGAAAAAATAAAATGTGATCCATGTGATCCATATAAATAAAAGCTATGCACACTTTCAATACAAGAACAACAGATGCTTCTGAAACAAAATGCCTTGGGAGCATTACAGATGAATTTACATTTTAAATCTCTGTGCTAAGGAAGCTCTGTCACAATAAATTTTGCTCGGAACTAACTCACCTCTTATTAAACTACTCAAAGCAAACAGAAGACATTTTTATCTTTTGAAGAAAAACGCAGGAGGCATCACATTTAAAAAGCCAAATTTTGGTAATCAGATTTCTAACAATAAATGAAGATGAGCATTTCTTTCACAGAAAAATAGAATGAGTATCCATCTGAGCTAGGAAATATTCACCCAGAAACCTGAAACAGAAGTGGCTGAGCAGCTACAAAAGCTCCAATGGAAGCTGGAGTCAAAACACTCCAAGATTAACATCCCAGTGGATATGTATTAACTCCCAAATCCTTGGGCACAGAAAGCCTACAAATTTCCTACTCTACTAGTGATCTGTAGTAACCAAAATGACCTTTTGTGAGTGACCTCACTAAATCATATGGCCTTGTAACAACTAGCACATTTCCACTACCAGCAGGTAGCAAAAAATTATTTTTATCTCATCAATGAATTTTCCCCTTCAAAACAATAACTGAGGGGAACCAAGTCTGGGAACAAACTGGCAAGGGTAGAGGTACTAGATGAAACATAAGATCTGAAATATTTTGCTTAGATGACATAGGTGTCAAAAGGTTCTAAGAAAAAAAAAAAGTTAAAAATAAATAAATTTATTTTAAAGTCATTCATTAAGTCATTCTCTTACCACAAATAGAATTTATTCTTGCTGTAGGTCTGAAGGTATCCACAAAATCTGATACTAAATTACCTAGCAACTGGGTGAGAAGAGGAGAAAAAAAATTAGGGTTTAAGTT
>VWZN01003754.1:35537-84497 GCA_013396955.1 Regulus satrapa | reverse complement strand
ATGGTATGCTCTCAACAATATGAACATCTGTGGCCTCAGCCATTATTCATATTTTAGTAATAAAAGAAATACTTTTGCATATTTTTAGCTGAAGAAAACTGTTACCTTTTACAATTTAATCTTTTCTTTACAATAAATCTGTACCAAACTGTTCAATGCATAAATTTCATCCTAAACCCAGGCATTTCCTGGATAATTTACTTAATTTTTGTATAACTCATATTCTCTGCATTTTAATATGTTAAAACATTTGTGCTTCACTTCCCACTTGAAACATCTAAATGGTATCACAGTGTGTTTACAGGTTTAAATTTGAAAATTATGTTTGGGTTCATGAAAATAAAGCAAAATGCTACATTTCAAGTACATTTCAATAGCATTCAAATTTCATCATCTTTGAATATATCTAGTATATTCAAAAATATCTTGTACTTAGCAGAAAAAGTGCTTACATGGATACGTGTTTAATTAGTCATGATTTTTCTCTTGTCCCAGTAGGTGGAGCAGTTTTTAATGCTGCTGTAGTACCTCAATTTAGTAATTTTTTTCTAACATCATGACACTACTGTTTCCTGGTCTTCTTTTTCCAAATGATTGTTTGAGTTTTAGTTTGAAGGCATAATAGGATGGCTGCCTTTCCAGGAAAGCACAGTCCATTAGTAAATCAAGGTAACAATGCCTACCAGTGACAGCTAACTCAACATGGCATAAGTCTTCCATTTTTATGGCATCAGTAAGAAAGAATTACAGTCAAAACCAAAAAGTACAAATCTTTTCTATCTCCAGTATACATTAATTTGTAACCTCCAATTTTTACAGGTCCTCAATTTTTCCCTAATCAATTTAANTTTTTCCCTATTCAATTTAATTATTTAATGTCTGTCATTATATGCCACTTAAAAAAAAAAAAACAAAAAAACAAACCTGAATCAACACTCACAAAAGCTACATTCAAACATATTTTAAAGTTGTAGTTAAACATTTGCCACAACAAAGGCCATAAAATTATTTTGGATATAATATAGGGGCTTTCTTCTTTTTAGTTTTTATAAAATTTGCTTTGGATGCAGTGCAACATCCAAAGGAAAAATTTTTGAAAGTGTATATAGCTGTGATAGTAGAAAGCAGTAGCCTCAGGCTATGTCCCCATTTCAAACACCTGTTTTAGTAACTGTTTCTGTCAGAAAAATGAGGAAATAATTCCTTTAACAGGATGCAGTTAAAGCAGCAAAACTCTCATTTCTGCCAAAGGAGAGTATTCTGAGAGCCAGGTAGACAGAGGTACTGTCTTGCTCTGGTGCTTGCAGAGGGGAACATTTGCTGCCATCTGTGGCAATTCAGTGTTTGCCCATGGTGGAAACAAGTTCAGTGATAGCAGGCTTAGTTTAGCTGACTGCTCAAAGCTGCATGCAGTTCAACCATGGACCCCTTATTTCTTTGTCTATTTTAGCACAAACACCTTTTACTTACTGCTTGACAGTTAGAATTGTAGCCACCGACATGCAAGATTTCAAATTATACAAATGCATAGCTATAGGCATGCAAAGTATTCATACAGGAAATTAAATGGTTTTTTTCAGCAGTCATGTCATATGGCTGTGTATTTTGCAATATACAATATATTTGTTTAAATAATTATTGTGTTTGTTGAAACAGAACCAAAGTTCTCAACAGCATCTTTATTATGGTAAAGCTGAATGTTTCATAATCTGAAAGGCTGTGTGTTCTCATGTCCCAAATGCTCCAGCAAGAAGTCTTACACCTTCAGTTTGTCTTAGCAAGTCAGTTCAAGTTCTACCTGCTTTATTCCTCTCAATTTGTAATTGAAGCAGGATAAGCAAACTTAGGCCTTCTGCACCCTGCTCTCTTTTGTCTTCATGGTATTCTAGGTAATGCCTTTGCCTTTGATATATTTGTACAATTGTACTACAAATTATAACAGTTAACAATCATACTGATGACTTTGTTTTCACAGAATACAGTTAACTTAGTGACATCAACTGGGCCATACAGACTGCTGTTTAAAGGCATAAAAATACTCTTCTCTGTTAACACAGAGGATACTACTTGTAAGAAAGGGGATGACATTGTAGCTTGTTCTCTGGTTGGAACAGAAACTTTAGGATAAGGATTGGTTTGGCTGAAATGATTACATCATACAAAATTGATATCCAGCATATATTGTTCCTTTAGCATAGTAGTTTAAAAAAATAAAAGAATGTAAGAGTATTACTGATCAGTCATTAATTAAGTATCTGACACTTGTATTTTCCTATTTGCATTTAGATTCTTTCTTTGTCTCATTTTCTTTTTTTGTTCCTGATGGGCACCTGTCTAGCTTCAGAAATTTAATTTTACTTTAAATGTTGATCATCAGAGATATTAAGGTTTATCAGAGATAATAAGGAAAGGCCTATTAAGAAATAGGCCTCTCCTATTTAGAAATATTTAAGAAATAGGCCAATTGTCCACTGCCTAATATTTACAAGACATTTTATTTAACAGTTACTTAGGTAGGCTACCTGTAATGTTAGAATAAATAGCAGAGAGATTTTTGCTACCAAAAGGCCTTAGCATTTGAAAAAATTGAAAGCATTTGGAAAAAAAAATTGCATATATATTTGGAAATTTCTTGTACAATAGGGAGGTTGCTTTTAGAGAACAAATGGTTGCACATTTTCTTCAGCTCTGCAACTTAATACATATAAGCCAAACATCAAGCACAGTATTAGAATTCATATATGGGAAAACTGTCAAAATATGCACTTTTAAAAGTACTTTTTCTAGGATCATGCTCAAATTCAGCTTTCCTTAATTTATAGTAGGCCATTGTCCTCTTTCCATGGAAAAGTCAAATTAGACGTCACCAATTTAGTTGGGCTGCCCATATTCCAATTTCCACTTCCACTACCCTTCTTTTCTGTCTTCCAGTGCAAAAGAGTAGCAAGCCAGCAGAGATTCCTCAAACTACTCATTTTCAGAAAGAGAAAATATCTCAAGTCTATCACCTTATGTGGTGAGAGAACGGCTAAAATTCCTCTCACATCAGAGCTCTTAAATGCTTCTCTTGGCAGGGTGTCACCAGGCTTGCTTACGAAATGGTCGCATACATGTCTCTTGACAAAAGATTTTTAGGTATAACTGATGCATACAGTATTAGGAAATTATATCTTAAACATAATAAATGATTGAATGTGCAGTATCTTTTAGGTTAAAGAGTTTAATTTCAACTGGTTTAGTATTTGCTTAAGGCAACAAGCAATTGTAAACAACATGAGGTGTAGATAATAGATTTTTTATTTTCTATATGATTGTCTTGATGTTTACTATATGCAGTCATATAAGATGCTAATTTTTAATACTTCTTTAGCTATAAGAATGCATGTTTGCTTTCTCTTGATTCACACAGAACAGATGGATGCTTGACTGCCTGCTAATCCACAGCTGGAATGGTTTCAGCAGTTTCCACGTTGCTGGGTTAGAGTGGCTTTTCTAGTGGACTGAGAGGGCAGCAAGAGAGGGATATCATTATTCATCAGTATCCCAGTGGGATCGCTGCCAGCAGAGATTAATTTTTTCTGTTATGCTTGTAAAACAAGCTCAGGTGGAGTCTCTAATCCTCAGGGCACGGGTGGCAGATCAAGGAAGATGCTACAAAGCTAGTTAATTTTCAGATTCTAGGGGAAACAGAAGCTCTGTTAGATGTATAAATACATGATTGCAAATTTAAGTAGCTCAAATCCAAATGGGATCTTCCTAGACATCTGGTCCTGAAAATCTCTGTTTTCTTTGTCTTTTAAAAGAAGTTCTTAAAACTTTATGCCAGAGGCAAAATATCTTCAACTCTCGTAATCATTAGTTATCATTCCTTTTTTTTAAATACAGATCTTACAATGTATTTGAGATGAATGTCTTTATTTTACATGTAGGCAAGAGATGGTACATGTCTGTATAGGAACACTGAGTTTACAGTGTTCTCACAAATTTGTGTGCAGTGGCAATCACCAAGAAAAATTACCACTTGCCATCAAAAAAGGGTTAGATTTGCCTTAGCAATGCATGGTACATCCTATTTTGGTAATGGCATGTCCTGTTAAGACCAACTGTGGCACGAGGGCATTTTTCCCATGTTATTCTTGGTATTGGACCTGCTGTCATTTGTAACAGGAATGTTCATAGAACTCAAATCAAGCATCCCAAAACACTCACAAGTTGTCTGTATAATAGACGTCACATATTTTTTTCTTTACTGCCTTTTTTGTTTCCTCAGTAATTACCCTTCTTTCTCACCCTTGTAATTACCAGCGTCTTCCATGTATGTATTTTCTTGTAGCTCTTGAGTTGTTCAAAACATTGGGTTAGATTTTCAGGCAATGTTAATCCACATAGTTACACTGAAATGAATGGAGATGTGCCAGTTTTTATCAGCAGGGAACTACCCGTATTGAAATTTACTTGCAACAGCTGTCATTTCTGCTTAGAGTTGTGGGTTTTTATTATTATATTAAACTATTTTCATTTAAAAGTGCTCAGAGTGAGACCAGTAGCATTGGCTTGCTGAAAAGTCATTGTGCATGTAGGCACCTTCCAAGTTTCCCATATATTTCTGCCAGTTTGTATTGTTCTTCTGTTATTTTGGGCTTGAGCCTCTCTTGAACACAGGCTGCTACTCATTTCACCACATGATGACAGGTATTCACGCCTGTGAACTTCTTATTCCCTTTTGTCTCTGTTCACATAGTAGTCTAGATCCGGAATTTAATCCAGTACAAAAATGCAGCAGTGTGCATTTGTGGCTCCCCACTAGGGGCCCTGCCACAGGTCAGCAGATTTGAAATCTGGTTTTCAGCACACTTTCAGAGGTTTTACAGCTTCCCATTAACATATACAGTAGAAGTTGGGGCCCCATTTCACATAAAGAATTAGTAGCACTTACTCCTGTCTCCATGCAGAGTGGCATCAACTCAATGCAGAACTTCTTCCCTGGGTCTGGGCTCTGCTCTGAAAGATCCCAATGGAGGATCAAAGCCAAAGATGGAAAATGACTGATCGCTTTCCCAGGGAAAGCTGTGTGCCAGGATTTGCTATTCCAGTTTTTATTGCTATCATCATCTCAGTCAGTAGTTGCGCCAGCTGATTCAGCCAAGCTCAATTTCAAAATGCGGACAGACATCCAAATGGAACTGAAGTAGAGTTCTCATGACAATGAGACTTTTGAATGTATACTCAGAGAGATTTTCCCAGTTTTGTGTTAGGAGATTACTGAGTTCATGCACTGAAAAGTTTTTATGCAGTAGTGCAATACAGATGGTTTCAGTACAGCCAAAACCAGTCAATTTTAAATCTTTTCTGTAACATAACTTGAGATTACAGGGAAGGTAAGATGTGGGTCACTGCCCCATCTAGGTTTCAAGATTTTAAAAATGGAGCAATGATAACACATTCAAAATGTGCAGGTTCAAAGCATTCTCATGAGAAGTAATCAGAGAAATCAGGCATTTTGGAGAGGCAAAAACTCTAATATACCATTTACAGCAGTAAAATGTAGTCATTTTCTCACATTATGAAAATTCAATTTATAAATGGACTTTGTACCATTCCATTTATATTTATTTGCTGTGGTCAAAGTATCTTATTCTAGGTGAATAATGTATATTCAGTACCAGATGCTTGCTCTTATTTTTGTCCTAATTTAGTCTTCTTTTGCATTTATTTTTTCATAATCTGTGCAAGTATTTCAGGAATACTTATAAGCAATAATTAAACTTAAAAACCTAAGAGGGAACTAAAGCTACATCTATGAAAGTTGTACAGGCTTAATACTGTGAAAGTACCTATACATGCAGGGAAAATGTATTTTTAGAACTGTTTTTATTAGGACTGGCCTGAAAAAGTAGCACTAAACTATGACTGTAATCATAACCTTTATGAAATATGGAATGTGAGAGGTAGGATTTAAAATCATGAATTCGTTCCTTTCTGTAATATTTTTGTAAAGTATTTAACTTAAATGGGGAAATTTCTTGAAATAGGATGGTTCTATACATATATTTTTTTAACATTTAATAAGATAATTACAGTGCTTGTATTATCTATTACTGTATCTTCCCCTACACTGAAACTCAGCTTCTCTAATATGCTTAGGCAACTAGAGAGAGAAAAAAGAAAATAATATCAGCTTTCAAGTTAGTATAGAGGTCCTAAGAGCTTCATTCCCATGTCAAATCATTGTTACTTTATAATACTCCTTCCCATCCTGTATGCTAGCATGCTTGCATATTCTTTTATCAGTCCATGCTGAGGCAGAGGTCTGAAATTTAACTTTGTGGTTTAGAAGCTCCCAGATCTGCCAGGTCACTCTCTGCTACTGGTAGCTAATATTGCTGACCTCCTCTTGCTCTGTGAGCAGTGGCAAAGGTCTTTCAGACTCCTGACCCCTGGTCATCAGGAATGTCATCAGTAGTTTGTAGTTTGGATGTTTTAAGAGGTGAACTTGTGAAATCTAAACCCTTTAGGGTGTTTTTAAGTGATCACTCAACTGTTTCATTGCCCTAGGTTGTGGTTTTTATGATGTCTGTAATTGTAAAATTTGTGGTGTTTATCATATGCAACTATTTAAAAGTAAAAATCAAGCTCTTGTCTATTTAAAGTTAAAAGTATGAGAATACAATTAATATATTGCATATTAACATAATATATTATTTAATAACTAATTTCTCTGATCAATAGCATGAGAACTAAGAATTGTAAAAAAATTTAATTTGAATGGTCTTATAAACCATGTGGGTTCAATGGCAGAAATGGGCCCATTTTAAATCTTGAACGAAGGTCACAAATTAATGTTTAAAACACAATAGATTTGCATAATTGCATGTTGATGGTTTTTTCAACTCTCTCTCTCCAACTTCTCATGTCCAACTGGAAATTTCCAGTGTTTGCTCTGTTGAGTCTTAAATCTAAAGACAGAGCCCAGGGTAGCCCAGCCCCACTGCTTTGCTCTTACCCAGTTAATTTGGTTAATGTTACACTTTGAATTCACACTTCTTTTCTTTTTCTTTTTCTTTTTTTAGTATATATCTATTATCTGAAAAGGTGTGTTAAATGCTAATTAGATTTTTTTTTTTTAAGTTTCATTTTGTTTTAGAAGATACTGAGCAGGTCTTTTTCCTTGGACAGTGCTCTCCATCATCTGCATCCCTCCTTTTCCAGAGGGCAAAGAGTGGTCTGATGGGGGTTTAAAAAGTGACTGGGGGGTTTTCCTGTAACCTAAACTGCAGTGGAGGGTTGGGGCAGAGAGAGTGCCCAGCGAGGGCCCCCAGTGCCCAAGAGGACACACAGCCGGGGCAGCTGCTGCCTGGAGGCTGCGGCTCTGACTCCTCTGTACCCTGTGGCTCAGGGCTGGCGCCAGGCTCTGCTTTCTGCCTTTCCTCCCTGACAGCCACCAGCCCTGGAAAGGAAGGCATGGGAAGAGCCCCGAGGGGAAGGGGCTGCCCTGCAGGGTTGGCTGGATGCAGCTCCATGGCACTGCCACATACGCGTGCAGTTGGTGGGGAGAGGTTGTGCAGTATATGAAGACAAGGAGTCTATTTGTAAACATGGTGTCTGTGATGAACGATGGTATCATGTAGCAAATATATTTTAATCTTGCCTGAAAGGTGTTGTTGTCTTCTTTTGAACCATGTTAGCCATTTTTTAAGATCTCTGCAAAGCCTCAGACTGTTCTGTGGTTTAGCAGAACTTGCCGGCCTGCCCTGAAAATCTGGATCATTTCTTCTGCAAAGTGTCTCTTAAAAGTTTATTTTTACATGGGTAAAGCAGAGTGAACTGGCAGAAATTATTTTTTTTCCCTTTTAGTCTATAATATAAATTTTGAAAATATGTCAGCTTTGTTCTTAAAACTTATAACTAATAACATATGTTTTTCTTTTAACTGGAATATTGTCATAGACCTTTTGTATCTAAGAGTAAAAAAAAGCACCCAAGCATTTGGAAGTTTAAATTACATTTCATAAAACTGAGACCAAAACTCATATATTTAGAAGCTACCAATAAATTCCTCAGAATAGGAGTTTATAATGGAATTACTAACAAATCTAAAGTTTTCAGAGCAATAATTCTAGCAAGTACTTCTCCAATTTTGTTTCTCAATCTACATTACTTTTTGGTATGAGCTGAAGAACCACTTTTAAGTTAGGTTTAGTTTTGGGTTTTTTTGAATTCTTTCTGTTTTTTAAAGCACGTGTTTCCTCACCTTCATTAGTTTTCTGAATATAAATGTAAGCTTACTGATCTTCTAGCTACCTGTCAAGGTACATCTGTGTAAATGTAATGTCTTTCCTTATAAATCAAACTCGCATTCAAAAACATGACAAAAAATATACCATAGATATGTATATAAGTATGGTTAATTTAAATAATGGTCACAGTATACTCTTGTGCCGTTCCTTTGTCACATAATATGGTCTTTTTCTCTTGGGAAAATCACAGGCAAAGAAAGATAAGCTTGAGAGCTTTAGTTAACCAGTTTTTTGACTTTTCCTTATGATATAGGTAACATGATCAAATGAGATTTCTCTCTGCACATGAGTGGAGATATATATGTATAGCATTGAAAATAATTCTAAATGGTTTTAAGTATGAAGTTCAAGTATCCTCAAAAATAAATTTAGAATTTTCGAATCTGTTGTAAGTCAGACGTTACCTAGCTGCTCACAAACTATCAGTCCTTGTTATTTTTGTACTGTGACCATGCTTCTTTTCTCTATCCTGTGCTACGGGTAAGTAGGTATCACCTAAATGAGGACAAGTGCAGGTTGCTTCAAATTTTGTATTCCAGCTGCTTCCTATACAGTGGCAGGTCTGGATGCTGCACTGGAGTACTCTGTATCACTTTGTACAATGGATCAAAAGACAAAAGCCAATTATATAATCACATTACTGTTGAGTTTATATTCACCTATCCAGTTTTCCAAATATCAAAATATGCTGGTTCCACTTGGGAAAATAAATTGGATATTGGCATGTACTTCTGGTCATAGAGAACTAAAATTCATAATTGCAGAACAGCTATAAAAAGCCACCCACATTTATTCACTGTGCCTTATTCATTCTATTTACAAATGAATTATTTTTGCAGTCCTTCAGCATGTAATTAGACTATCAGAGAAGTTTATGTCATTTAAATCAAGTTTCAGGTAAAGAGAATGGAATTACTGTACTAGCTAAAAATGATCCTCATCTTTTTTCCTTTTTTTAATGTTAGTATTTTGTTTTAGTCCTAGTCTACTGCAAGATTTTTTTATATTTTAGTTTAAAAACTATTTTACAGCAAATTGTTCTAAGAATGCTTTTTCCTTGTTTCGACATCAGAAATTTAAAAGAGAGCAAAATACGTTGCAAGTTTATTAAAGTTGAAAATATGCTGTGGTTGGGTTCACAGTAGCTATATAAAGGAAAGGAACATACAGACAGTCAATTCTAAGGCAGTTTCAATAACATTGTTAAAAAAAGACTATTGGTTCAACTCTGGAATGTGAGAAACTATTTTTGGTTTGGTTTAGACCCTCATTGTTACAAATTAATCAACTGCTCTTTAAAGTCTAGAACTCATTAACTTTAAAAGTTTTACTGTTCCCATGACTGAACTTAACTTAAAATATTCAAGTTTGCTTTAGTAGCTTACCTTGATTCCATTTCTGCTGTGGTCACAAGTATCCTCTCCTGTAGAGAAAGTGGCAAGATGTATTTACTCGAGATTTGAAATGTTTTAGAAGATCTAAATGTGGTATAAGTTTATAGCTCAGCTTTCACTATAAATCAGTAATTTCAGCCAAACTTTTATGTTTTGTGGTCAGAAAGAATATCTGGGGGGGAGGGGTGGGGGAGAAGGTTTAACCCTATGGACTCTGTGGAGCACAGTACTCACCATGTTGGATACCTTGTTTAAATTTTAGTTTGGTCTGACTCCTCAAATGCCTGATAGTGCCACAAAACTACAAAAGACATATATTTAAAATAGTATTAGTTGTTTCCTTTTAAGACTATTCTAACAGTTCAAATAAAGGGTGATGGGTGAGCTGCATATTTGGAGCATGATGTTGTAGACAGGATTTTAAGATGATTCTGTGGCTGCTGTTATGCAGGAAACAGAATTCAATTACCAGAATAGCCCCTTGGCCTTGTAAAATGTAACTGTCGAGTTTATGCAGGTCTGTGTGTGGCATTTCTCACCGGCAGTGCAAGTTACTGTCTCCTATATGACCACCCTGTATTGCATGCAGGTTGAAATGTAAGTCTGAGATGACTCCTACACCCTTGAAATGATACAGCAGTCTCTAATGACCAAAAGAAGACATTATTGGGAAAGTCCATCACAGAAATGTAGGAGAGAGAGATGCGACATGACTACCAAATGCATGGTTGCAGAACCTGTAGCTAAAATTCCTGGTTAACTCCTGGTATGCACCAAATTATGCTTAACTGTGTAGGTGCTTGTAAACCTATTATTTGTACTTGGGCTGCAACAGCTCTGACTTAAGAGGAGAAAAAGGGAAAGTGAAAAATGCTCAGCAGTGCTTTGTGGTTTAACTATGAAGCTTGTATTAAGTTTCTTGACTTTAGAATGAAGATTAATGATTGATATGTAGTTTGATCTGTTTCCTCACCCATGGAAGTAAAAACAGTGTTCAGTTATGATGTACTAAAACAGTATCTATATTACATATTGAGTGGAATAGTTGAAGCTACAGCCTTTACAGAACAGATTGAGATTTGCAATGAAAAGGAAAACTAAAATGAAAAAATATTGAGTGAACAGCAGGGCCCATTTGAGGTGATTACAAAGGATGTTTCTTTATTCTGTCTTTTCTTATGCAACCTGAAAACAGTAGCAGGGGGTTACAAGCAGAGTTCATCACAAAGTTGTCAATCACTGTCATTTAACGTTTTGCAATGGAAGATGTCTTTATTCAAGGACAGCTGGGCAAATCAGAGAAACAGATTTGCAGTTAGTAGTCTGTCCAGCCTACACTAAGCAAACAAGGACAGGGCAGACATACCGGCCTCTCACATAAAAATATAATGGACTCTGCTGACCTCGGTGCCCTCCATTCAGCTTCATTCTCAGTTGTATAAAAGCTTCACTACCCATTCTCAATTTCCTTTAATTACCTACATGATGCAGATAAGAAAATGAACCTCACTTACTTACAGTCAATGATCACAAACAGGAAATTAAGTAGGCAAGTTATTTAAAATAAGAGGAGTGTTTTGGATGTAAATAAAACATGTGCTGGGCAAGAATTAAGGAAAATGCATTTTCAGGGGTACCAGTTGGTCTGCGCTGACTTGTCTGATCCTCCTTCTTTCTGCTACTTTAAACTGCAAAGCAAAACTAAGTAAAAAATCTCCTTGGTAAATATTCTTTAAAATATCTTTGAAGGAGAAGCCAGTTAAATAAAAAGAGTGAAGCAAACATGCAGCCTTCTATAGGGCTTAAATAGATTGTGACCTTAGGTTCAGAGAATAAATGACCACAGTTTTCACAAGAGATCTAGCAGAGACATCCAGGATTAAGCAGCAGTTGTCTGTATTCAGTCTTCACTTCTAATCTGCAGTTGAGATATGAAATAAATTAATGATATTCTGATTTTCTTTCCAAACCCTAAATTGTCTAATGGTTAGCATTCCTTTTACATTGATATCACAGTTTAGATACAATTTCCTTGCACCATTAAAGAAAATAGAAAATTTTGTACTGTCAGTTTTCAAAGAGGTAAAAACCAGCTAACTGCTTTTAGGAACTGTCAGAAAAGGTTCTATGTCTTAGGATATTAATGAGGAAATATGGCTTTTTGTAAGTCAATTAAGTAGTTCAATTAAGTGTTCTAAAATTGCCATTTTTCTTTACCTCACTCTTCACTGGTTGCTGTTGTGAATATTTCATTAATATGGATTTGCAGGAAGCCTGACAAAATTGAAGACTAAAATGCAAAATATTGAATCTATCGTTTTAAGAGGAATATAAAACCCTGAACACTTTAATTTAATGGTCTCTGCTAAGTCTGTAGTTTCAAAGACATTGCCCTTTCAGGCTCCCCAAATGACTTTTTATTTCATGACAAAAGAAATACACTGTCTTAAATTACAGATAGAAAAGATATCACATATTATGAAACTCTTACCTTACTTGCAACTTTTATAACTTAGAAAACTCATTTTCACTCCAAACAATATGTACACATGAGAGGATGCACAAGTGGATTTTGTGGAGGGAAAAAATGCCAGTTAAGTCACAAAACTGACTCTTTAGCCTAAATTATAGTTCTTAGGGTGTTTCTGCTGAACTTTTTTCAAAGACAGTGGATTTCCCAAGAAGGAGAATTGACATCTCTGCCTGGGATGCCTGAACAGTTGTACTTGCTCCTCTCAGCCGCTATGATGTTGCTACTTAAAGCTGCATATAGATTACATGTTGTTAGGCAGTTCCTTTTTTGTAACAGTGAGAAAGTTCTTACGCAGCTTTCTTTAATTTTTGGCATGAATAGCATTAGTCCCACTCTGGAACACAGAGATTGTTTTCACCACCTAAGTAATGTTTTGTGCTTTGTTTTGATCATTCATCACCAGTTGCTTAGACACTGACTGCTCAAAATATTGAAAAAAATATTTGAAAATGACAGTGTAAGAACTATTTCAAAGCTACTGGGTTTTGAATACCAAGAGAAAAACTTAAAACCTGAAAATTGAAAATAGTAGTTTTTGACTTCTTTATAGATAACCTTCTAATGTTTTTGTGAACCAATGAGATAGGATACCTGTGGGTCATCTACTACTGAATCCATCCAATGAATATATTTATTTCATTGCATTTATTTTCCTCGTCTCTAATATTAGTATAAGCTATGTGGAAGAAAAGAAGTTTTAAATCTGTAAGTGTGTCAGTATTTTAGAATATTATATCAGTTATTGTTTTCCCATGTATGATTTTGATAAATGCACTTTCTAAACATTTGAATGCTGCTATTTTTGTATTGAAATCTAACTGTAATAAGTTAAATGCATTTTAATGCCTCAGTAAGCAGTAATAGTTATTCTGAAGTTAATGACAATGATTTTTTTTTTTTTTCCTAAAGAATGCTGACGAGTACACAGATCTGCCTGTGAGACACAATGAAGATCAGATGAACAGTGAGCTGGCCAAACGCCTTCCAATTGAAGTCAATCCCCATTCATTTGACAGTTCACACACAAAAACACACCTCTTGCTGCAAGCCCACTTCAGCCGTGCCATGCTGCCTTGTCCAGATTATGCAACTGATACAAAGACAGTGCTGGACCAAGCAATTAGAATATGCCAGGTATTGTGATGTATTTCACTATATAACTCCTGTCGGTTTACTGTTTATTATTAGAGTCCTGTCATATTTCTTGCAATCTTGTGGAGAGCTGGTAACACACAATATTATGATGCCTTGTTTAGGGGGGAACTGGATGCCCATAATGGTTCCCACTTTACAGAACCGGAGGTAAACAGAGTAAAAGACAGTGATGCTCTGACTGGAGGCATCTATTGCCATAAAATGACCTCTGTTTTCTTTGCAACAGCTTTCTATCTCTGTATTGTAGAATGTTGTGTGAGTCATTCTGGCATGGCTGTGGTCACTGCAGATTGTTGTGCTGATGCCCAAGAACGTGTCTCCCCCAGCTACCTCTACTTTTCTAGCACCCAAAAGCACTTTAGTCACTCCCAAGCACAAATATAACATTTTGAAATCTAAATCAGGGTGAGATGCAGGGGTTTTCCCTAAGCACCTCTAGTTAAAGATACCTCTTCTGTGTCCCAATTATCACAGAGTCAAAGAACAAATTTTTAAATGCAGATTTACAGATCATAGTCTGGACACTTGTGAATTTTTACAGTTGTACTGCAGTTGCAGCCAAAAGGAACTCAACCAACCATGGAGAGTACTGGTAACAAGCAATCACATGCCACAGTCAGCTGCCACCTCAAAAGAATTTTAAAGCAGCAATTGTAGTTTGGGATAGAGTGCTGCCATATCTAAAAAGCTCAGTTACAACAGGAAAGGTGAGCTCTGGCTGTCACAGGAAACAACTGACCCTTAGTCTCCTGGAAAGAATTCTTCTCCTTAGCAGAACTGCACAAGCACTCATTCACAGGTTCTTGAAGATCAAGCAGCCTTCGACAGACTACTCTTTTTATGTTTCTGAATTCATTGTTATAGTAAAATACAGCCAGCACTTCTTTCTTCCTACAGTTTTTGTTTGCTCAAATTTTAATATCCTCAGTGATCTGTTTGTCAACTATCAGCCAGAAGCTTTGCTCTTGTTTGAAGCATGTTGGCAATATGGTAACTGCAAATATCATTGTGTCAAGCCTGGAAGTTTGTAAAACTGCTCTATGAGAAACTATTAATCAGTGCTCTAGACAGAGAAAATACTGTCTGCAATTCAGTCCAGCAATTTGGATAAGGCTCAACCTTACACTAATAAAAACAAGCTTAAAATACTAATAGGAAATGAAGCAAAACTGAAATTAGGGAATGTAAGAAGCAAATAACACCACAGATGTTACTGCTACACAGTCCTAATCTTGGCAACCAGCAGTGCTTGGATGCTAGTTTGTTTCAAATATGTCAAATCAATAAAATCATGGTGCTGAAAGTGTGGAAACAGCCTTATATGCCATATATTCAGTTATTGTCAGAGAAAAGCATCACTTGCTCTGGTGATTCACCTTTGTTTCAAAGAAATCACATACTTTAGGTTAATTTAGATGTTTTTGGAGTAACCATTAGGAAATGAATTACATATTTGGGGAAATTTTAAATTAAATACTATTTTCAGGAATTATTTTGTTCTGTTTTGCTAAGAAATGTGTTTTCTTAATCAAACTACTGCATCATATGTATTTCAGAAACAATAATCACTTAGAAAAAAAATTCAAAAATATTCAACAGTTACTTTAAAGTAGAGTTCAGAAAAATGTTATTCCATACTATGCCTTGGCACTCCAACCTTCAGTTAACTACTACATAATGTTATATATAAAGCATTTTAAAAAACCTTTACAAATAAAAAATAAATAAAAAAAAAAGGAAAGAAAGAAGAAAACAGTCAAGCACTTTTGTATTTTAACGTTGGCACATGGTTTACATCTCTCGGGAGATTATTGGTTCCATCTTATTAGTCACGCTTTCCAAACGGAGGTTAAAGTTCCCAGAATCTAAGCAATAGACAGGGTTACACTTTCAGTACTGGTTGTTACCTTTTTCCTTAGCACTGACCTGCTGATGAACTCTGGGTCAGCAGAGGTAGAAAAAAAGATGTTAGTTCTAAGAAAAGGAGTTGAAGCATGGAAGGAACCACTGATGAGCAGATTCACTGGGTGTTGTTCTCTGTGTGTGTGAACACACGTTCGCGCATCATCAAACATTAAATACAGCAGTGAGGCGGGAATTGGTTTTTGAGTTGCACTGAATTTTTATTTATTTACTTACAAATTATTTCATTGTTGAGGTTGTATAGCTAGCCTTCAAATTCTGACCTGAACATAAACTGTTATTTTTGCTGGTGGGTACCTGAATAACAGACTTTTCATATCAGCATTGTTTTTTCTGTTACAAGAAATAAACTCTTTTATACATGGTTATACAGCAAGCCTTTATCCCAGGTCCTCTGCAGTGCAGATTTGCCATCTCTAGGCATGATATACATACAAAGTGAGCCTCTTTCCATCACAGGCTATTATACTTCTCCAGTCTTCTGTGCTGTCTTTTACCTGAATCCTTCCCTTTAGCCTTTCCTCCCATGGTTCCTTTCCTATCCCATGTTTCGTTCTCCCCTCCATTCCTCCAACATCTTCTGGGCTTTTTCACTGTTAGTGACTTCAGATTGAGTATTGTTACTGGTCCAGCAGAAAACCATATTAAAAGCATTACATAGGTAAATGTAGCTGCAGGATTACAGGTAAAATCCCATTGTCCTTTAATGAAATAAACACGCAATCATTCTTAAATAATGTTTCCTTGGATGTCTTAAAAGTTTTAGCTCTGTATTAGAATTCTTTTGTTTATACTTACAAGGAAATACTGAAGTCATTAGCGTTTAACAGAATTTGAGGAGTTACAGTGCTGGTTTAATCGGGGAATGTAATTTTTAGCATAAAAAAGGAAAGAAATATATTCTGTGACAGTTTTCCTATGGCTAGTATTTGTTACATATAGGTGGAATTCATTATAGCAAGATCAAATTTAGTATTTATATATCTAGGATGAAATGCAGAATCCTTTCTTTTTACTGCAGAAATGTGGGGAATAGCAGTACATAACCTTCTGGAATGTGAATGCCTATCTGCTCCCACTCCTGTCACTATAATGAACATGAATGAGGCATTGACTAGGCTGAAGGAACACCCCTGCTCTACTCTGAAAACCTCAAGTTAAAATCTTGTTTATTATCAGTGACAGGTTCTCATAGATAAAGCACAGAAGGTTCCCATGGCTCAAAAAAACTTCCACAACTTCCTGTGTGACCTTGGCCAACTCATTTAATTTTTATTTGCCTCAGATACCTCTAGTACAGTTACAATAGACAATATATTCTCTTCAAGCCTAGAACTCTCTTATTTTTACCAAGAAAAGCTAGAGGTGTCATTTAGATGGTCCTGAACACTCGTAGCTTCTCAAAATCAAACATTTATCCTTTTCTTTCAGCAGAATGAACATTAAATTATTAAAATTCTAGTGAAATTATTTTTCTAACATTTTATTAAATATAATTATTATTGTAAAGACAATACTCTTTTTCCTATCTTATTTAAGAATACATGAAACTAAATCTAATCTCTTTTTTCGCTTCCTTTGTCAAGCCTTATATTTTGTGACTGTGTATTCAGCGATCAGTTCTTATTCTGCTGTTCTAAGACTATTGCCTATATTTGCATTAATTGAAATGGATAATTGAGGCAGTAATACCATCACTCTCAGATTCAGCAGGGCAGTCTCTTCTCAGAAATAATGTGACAGTTGCTGGCTTTGCATTGGAATTGGCCACAAGCCTCCACTTGTAGTATAATCGTTGATAAAATATTTTAAAATTGCCAGGAGTAGAACTGCCATGGAGCTCAGCCCTAACCTTTGAGAAGTGTTTACCTATGGATGTGTTAAACGCATCTCAGTAGGGTAGCTGGGCATTGAGAGATGGACATGAAAACAGATTCTAAACTGCAGAAGAAAGACTACTCTGTATGCTCTTATGTGCCTTTCCCAGCAACAAGGACCTTGGGATGCTATCACTGATGCCCTGTCTTTCCCCATCATATTACTCCTTTGGAGAATCTAATTTTGGCAGGAAAGGAAAATAGTCTTTGGGCTAAGCACTGTGTTTCCTTAGCTAGATGGTGATGTGTATAATACTGTTTTAGTCATTGTAAAACAGTTAAAGAAGTTGTTTCTGGTCATTTAAACTGCAACTTTTTCTACAGTTTTTATGAGAATCATCTTTGTGATGTTCAGAGTAGTCTAATATAGCACAAATATGCTGCCAAATTCATGTAAGAGCTGAAATACTTGCTGTACTAAACTGCAGACTGTGCTGGGTGGGTGGTGGTGGTGGCTCCTCAGAAGGAGCAGTCGTACACAAAAGTACTTCTGGCCATGCAAAGGCAAAGGAGCACATGTTGCCATTTTGGGACTCAGAGAATGTCCTTCGGCTCTGCACTTCTCATCCTCCCCAGACCTCCTCAGCTCATAAGAGCCACTAAAACTATTGATTTGGAGAGCCATGTCCCTTGGATCTTCTGTTTTTCTGCTTATGAGGAAGTGGAAAAAATTTTAAAGGTTCTAAGAGCGGTTTGAGCTCGTGTATTGCTTGTTGGTAGTGCATGTGTGCCAACTGCTTGCTTGGCAGGTGGTGGGAGTTACAGGAAAGGCCTATTCTGTCAGTAAGAGTTGTCCAGAAGTGTCATGGGAAAGAGCTTTTGTGTAATGGTTGCATTGGCAACTATAAATGAATGGGCAGCTTTACTGAATGAAGGGAAGATAATCAAACTAGCTTGAGAATGCAGAGAATTACTCAGAAACAAGTGAAGAGTAGAGGCCATATCTCTTGAGCTGCTACACATATCCTCTGTGTGTGTGCAGTAATATTGCAGTGATACTACAATGTTTGCAATTTTACTTAAACACTGTCTGCTTTCATGGCTGTGTGGCTATTATTCCACATTAGGAGTGTGGAAATAATGAAGTAATCAAAAAATTTTATAGTGCTTATACTGGATGGCAATGGTCACTTATAGATACTAAACATCAATGGACCACATCGTAGGGAAAGTAGCTGGACATGCTGGGCTGGAAATGCAGCCTGCTTGTGTTGTGTAGGTATATATGTGGGAGAAGGGAGGGTTGCCTTTGTGGTGCTGGAGTTCTGCTTGCTGTGGATAATCAGCAGTCTGGTGTATGGAAGCATCTTGGTGACGGTTTAATGATGATTTGGTGCTGCTTGTGCATAATCCCTCCCCCCACCCATGACAAACCTTTTCCCAGTTGGGGCTGTAGGAAATGAGTAATGCTTAACCCATTTGTGTGATCAATTCACTTAAGCAGCTACTGTGAAATGTTAATCACAACTTTAATTTGTACTGCATTAGCATTTTGATTAACTTGTAGGCTTGCTAGCACACTTGAAGCACTTTTACTCATAGTTACAGCTCGGAAATGACTTTTTGATTAATTAAGTTTGTTAGACAGCAGCTGAGCTTCCTGAATGCTAACCTTAAGGGGCTAAAAGTTCAGGAGAAAGTTACTGGGAATAACTGTTGCCGTTGAAAGAGATTCATGTGAATGCACTCTGAAAATTTGCTTATTGACAAAATATCACATTTCTACTTTGAAACTGACTCTAAAAATGTAAAGAGGACAGATTTATTATGAGAAAGATACTGTGTATCTTTCATGGTTTTGGTAAATTTGTGTAATATTTGAAACAAATGCTGGCTTTAAGACATTGTTTATGTTAGGAAACTGGGAATTATTGCAAAGAGATTATTGTCAAAAACATTTTGTTCTTTTTACAGTTCACTGGTATATATGAGAATATAGTATATGTATATATGAGTACATAATATATATATATGAGTATATAGTATATATGATAATATCAATTTATTAATTAGCAATGTGAAAATACATTGGCTATTGGGACTCAGTGAGTTCTGAATGTTGGGTTATGACCTACCAAGTTTACATTGCTGGTATCACACTCTGTGGCTGCTTTTATTTCTGTAATACTATTAAAAAGAAATCAGTAAGAACCCAAGGGTAGCATTCCACTAAATGTAGACAGTAAATGGTTTGTCCTTTCCCTGGTTCTGAAAATACTAATAATGTTACTATGGAGGCTAAAGGATGAATGCAGGGATAGGAACCTTACGAAGCAGCTAGGAAGGTTGTAATTTGCATACATCAGTGAGACCTTTATGATGGTGGGAGAATGAAGAATTAGTCTCTCATAGGGGGTAGCAGAGCATATGGAAGAGGGGACTGAATATGCTTGTAAAAAAAATTGAAGAGAAGTAGGATACAGAGGGCAGTATAAAAGGAGTGCCTCCTGAATAGGATTAATTACGACTTACTCACTATATCTCTGATGAAGTACAAGGATGGGGGGTGGGGGTGGTATTCTGTAGGCTGAAACTATGCAGCTGTGCAAGGGTGATTTAATTGATCTGAAAGTACTCCTCCTCCTCCCCAGATTAAAATATTTCTAAAAATTAATTTTGGGCTAGACCTCTGAATTTCAAACATTCTGTAGATACCTGTTTTACTGATATATAACATATCAAAGGGAGTGACCTTAAATTCTGTGTAGTACTTCTTCAAATAAATTCCAATCTTTAAAGTCAGTTGCTGTTTCTGAGATATGTAATTGAAGCATCATAGTCATGATTTATATAAAAAACATGAAACTTAAAGTACATGGCATGCTTTAACATCTGAAAATATATTTTACTTACATTAGGAGAATATTAAGTCACACATGGATCATAATAGAATGTTATGTATTAGAAGGCTTCCTACACTTGAAGAATGTGAAAAAATTATTGTTATTCTGAATTCATAGTTTTTAGGAAAATAGGTAAAATGCATAGTATTTTGTCTATTATCTATGAATATTTGTCACACAAATTCTGTCATCTTAAACAGCTCTAAGTAGGCACAATTCTAATGTTTTAAATAGATCTATGGATTTAAACTCCTTTTACATGTAACTGAAATTTAGTCCTAGACTAAACTTCAAATTCATTAATAAAAGCACTAAAGAAAGTGTCATAGTCTGTGATCCACTGCTACAAAAAATAAGATTTTTTTTTTAAGAGTAGATAAATTTGAGCCATGTAACTCACCCTGAGTACACCTGAAGTTTCAGCCCCCATCCACAAAGTCATTGTCACCAGTGGAATCGCTGTAGGCACTCAACTTCTAGCTGAGTAGTCACAGGTGTAATTCTCAACTGGAATGGCATTTCTTACATTTCTTAAGCTTGTCTCTGTATCCAGAGCAGTTATCATTATAGCTTTATCGATGCTTCCCTTAAATAGAATTTATCCACAAAATATTAACATCTACATTTACAGGACTTAAGTCAAAATGCTTAGTATATTCAGAGTTATATGACAGAAAGAAGAAAAAATATTGTAAAAAAAGAATTATTCTAAAAAATTCAAAAAGAAGAAATTATTCTAAATAGTATGCAATCTCTGTTAATGAGATGCAAGCTGTATCACTTTTAACACTTCAATAGCTTATCTTAAAGGAAAAAAATCTATTTAAGTCATTTGGGTAGATCAGAAATTCTGCTAGTTTTAGTCTGGTCCCCTGCCACCTACCCAGTCGTACAAGAGTGATCCAGAGTATCTGACTTTCAAATGAAGGATGTGAAAGTAATACCAAAAACAGTGCTTATAAAAACTTTGTTAAAAAGTTTCTAGAATAAAAAAATCAGCAATCAGGATATTTTGGTAAGAAAATCTCCTAAATGAGTGGGGGGGGTATGCTCATTATGGAGTAATTTAGCATCCCAATTTATTTTTAGCACATATAGGGAATGCTTAATAACACCAAAGAAAAGGAATGTTTTGCTATTGGTGAGTGTGCCACACACTCATGCCTTCCACATCCTGCCTTCATCTTTGCTTCCCCTCAAACTAGGGAATTGTAAACCATCATTTAAATTCCAAGCATCGGTAATAACTTTGGCTAGAAAGAAACAGACTGTTAAATTTCAGCTTCATGTTAGACCAGAAATGTTTGATGAGTTTAAATCATTCCATACCTAAGAATAAGCAGCTGCTGCTCCTGAAAATAAGAAGATGAAAACCTGATTGTAGATGCTGAGGTTTATGTCTTAATGCATTCCTGGAATGGTGACAGCAATAGCAAGATTTTGATCCAAACATTTTGACACTCAGTTCTGAATACCATCAGAATGGAAGTTGTTGCCATACCTGACAAGAACATCTGCATCAGTCAGTTGTTCAGCATCAGCCTTTTTGTGCTACCCCTGACATGCTTAATAGGTTATTGCTTTCCACACTGGTACAAGCCAAGCTGGTTTTGATAGTAACAGACAAAATGTAAAGGAGCTGTCACTAATTGCTGTTATTACTTTGTAACTGTCCAAGTATGACATTTGAAAGGCTTAAGAGCTATTGCCTGAATCTTTCCTGAAAACCCATCTCACTATAGGCATCTGCTTTTATTCTCCCAAGCACAGAAGGAGCCCCAAATAAGAGGATGGTGAACATATTTTCTATTATAACAACCAATAATTCCCTTGATTGCATCTATTTACCCCATTTATTCTACTTTAGGTTGAAAAGTGGTGGGCTCAGAGGGGGTTTTTTTGGTTTTGGTTTGGTTTACTTTTTTATTATTAAATTTGTTGGTTTACTAAAAAATATGTGGGTTTTTTTTCTGTAGTTAAAGCATCTTTACTGTTTCCTGTTTCACTTTTTGCACTCACTGTCATCTTAAGTTTTTCTCTGTGATGAAATTATCCTGTATTGAAAGAAAGGCAGGTAACCTATTTGTGCCATTTTCCAGTCTAGTATAATACTCTTAAATCTGTTCCAATGTTACCAGCTGTAAGATATTTAGAATTTATTTACGACTTTGCAAAATAAGAGCTTAAAAGCCACAAGTTTCTATTAAATCATACTGGGCTTGACTTAAAAATAACAACAAACTAAACAGGTAGCAACTAGATAAACTAGAGAGACTAAATACATTTTTCATCAGATAACATAAATATTAAATGTTTTAAAATGTTGTGGTTTGCATTGTATTCTTTGTTTAGTTGCTTATATTTACGTATGAAGTTACATAAACATAAGGGGGGAATTACTCAATTTGTTACCTTGAGTATTTATAGGAATTTCAGTAACCATTTAAGTATCAAGCATCTCTGTGTTTTACACTTAGAGAAAAACAAAATGTGTGGAGGTTTCCAAGGCAGCAGATGAAACAAGCCAACTTTACCATTGTTCTGACTTTTTCACAATGTCACTGTCTTGGATTTCACATCCAGATAGAGATGCTGTGAATAAATTCTATGGGTGAAGAAGCAGAAAATAAGGAGGAAAAGAGGATTTACTGTGTGGATTCATTATAACAATGTGGAACACAGAGTCTCACACACACAGGCTTTCCTTACTCCCTACGGGATATCTATCTGTAGACCTCTATCAATTTCTAGGAGATTTTCTATGTGAAAGGATCCTCCAGTTAATTTCAAAGTATAGCTTGTTTTAGATTTATCTTTCTCTTACATCTTCACTCTTCTTTTCCCCTTTTCAAACCTCTGTTTAAAAGGAAGAGAGGGATAGATTTAAAAAATAAAAAAAAAGGCAAACCAATGTAAACAGTGTTATATGTGCATCTTCAGAAGCATTCTATGAAATACCACTGCTTCATGCTGACTAAAAATAAAACTTATTCTTCTTGTTGCTTGTGGAAAAAGAGGATATCTGTGCACCCATTATTCTTCACACATGTACAGCAGCATCATCACTGGGGAACATGATGTTTCAGGCTGTCAGAATAGCAGAAAAGAACAAGAATCAGGTAGTGGAGAACAGGAGGCAGATACCAGACTGTTTCAGCAATAGAGACTGCTCAGAAACATGGACTGTACTGTATGGACAGTCTTGAATGTTCTTTAAAATGTGAAATCAGGTAAATAAACTCACCTTGTAAATTTCAAAGACTGACTCCAGTCTGACGCTGAGAACAATTCCCTCCTTATGGGAGCAAATGTCATGTGAACCAACATATAAATCTGCAGGCCACAAAGCTGGTCCTTTCAAATGTGATTTCTAACACAATCTTATTTTCTATGTGGTGAAAACAATCCTACATGAAAATCACTTTGGCAAGCCAAGTGAAAAGACAGAAAATGGAAACCAGTAAGGTTGTGTTGTGAGGTACTGGTTCTAGGGTCACTAGGAATGTTAGAGAGTTTCAGGGTGCTATGACTCTTCTGCCAAAAAATTAAATATTAAATCTGGATCTTTATTAGCTGAAAGGCCCTTTATCCACAACTCATGAGAAATGAGACAACATTTGTGTAATACAGGGTAACACTTCAAATATTTTTCTAAGTGTCACTGATCTTATCACCCCGACCTGGAGAAAAAAACCTGTTGAAATTGCATTGTAAACTGCTAAAATAAACTGTGTGACTCGGCCAGGAGTGAAACTAACTTGTGTCTTTAAAGTCAGTATTTCTCCAGAATCAGTGTAATTTAATTGAAATAGCTCTGCGTGTGTAAACAACTCCTTTGTTTAAAGAAGATTTCACTGTTTAGTTTGCCTTAAGTAAATGCTGCCTTTTGTTTGTCTGTAAAACATTTGATTAAATGTAAAGACTTACACAGACAGCTTCTCCTCATTACACTAGTGGCTGGAAAATAAGTTAAAATGGTGCAGGTATCTGCTGCCTAAGTAAGTATCAAACAATATCATTTGTGTTTACAAGAAAAACCCATGGAAACATCTGAAGCCTAGTTTTAAAATCAAACTACAACCCTCCTAACACTGAAAAGGGTATTTAAAAAGGTGTTGAAACCATTCAATATACCAGATTCAATATATCAATGTTAAATATATTACTTTCTACTCCAATATGAATTAGAGTGTTTTAATAGGAGGATCCATGCTTTATTGTGATTATAATGCTATTGAACAATAAAATAAGCAAGACAACCAATTTATTATAGGATCATTTTTTCACCAGCTGAAATGCTTTCATAAATCATATTCAATGATTCAGTTCTTTCAATGTACTATAGACAGGGTGGAAAATATACTATATATCCAAATAGCTGCATTAACTATTAAAAAAAAATATTGAAACCAAAAATTCGTGTTTGGTCCTTTTTCCCTTGGAAGAACTCTTAAATTCACTTTCAGACTAACCAAACAGAGTATGAGTCCAGTCAAGAAAAAAAGCAAGCAGAACCATTTTTTTTCATGCCCAAAGGGCCATTTGCAGTGCAGAATCCATACTGAATTAGCTTTAGATCTTTATGCTAATGGTGCTAACTGTATACCTCTTATTTGAACTGTCAAAATAATGGCAAGTAGAAATTGAGCAGAAACTCATGAGACATGAAAGGCAGGATGATTTTTAACACTTTGAAATCTGATGTATAGCTGGATAGGGGATTTTTGTTTGCTTCTGTTTTCTGTTCACTTTGGGAGAACTTTTCAGGATCAGGATAGAGATGCCAAAGTAGAGACAGCCAAATAGCCCTCATTCCCAAGACAGTCAGTTGTTCACAATGCAAAGGATGAAATCAATTTTGTTTCTGATCACTTTTATTCATGGCAGATAAAATATAAGCTATTTTGTAAGCTTTCTTCAAGATTTCAACTTTTGTGTCAGTGTTGAACAAAACCTCAAATATGCTATTAAAATAAATTTTGGTGCTTTTATCTAGTCAAGTTCCAGGGACTTTTAAAATACTTAGTTCAAATGGAAATAATAATTGCTACTGGTAAATTACATTAATATTATTTTTTTGGACAAATATAATTCTTAAATAGTTCAAGGATTTTTTAATAATTATGAAGTTATGACAAAGCTCTCATGTCAAACTATAAATAAATACCACCATTGATTGTAACCTTTTTGTTTACAGTAAATGTGGAGATTTTTTCCCTTCATTTTCAGTTGGGTTATGTCAAAGAGCAGTTATTTTTGTAAGGAAAAGATTCTACCTTCAGTTCTCACCCCCAAGACTGTTTTGTAAATTACCTTTTCAAGAGTATGAGCTGATGACAGTGATAAAGAATTTAATCCATCTTTTTTCAAGGTTAATTCCATAGGTGCCTAACTGCTATCAATAGCGGTTGAAGTAAATTCCTATGTTAAGGCCTAGAAATCACTCTCTGTTAAACATTAATCACATGCTGTTCCTTGTATGAACCATACAGGTATGCAATTATATTTGCATACCTTTTTTTTTAATTATGTGTCTCCTTTGCTTAGGCAATGCTGGATGTTGCAGCTCATCATGGCTGGCTAGTGACTGCTCTGAACATCACCAACCTGGTGCAGATGGTGGTTCAGGGTAGATGGATACATGACTCATCCCTGCTTACTTTGCCAAATATAGAGCTCCAGCATCTTTACCTTTTCCGGTACGTAATTATTTTAAGTATTAGCAGGTTTTCAATTTCTTTCCACTTCCCGCTGCTGATTGATTGTGTTTGAATGGCATTGTTGTGCCCGAGAATGTTCCTTGATGAATCAGAAGCAGAATTCTGCCTTTCACAGTGATGCTTTTCCAGATGGATTTTCTGTTTCTGTTTTCAATATTCATTGATTAATTAACCCCCACAGATTATTTTGAGAACCATGATTCCAGACAAATTAAAAAGAGACTGCTGGAAGGGTTCCAAGTCCTAAGAAATCTAACTCTGTATGCTAATTATCTCTTTATTTTAATCCATTATAAAACTACATTAGTATCCATCTTAACATCAGAGATAATGCAAAGCTCTGTAGATGCTTAGATGATGCAGTAATTAATGCTAACCAAAAATAAATGACCACCCTTTAAAAATAGATCGCACTATTGAGCTTTACTACCAAAACAACTGAATAGAAATGTTTACTTTCCCCCCTGGGCATATGTTTTGCTGTCTGCATCAGGAAGTGGAGCCAAGGCCAAAGGAAGAGTGTGCATAGATGTTACCAAGGACCTATTGAGTGTCTTCCCGAACTAATGGCTGCCTGTGAAGGAAAAGAGAACATTTTTGCTTCCATTGTGGACAGTGAGTTGCAAGCGGCACACATTTCACAGGTAACACTTTCTATTTGTGACCATTATCATTGTGATTGGATAGGAAGAGTAGTTGAGCAAAGAAATACTCTCTCTCCTTCAGTAAATACCATGTGATGTTCTGTATAAAGTGCAACACATTCATTGCCCTAATTTCAAGGTACTGCTGGCTTTACATAGGTTCTTCTCTGCCTGTTTTCTTAATATTATTCTCACTTATTCCCTGCTAAGCAGTAACAGACTCTGGTTTATGGCTGATATTGCCACATCTCTCTGCTCTAAAGATGCTTTTCTAGGTCATTCAATCTGCTGAGTGTTATCCACCTTTTCATAGCTCTGTGCTAGGAATACATGCATTGCAAATGTCATCATAGCTGGTTTCTGAAGTGGCCTGTCGAACACCATTTTTTTCTGAGAGTTCTCTTAGTGAAAGATCCAGCACTCATTTTCTGTTTGAAACGGAAAAAGGAAATGAAAATTTCATGCTTCACAGGGGAGGGAAAAAAATACTATCCCAAAATGTTGAGCTGCTAAAGTCTTGTTTTCAGTTTGATTTTCAAGGCATTCGCAGCAAAGGATATCTATATTCTATAGCACTCATCACATTCTAAGCCTATTGATTTCAAATAAATGTAGGAAAGATGAAAACTTCAAAATCTATACTTGAAATGGTTTCTGGTTTAATGTTTAAAAGGACAGTTTGACTGTTCAGCTTCAGTTAAACCTTTTACTGATATGCAAACAAGAGGAAAAGTACTTAAATGTCTGTTATAGACATCCGCATTTGTAACCAAATTAACATCAAAATTTTGAATTAAGAAAATGTATTGACGTCAAAAAAAGGCTTCCTTTAGCAACAGATTTCTAACATAATACACATTGATTTCAGTCCAACTTTTAGATGTGATAAAAAATTAGAACATTGTTATAATTAGTTCAGGGAGAACTCAGAAGTAAACTTACTTAATTTATTTGCATAAATTGCCATTCTGTTATCTTTAAAAGCAAATGCAAATTGGCTCTGTCTGATATGATGATGGTTATTTGGCTCAAAAGTGCTTCAATTTGCGTAGCAATCTGGTGTCGTCTCTGCAGTGAGGCGATCCCAGGTAACATACAAATCCTGAATTATTCCAGAAATTAGTATGTTTAAAGCATCAATTTAAGTGCTAATTGCAGTAGTAATGAGAAAAAGCAGTACTACTGTGAGATTTGCATCTACTGCCCCATCAGTATGCCTGGAACGGCTGCTGACTGGCAGAGGATTTGGCTGCTAATTAAATAATTGTATGCATGGCAGTGTTCTCGTCTGATTCAATAGATGAAGATTAATCCTCAGATAAATATGTTTGGCTGGTATTGAAATGTCTTAGCAGTTTCTTCAAAAATAGCTTGTGTGTATGTGATGTGTACGTTCACACTGCAAATGACTCTATGCCTCTATATATCTATGTTTGTAAATACAGATGCATATAAGAGGGAAAAACGTAATGTCTTGCCATCATGTGAGGAGAAAGTTTCATTTCCATGAGCTGGAAATGACTGTATTGGGTATAGCAAAGCCATGACTGTGTTGTGCAGGGCATTAAAAATGTGTAACCTTTATACCAATATGTTATGTTCCTTGCGGTATTTTTTATAGGGAAAAAAAAAAATTTAAAAAAAGAAAAAACTATTGTAATATCTTGCACAGAATTAAAATTCATATTGAGACTGCCTGTTGAGTGTCTTCATATGTAAAGTCTTTCAGTGTTGACATAAACAGGGGCCAACCAAGAGAAAAATTCTTCGGCACCTTTATTCTATATTTTCTATAAAGAAAGAATATCAGACTACAGAATTTAAGCTTAGCCTTCTGGCACCAGACATGAACAGAGTCAAATAAAGTGGTAGATATGCCACTAAATTGGCAAATCCATTATTTTCCTAAAAAACCTCTTCTCACTTAATGTATATTGAACTCATATCTTAAAGCTAAAGTTTATTAGCAAGAAACTGGTAAAAACAGATTAAGCTTTACTTAAATTTCAGGCAGATGGGAAAAAGAAGAACTTTTACATTTTGAAAGAAGAAAATGCCTTTTAAGCAGACTGGTAATTAATTTTTAAATAGCAGCTCTTGAAGCTGCTCATGGATTTGGAATATTAGGCTAAGTCCTGGGGAGACAGATTATTGGCAAAAACACTAATAATGTTCCCAAAGGTTTGTGAAGAATTGTTTATTTGATTATAATTCAAATTAACAGGCTTGGCAGATAAATGTATATGTATAGCATATATGTGCTTGTATATATTGGATATGTTGACATATTTAAAAGGAGGTGATATGTGCTTGTGTCTTCCTCTACAGCAAAAAACCCAGTGAAATTGTCAAAAAATATCTAAGTGACATGGGAGCCTGAGTCTTATTTTACAGAATTTAGTATTATAATTCCAACTTCACAAAGTCAGGGGAGCTTTAAAATCTGACAACCTAAATTCAAATTATTTAGACTAACCCTATTCGGTCAAAGCTCTATGTTTCAGTGATTCATTGTGAATCATATTTCTTTAACAAATATCTTTCCTTTTCTAAATCACTTCACCATTAAGCACCTTTTAAAATATTAAGCTAATATTGATATTTTTGAAAGAGAAAAAAGAAACTTTAAGATTGAAAATAAATATTATCTCTACTATAGTATTATCTACTCTAAATCTGGAAGTTGTGTTCCTATATTCTTTTTTTTTCATTTTCACCTGCTACTACTTGACTTTTTTCCTTTGTGAGAAAAGCATTTCTTCATTTTTTCCCACATTGCATGAATGCTGAAAAGACAGCCTGCTGTGCATACTGTATCAATGATCAAGCAGTACTAACTTTAATTTTTAAATACACAAGACTTGTTAAATCAAGGAATCATAGAATCCTTTAGGTTGTAGAAGACCTTTAAGATCATCAAATACAACTGTTAATAGCCATCATAGGATGACATATTTAATCAACTTTCTTGTCTAATTAGAAAATTACTTTGGTTTGTTTGTAAAAAGCTGCATGAGGACATGACATCCTTTGGCAAATAGGTTGTGCTGGGGTTGTGTGGTATAAACCAGCCCAAATCGTAATCTTCACCAGACCATGGTAAAGGTAAGAGGTAATGCTACTAAAGGAGTTAATAAATTATGACCTCTGCTGAAATCAAACTTTTTTCTAATGTATTTGTAACAGGTCTTGTCCTTTGAGACACATATAAAGCCTTCAAGGTAAATTATATCTATCACCAGATTGGTTTATATCTGGTGCCTCTCCTGATCTCAGCAGAAGTACCCTGCTTAGATGTACAGAGATTCTCATGCAGTGGGTCTGTAGAGTTCCTACCCTAAATCTCTTCTTGTACAAGTACAAAACTTTTACATTCAACATAAAATCATTTGCCGGTTGAGATGTTACTACTCAAGTTGCCATTTAATATGATCTGCTGGAGGCAAGTTTAGTCGTCTTGTCTATTAAGTGTATCACAAATCCTGGCAACAAGGACTTAGTTAAGAAGGTCGGTGGTATTTTTTTCACCTTCTTCAAAGTGCTGCCTTTCTTCCCCCCATTTCCTTTCTGAGTTGGGACGAAGAGAAATGTATTATTTCTTTAAAGTCCTAGTTGTTCAGTTTCTGTTACAATTTTCCTGTCGTTTCCTAGCTAAGACACCATTAAGAACATTGGTGCCATTCATCTGTGTCCCCTGCTTTTACACTACAGTTCCTGAGCACTCACAGCTGGCCCTCCCCACCTTCTGCACTGAACGGACACAGCTGTTCATGCAATGCACAGAAGAGAAGAGAAAGAGAGAGATTAGTTTGTAGCTGAAACCAGTTTTCTCATTTAGCTCAGCCAGGCTCTGGTAATGCAACCATTTTAATCCAAATAAGCCTGTGCTGCAGCCGAAATGGGCAGTCCTGCCCTCCCCGTGCCGCTTTCACCTCCCCTGACCCAACTCACCGCACAGCTGCACAAACGCTGTGTCTGCCTCAGGCAAGGAGTGGGAATGAGCATCTAGGGATGAGGGGAGGAGGAGGAATCCTATCAACCCTCTCACTGACAGTCAAAATGGCCCATAGCCAAGTGGCTACATGAATGCTTGTGCCAGCAGGGGAGGAGGCTGGACAACTTCTTTCAGTGGTACTGAAGGCTCATGCTTATTCAGAGTCGCAGGATTAGAGAATATGTTACCACAATCAGCTTTAAGCTGATCTAAGTTCATGCTGTCACCAGAATGATTAGCAAGCTGATCCATCTAGCTGCAAAATCCCAGCATGGCAATGCCAACATACCGGGGATGGAGAGGGACACAGCAGGCTGGTGGGGAGAACACAGGAGAGAGAGAGAGACAGCACCGCCTTTCCTAGGGCAGCACAACCTTAGGTCTGCTTACCCTGGCTGCTGTATCCCTAATTATGTATTGACATACACTATTATTGTCAGTATGACTCCATGTACTATTATTGTCATTGTGACTCGTGGCAATGATGTCTGCGAAAAGGAAACAGAGCTTCCATTAGGCATCTAGGACTTCCAGCACAGAAAAAATAATCAGACACATCTAGAGCACAATCTATGTGAAAGTACATTTAGTTGAAACACTATATGGTCAAACCCATACTTGAAAAATAAAATATGCTTTAGTCTTTTTCCAGATAAAACGTTTGTGTTCCATGCTATAGCCCATGTATCTGTGCCTACCCTCTTCATTCCCGCAAGTTCTCATTTTGGCATCTGATGGCTCTTTACCAAGACCAATATTCTTATTTCCTCCTTCTCCTTCCCACCCTCTAGCTTTTCATATTTGATGATTCCTGTTCTTTTCTGGGGTGGAAGGAAAAGATAGCAGGGCAGAGGGTGATTCTTGGTCTTTTTTTTTTTTCTTCCAGTGCCATCCTCATCTATCTTTTTCAGCCATAGACAAGCCACAAATCACTGCCTCCATTCCACAACCAATCCCATTTCTTTTTCCTAAGAAATTTCATTGCAAGAACGTGCTGATTTTCTTTTTTACTAAATGAAAGCTTACATTGCTCCCTTCCATTTTTGCCACAGCTTCTCAGAGCTGCTTTTCCTTTTCTGATAGATACCAAAATGAGAGAAACATAGGGCTGCATATTCAGGATGCCTTTTTAAGGTTAAGAGGGTGTCATGTTGAGCTGCACAGATTGTATCCTCTAACAACAGTTCTCTGCACAAGGATGAGAAAGTTGAGGACCTGTTGCAGTTCAAGAGAGACTGCAGAGACTTAGAATTCCTCAGGAAGCCTCTAAGAAGGAGAGTTCATGAAGATCGATGCAAGAAAACCTTAAAAAAACTAAGGATAACTTTGGATATGCAGTTGAACTTTTGGTTAATTATCTGAACTGATCCTCTGAACTCTCTGAGGTTTGCCTATTGCTAATTAGCACTGCAGTGACTTGTTCTTTATGGATTATGCTAAGGAAGTTTAATTTAAAACTTAATTATACTAGTTTTTAAGTGGCTTATAGGGAAAAAATACTTTAATCAGGAGCAGTAAGGAATTTTTTCTGTATTCAGACATCAGTAATCTCAGTAAGGCATATGTAATGTGCTTGAGGAGTTTTACACTTGTTTTATTTGCTAGGAAAAAAGTAGCATAAGAGGTTAATGAAAAGTATTTTATGTTTATGATTGAGAGTTGTACAATTACATATATTCTAATACACAATATTATTAATATAGAATGAATATGTAGATTGCACATTAAATTGTTATTGGTAGAATAACAATGATTGTGTAGATTATGCTGTAATCCATAGGGATCTGTTTTTTCTACAGGCTTGGAATTTCTTGTGCCGTTTGCCAATTCTAAACGTCAGTCTGAGCATTAAGGGCAGTTGGGATGATGCAATTCAGCCACAGAATGAAGTACCTGTTCCTCTTTTGACAACAGACACAAGAGATGACAGGAGATGGATCAAACTGCATGCTGATCAGGAGTATGTGCTCCAAATAAACCTGCACAGAACCCAGATGGGGTACCAGGTAGGCTTATTTATCATTTTCTTCCAAGTGCACAAGCGTCCAATAATCCGTTTACATAGTCACTGATGCTTTATACAGTATAAGATTTTTCTTTATGGTTTAAGTATCATGTAAGTTATAAACACTTCCAAAGCTCTTTCTGTATTCATAGTGAAGAAAATGGGGTTTTTTCAGCATGAGAATACTAAGTAGGCTCTTTAGGTAAAATCCTAGACCAAGTCAATTAAAAAAAAAAAAAAAAAAAGCAAAGCTAACTAATTTATAAGCTTTCCAGTTACATTCCCAGGTGCTTCCAAACTGCATACCAAACTCACACCTATAAATATGTTTCTACTTGTAACACATCCTCAGGTCTTTACTCAGAATATTTTCCTTATCTTTTACATCTGATGCTTTTTTGAACAGCTCATAGAACAACTTCCATGCACAATTCTTTCCCCGCTAGATTTCATCTGCCTACATTTCAGTCTCAGCTCTTTACCCATTTAAAGCACATCCCATTGCCCTCTGGCCTGGTCAGCTTGCTGGGCCCTCAGCAAATCTTGGTGTGCCAAGCTAGAAACTCCAGAAGCTGCACCATTTTCCAATGGCTCTTCCCCAGCAGCAGTACCTGTCTATACCTGTGTGTCAGCTCTGAGGGAGCTGGACCTGCCTTCATGTCAGGTGCTGCTGACAATGGAGCTGTGATTCACTTACCCAGGCCTTTTTCTGTCATTTATATACCATGAGCGGTCTATGTACCACCATGGTTATAATTTTGCTAATTAATTTCTCTAACATTTCAAATAATTAAGAATTATAATTACCGGCATTTTTGTTAAGATGCAAAGAGCTCCAGATAAAAGTGGAAAACTGTTTTAGGTGTTACTTCTGAGACTCTTAAGACAATTTCATTTTGATAATAGTGGTGATAAATGTGTTCTGTTGAAAATCCTGAAGTTATCTGACACTAGTTAAGAATTATATTTGAAAAGTATTCTTGTTACCCAGAAGACTTTTTGTCCTGACTACAGCGGATTCACCATAGCTGCAAAGGGAAACTATCTTATTTTACAAAGAAGAAAAGGCCAAAGCTCATCCATACATCATTCTATTTGCTGTACCAGTTACTGGCAGAGACTTTTCCTAAGCAGAAACCATAGAAGTGAAAGGAGCAGAAGCATTTCATGCAGTGATGACTGTTTTATAAACCTCTCCTAGAATTTGATCCCTCTTTTGTAAAAAACAGCAGGATCAAACTGTTCCTAAAGCTTCATTGCTCTGGTGGTGTTTCTTCTTCCATATAAATCTTCAGTAAAACCTTTCCCTCTACAAAACGCGAAATGAATGTTGATTGAGTGTGCATCATTCTGTCTTCAGTGTCCAGCAGTAAAGTCACTGTCTTAAAGAATCACTGAAGTATTTTTTTCCTTTTGCTATATCCAACTGAAATAAATGCTTTTGGTGCTGTTTTTGTCTTTATATTAATCTTGAATAAAATGGATTAGCTTTATTTAAAGATGCTAGGTTTACAATTAACCCTATTTGGGTTAATTGTAATAAATTGTATTTGTAATAAATTAGATAACACTACAGAAGGGGAATAAATAGTATTTCCATTCAAGTTTTATTAGTTTACAAAATCAGTGGAATAATGTCTTGTATTCTAGATTTTTTTTCCTCTATGGACTGTGGTGGAGATAAAATTATTTTTTTAATTTTATTTTTTTAATGCTTCTTCTGGAAAGAAATAACACTATTTTAGTCTGGCTAAATTATAGCCTTACCTAACAATTGACAGCAATGCGGTTTTGAGATGTTTTTCATTCAAGGAGGAATGTCATTTTGGAAAGGTGATTTCTAGTTTTCCTAAGCTGTTTCTTTTCCCCAACAGGGAAAGCAGGACAGTAAAGCGATGGCTCCAAGATTCCCCAAAGTTAAGGATGAAGGATGGTTTTTGATATTGGGAGAAGTTGATAAAAAAGAACTCATCGCCCTGAAAAGAACTGGATACGTCAGAAATCGAAATACTGTTTCCGTTGCTTTCTATACTCCAGAAACTCCTGGAAAGTATGACAAACTCACAAATTCTCTTAGTTATATGTTTTCCAAGTAGTCAAGACCCAATTCCCAGACTAACAATGCTGCTTTTACTTTTCAGGTGTATCTACACCCTGTATCTCATGAGCGACAGCTACCTTGGCATGGACCAACAGTATGACATTTACCTGAACGTTGTACCAGCACAAGGCACCACGGAGGGGACTGAGGCCAGGAGCCACCTGGCTCTGAAGTAAGGCTGTCTGGAAAGTCCACTCAGTCCAAAGAACTGGTCCTGCAACTAAGACGTCTGGTCATTCTGGGACATGCGAAAATGCATCTGCCTTAGTGGAACCAACTTCAAACCTCAAGACAATAGGGAAACCGAAAGTGACTGCTGTTTTAACTCTGATGACACCGAGTTAGCCACAGTGGCCTTACTCCTTTATGAAGATTTGTCTTTTCTTGTTTTATCTTTCTTCTCTCAGAAGTCAGATTGTCTGTTGAATTTTAAAACATCAAAAATAAAAAACTGAATGATACTGTAATTTGTGCAAATTCAGGGCTATCATCTTCATTTTGAAAAGTGTTCTATAGCCTGTCTATTCATAGCATTTAAATAGTCACATTTTTTAATTTATAGGGAAAAATACAAAATTTGATCTAAGAGCTGCTGACAATATTGATGGATGTGTTATATTTCATATTTAATAAAAATATTCCGAGAATGTTTTGCACTGTTTTTTAGGTGTAAAATATGGGAGATGTAGTAACATTTTGAAAATTATAATCTAAAGAAAAAAATTTACAGATTCATATTAACTATATGAGCAGTAAATCTAATTAAAAGGGCAAGCTACGTCATAAAAAATACTTCCAGTATAGCAATGTTGCAATTTATGTAGATAATTATTAAAGTTTACTCTTTACATGTATGTACATATATATATACACACACATACATATTACATATTTACAATTTTCTTAGTGTTTTTTCTGAATTTTGTAGGACTAAGGCATATAAAATTGGGTGTCCTGTTCCAGGGCTCAGTGCTAAAGTGGGTGACTAACTTCTGTAAATGAGGGGCCATGAGGCTTCAAAAATGGGGGTTGCAATAGGAGGCATGCTGAGCAATGAATAGTTCTGCCAGGCAAAAGGTATTGTCTAAGAGATGCCCAGCACTGTGACAGTACTTGCAAGGCATAAATCTGACAGAAGAAAGTAGCAGCATCTATCTTGTGATGCGACTACAGATTCTGAGGCCAGTCCTCAGTCTTAAGAGGATTCAAGATGCTGAGCAAGTACTTGGAGCCAACATACTTACAGAAACATCAGTGCATCTTCATTGACTAGACCTTAAACTGAATATTAATATCTGTACTTGCTCAGCTTTGCATTGAGCAAATTACCTCTCCAAAGGATCATTTCACTGTCATTTCCATTGTATTTCACCAGATGAAAGACTACAGCAGAGTTGTTACCAGAAACTTTCCAGGAAAAAATGATGCAGGTGATGCTGCACCTACACAGAATCACAGCATGGCTGATTTTGGGAGGGGCCTCTAGAGGTCATCTGGTTCAGCGAGGGCCAGCTAGAGCTAGTTGCCCAGGATCACATCTCCAAATATGGAGACTCCACCATCACCACCTTGGACAACCTGTGCCAGGGTTTGGTCACCCTCACAGTAATAAAAGGTATTTCTTGCAGTTCGAGAGGGACCTTCTGTGTCACCAACAGGTTGTTGCCTCTGGTCCTGTCTCCAGGCACCACTGGAAAGATCCTGGCTGTGTCCTTATCAGTGTTTTCCATTCAGATACCCACTGGCAAGATTTCCCTGGTCCTTCTCTAGGCTAAACAGTCCCAGCTCTCTCAGCCTTTTCTCATTGAGAGATGGTCCAGCCCCTTCATCATCAATTTTGTGGCCTTTTGCTGGACTCTCGCTAACGTGTCTCTGCCCCAGACCAGACATGGTGCTTCACTAGTGTGACGTTACCGGCACTGATCACTTCTCAACCTGCTGGCAACACCACACTGCAGCAAGCAGAAAGCTGGCTGATTTCAAAGGCTCAATAGTCAACCAGTAACTTATTTCATATCTGCCACCTTTAGTTGTGGGAAGTGATGTTAAAATTACCCATTCTGCACTTAAGTGTATTCATCCTCAATCATGTTGAAAATGTTATATTTCATTATTAAAGGTAATATATTACTTACAGAAGTGTGCCTAAGAATGTGGGACAATAATAGAAAAAAAATTGTCACTAAATTTAGAGATGGATAGATGATACAGAAGCCACCTTTGCAATTTAGACTATATCAATATAATATGGTGTTGTGTCACAGAAGAAACAGATTTTTTTTTCAAATTGTTAGGCAATAGTTTGGTGATTCACACATGGTTAGTCCATTTTTAAGATAATTGTTTCATCTAACTTGAAAGTTTAAATTTTCACAGAAATTAAGTCCTTTCTTTGGCAAACTTGGCTGAAACAATACATTGTCCCTCAACAATTCTAATTAATTAAGGAAAATAATTATGCCACAGTCAAACAACATACCAACATAGTGAGCTAGCTCTTGTTTCTTTGTAAATGCACATCACAGAAAGTCTAACTACAGAGTAGCAGACAATAGCTTCAGTATTCAGTATTAATGAATTAAAGAGTTTCTGTAATGTCATTTATGCCATCTGTACTTTGGTTTGGAAATATTGTGTTTCCTAGTGTATTAATTTTTTTTAGAAATAGTTTGGTGGCATTGCTAAATAATATATTTGGAGCATTTTTGGGTTTTTTTACAAAAGTATTGGACTTGTAGCAACAAAGTCTAAAGTAATACAGAATTAATTTAAGCAACTTTATTAGAATCAGTATTTAACTGAAAAATCCAAGAGAAATAATTCTGATACATTTGAAACGGCTGCTTAGAAGGAGCAATGGTATCACTGGTTCGATCCAGTGATATCTCATGGTGAAAAGCAAGAATAGCTGTCTAACAAAAGTATGAAAACCAAACTGAATAAAAAATAATTTTAAAGCCAACCAACCAAAAAACCATAAATACTTAAGTGATATCACCTTTATGGATAAATGAAAGAAACAGCACATACAGAAATTTTTAATGTTAAGTTGCTCAATGCAGTTTGCAAGTAGGTTTTTATTTTAACTCCCCTTCTAGAGGCAGCCGTAGTCAGTGCATGCCAGTTCAGGTATGAGACTTCTTCCAAAACTCGGAAAGCAGCAAAAAACAGGCACAAGTTGTGCATCAAGACATATATAAGTATGCCTCTGTGACTTCATCCTTTCCCATCATTCCTGTCCTAGCCTGACAACAGCATCACAGCAGTGCCCAGCATGAGCTAGAGGTTTGGGTATGGGACATGCCCCACCTCTTCTGAAGGAGATCTTGTAACACAGTCAGTTGTTTAGAACCTTACTTAAGATGTTAGTTCTAGCCCAGGTATTGAATGTGTCAGTGGCAACACGAAACCATCCTCACTACTGCATGACTTTTTCTGTTGTAAATTGAATTGGACTTTGGAGGCCCAAATCTTTCCCAGATGAATTCAGGAGTTAATGCTGATTCCTTGTCCTTGCTTCCAGGGACCACCTCCATATAGTCATCCTGAAGATAACTTCAGGAAGTCTCTTATCAGCCTTCACCCTGAAGCCTAGTATAAGATTTGAGCACTAACAGAATAGGATACATCTAAAAAGTAATGCAAGTTATGTAATTTGAATTTTCTAGTTCTGGGGGACATGCCTAAAGACAAGAAAGTACGCCATGTGCATCTGCCCTTACTCATCACAGCCTGAGTCCAAATTCCTACGTTCCTCCCTTGGTCAAGAAAAATAGGAGGCCATGGAATTTTGTAAGATAGTTTGCTTAGTACTCCAGGAGGCATCAGTTTTCTATGAAGAGGCTTATTTCCAGACAATGGTTTTTGAATCACCACTTTCTTGTCTTGCCTCCACCCCTCCCGTTTAAGGCAATCTTCTCCTTAGCTCCTCCCACTAACTGTAAATTCTGCAACCTCGCCTGTTCAGACACATTATCGGTATTAGTGGCAGTAAATTATCACAGAAGGAATTATTTAAGATCACCTTTCTATTATGTGCTATGAAGACTACTGTAGCCTATGTAGCAAATACTGAAACAGAGAAAAGTAAGGAAAAACAAGCAATTTTTTTTTCCCAAAATCTAAAGGTCTCCAGCTAAATTGCACATTTTGGCCTTTGGTTTAGTTGCTTACATGCAAAGACCTAGTGCAATTTAAGATAAAATATAAAATCTGGCCTCTACATTCAGGTCCAGAAGAACTTACTCCAGCTGCAGAGGTCTATCAGCTGTGAAATGTAGTGCTGTTCTCTCTGTCACCCTCTGTGGATGCCTCAGGTAACCCAAGTCATCCGAAATAGCATTTGATATCTACATCCAGCTAACCACATGGACTCCCTGTTACTTCTTTAGTCAGGTCTGCAGTTCAGTTTGCATCTAATGAAATTTAAAATAAATGAAAGATATTTCAGTTACCACTCCAGAAGACAGGACATCTTTCATAGGTCATGCGTCACTTCTGTCATTCCTATGTCACAGGGGCCAGTAGTATGAGGTGGATGCTTAGATATGCAATCTTAATTAGCTAATCAAGCCCTTGCTATTTTGCAAGTGTTCTAAATCCTCTCTTCCGAGCAATTTTATGAGAAGGAGAATTCTCTCCTACCTTTCTAAAAATGTATCATGTTAAATGTCATGTCTTCTCAGGCTGTACTGGGCTTCAGCAGGTGGTGCCAAGACTGATGCTCACAGAAATTTTGACACATTTTTCTGAAGTGATTTGCAAAAAAGCTCTAGAATGAACAAACTGAGTTTCTTACTGGTGTCATATGTTGGTAGCAGTAAGAGGTTAAGCTGCTTTCACATGCAGTGTGTGAAAGGAAATTCTATATTAAAGGAACTTCTCTGGAAAGCAATTATAATGCTTGGACTAAATGAGTCTCTTCATAAATAATTCCTAGCTCTATAGTAAGGGATCTTACACAGTGATTACAGCATCCTGAATTAAATATGTTTACAATATGCTTTTTTCTTAGATCTTCTAACGAGCTCCATACTGCATCAATGGAATTTGAATCCAGGGCTCTCCAACCCTTTCTTCTGCATCTCTATTTCTCAAAAACCACAACCTTCTCTATTAAAATGTCTCCTCAAAAATAAGGAGCATTAAAACTTCACTAAGGTCACACATGAGGTTTCACTGCTACTCTTCTCCCCCAGCTTAGTCTTGTCCTACCAAGACTCTCAATAAAAATGTGCATTTGAATATGGAGGGGAAAGTAAAAGACTTCTGCTATTATTCATCTGCTAGAAAACCCAGGAAATAAAGCATGAAAAGTGTTCTGGGATAAATATTATCCTTCCAAATAATAATACTGCCACTAATTATAATGATAGCAGATGTGAATTGGGCATTTTTTAAAAATCACTCTCTCGATAACATGATGCATGTAGAAATAGAGCTATTAACTAGATGCTATTAACTACTGGCAAGAACACTGGTAGAAAAGGGCATCTAGACATATCACAATCCTTTCCTACTGTACTCTAAATCTCTACATGAAATTTGATGAACCACATTTTTCACACAGTAGCAAATTTGTACCTTGAATTGGAAATAACTCAGTTTATATCAGGCAGTGCTAATGTGGGAAAATTAGGCTTACGTTCTTGACAGCAGTACTTTCTTCTAGCTAACAGGATGAAATTGGTTCAGATGCCAATAACACATGGTGAGTTCCCATCATGTATTTTTCAGCAAATCCAACTAATTAGGAACTAATTACTGATTGTGGTAGCACACTAAGATCAGGTTCTGATAAACTTTCACCTTTATAGCTGTGAAGATTCCGCAATTAAGCCTTATTTTATTTTCTCAAATGTTAACAATGTCTAAAGGGAAAGCTGGGAAAAACTTCAAGATGATTCTGTCACCTCCATTAAAAGGCATTTTCATTCACCCACGCCAAAACAAGATTAATCCCCATTTTTACTTTTTTTGCCTTTTTCTTGGGTTTGTTTTCTGGTTTTGTTTTGGGTTTTTTTGGTTTTTTTTTCTGTTTTTCTGCTTTTTTCCCCTATTTAAGGTACAACTCTACAAAGCTAAACTAAGTGACTATTTAACAGTTTACCCCAGTTACAGGATATTGCTGTTTCCTTGGCATGCTTCTGCTGTGTTCCATTCCACCCTCCACTTCCCTCCTCACAGAGTCTCCTATGATGCCCTTGGACCAAGAGTTCCAGGATAGGACCTTCAGGGAAGTTTCATTCTCTGGTTATAGGACACAGCAAAGAGGAAGTACTGGGTCCATGATTAGGTTCTTGAAAGATGCAATGTACAAATAACCTCATAAGGCCCTAATGTGCTAAAATCAAAATTTTAGTCAATGTTTCTTCAAGAATTTATTGAGCAAATAAGACAGGTGCAAAATATGCATCACAGTTTGCTGTATGGTTGAGGCAAATGCCAGCTTAATTTTACATTTTAATTCTATGTGACTTTATTCAAGAAGGAATGAGCTAATCTGGGAAAAGATGTACGTGGAGATTTCTCAGCTCTCCTTGTTAGCGAAATGCTCACAACTGACAAATGAAATAGTTGTAGACTGTATCCACATGTGTGATACAGATCTGGTTGAGTACAAGTCCTGCCTTTGTGCTTCTCATAGGTGTTTATTTGACTCCTACATGCAAACACTGACAGTACTCCTTCAGCTTCATCCTTGCAGATACTGGGGAAATACACGCCCTCCTCAAGAGGGGATGGCCTCCACTGTTTACATACAACAAGCACATGTATCAGAAGGCTTCACAAAGACATCTTAGCAAAAGGTTTAGAATTTGCAAGACGTGTTCATACTGCATTAGCACTTTGCTTTTCCCCAGTTATATATACTTGCAGTGCCATCTTTTGCAATGCTCCCCAGCAATGCAGAAGAAATCACAGCTAGGTAAAGTTTCTGAACCTCAGGAACACTCTGTGAGTGACTCTGACACTACACATTCCGTTCTCTTTCATGTGCTTTATAGGAGGTGATCAGTCAGGCACCACATCCTGGGCATTGCACAGACACTACAAAACTTATGGAGGAAGTTCACGCCCCCTCCTGAGCCTACAGATCCTGTAAGAGGGGAGGAGTATGTCAGCCTTCCAGATCATGCTTCAGCTACCTTCACTGATAAGCACTAGAGAGGTGTTCTGATGCACTGTTTTGGGAACAGGAGCCAAAATTTCTGTTCCAAACTTAAAGGAACTTCAAATAATTGAACTGGGTTTTTCCCAGGACCAGGATCTTCAGGGAATTCTGACCTCAAAGGACCAATCCCTGTAATAAACAAGGGTGCTTATTTAGAACAGGTCCAGACAAATTTCTAGAATATTCTGTTCTTCATAAACATGAACAAAAAGGAGATATATCAATGTGAGGATACTCACAAGAATTCCAAATGCTTTATTTCTTCATTTTAACTACCTGCAGCACCTACCTATCTGTCTGAAAGTCTTGGGGAAACAGCTGGATTAATTTAATTCTATGAGTGAAAACCTTTTGAGAAATACGGGTGCTTCTCAGGAAATGAACAGAACCTAGAAAGAAATCCCAACATTAAGTGATCAAAAAACACACTGAAGTTTCTTTTCTCTTGGTGCATTGCCCTTTTGCTTCAGAGACTGTAGGATGAAATACATTCCCAAAATATATTATTAGTAGATTAAATTTAGTTTCTGCTGTTACTTTCAAAGGATTTGGTGAATAGACAGCAGCATTAGTATTATCTAATCCTTCACTCAAACCTAGGACTCAAAGATTAATAGCTGCAGATTTTATAACATTCCTAATCCAGGGATAAATTGTATTTTCTTGAATTGTATAGGTAGGTAGTGTCCCAATTTATTTAATTCTTAGGAACCATTGACTTGAACAGTCTAAGGATTTATGACCATGAAAAGATGAAATTAGGCAAAAAAAAAAAATTCCTAATGAGAAAAACAAGACAAGAATCTCCTTTTCAAAAAGGGACAAAGCTTTGAGTCCTGCAGATAGGGCTGCTGTGAGGCAATAGTCCTGTTTGGTTTTATTATATTATCTCATCTTCTTTCATTACACCAAATAATTTTGCATGATGCCACACGTGGAATGTTTCACATTGTGGAAACAAAAGCATCCTGTAGTATTTACCTGGTGATTGGGGCACACTAGGGGGAAATGTGTTCAGAAAAAGAGAAGAAAGAACCGATGGCAAGAATTTTGTATGGGAACAGATGGGATGGTGGAATGCAGCCAATTCTTAAATAAGAAAGCACAAGTCCTATGCCTCATTCTGAAAGACAGCAAGCCTCTATTTTCAGGGGAAGGTTCCAAGTAACATTCGAAACAGACAAGCATATGTCTGTTACTCTTAGGCAAAGTAGCAGAGGTAAGTTACATTTCTGTGTTCCATCTCTGTGCTGTGCTTCACTCTTCATACGCAATTATCCCATCTATTTTGAGACACCAAATTTTACATGTTTACCAGTTAGGGGAATTGAGGCACTTCTTGGGGTGAGATCCTTGCTAATTCAAAATTCAAAGATTCTTTTTTTAGCTATATCCCTGAAAGTACATTGTCTTTATTTTATAAACTACATATGTTCTTCTTTCCATTTTACACACCTGGTTTTGGAGCTCTCATGTTATATTACGCCAACATGATGTTGACTGGCCTACATTTAAAAATTACCAATTTCTTTGCATTTGGAGGTATAGCATGTGACATTCATAAAATAGAGTCATTTACAGAAACATTTTCTCAGGGAAGGAAGAATAGATTCATGGTAGGATTTTGTATGTAGGGTTTTGTATTACATATATATATTTATATCTATATATAATATACCTAAGTATTTTAGGAACATGAACATGTTACTAATATGAAAATAAAAAACCATTGAAGTTAGCAGTTAGTGATGCCACTGCTACTGACTGAGGGCAAGAACCCATCAAAACTAACTTTCAGAGAAGAAATATTGCTTTAATCTTTTGAAAGAGCAAAAAAAATTAATGCCTGGAATCATATCCCTGCCTATGCATTAGTTTTATGTGTAACTGAGAAAACAAACTCTTTTAAAATTAACTTCTACTGTTTCATTTCTTTACCTACACCCTTTTATTTCCCTGAAATTGGACAGTCAATAATAAAAAAGAAAAACAGCCATACTTTCTCCACAATCATGATTTGATTCTTTTATCTGCCACTTCATTTTCATGTAAAAATAATGGTCCCACTCAGATCACCAATGCAAAATTGTTCTGCCTTCTCCAAACCACACATCTTAATACTATGAGACAAAACTATGTAAGGAGGTACAGAAAGAAGGATAAATTCAAGTAATTGAAGTTTCTATTTTTACTAATTTTTCTTCCTTTCCCATAACTATGATCTCTCCTCTCACTCAGTGAGCTTTCATCTCACTTCTATTTCAATTTCCCAATCTGTCTAGTGCTGCTTTTAATTTATTTTATTTATATTCTTTCTTTTGTCTGTTGCGTACTTACTTCTCTCTTGTAGGTAAAAGACAGACATGCACCTGAACAATATTTAAAAATATTTTCTAACTGCTGTCACTACTCAGAGCACTTTCTCAGGGTTTTCTGTATTTTCCATTTCTATGCCTTTATCATCAAATTGGTTCCCAAAGTATGACTGTATGACCTTTTTTTTATTTCTTTTTTTTTTAATCACATTTAGTTTACAATCAGTTATAACCCCTCTGAGAGTAGTTTGGTTTTGATCCCGAGTAGTCACAAATACGTTTGTGTCAGATCAGGGTCTCTGTTCAAGGAAGTCTATGCCAGTACTTAATTTTAAGTTGCAGTAAAAGATTAGCTAAACCAAGATACATTTTCTTGCCACCCATTAAGTATATTTGCTATACAGGGCCAATACTCCCTGTTTTGAATCATTACTCCATGTTTTAGACCTATCTTATCTCTATGGACAGGAAGAGGATAAAAGCACTTTTTTTTCTTAGGCAAAAGTTAAATGGTTTTAGACATCTTCAAAAGGTACAAATATTTAAATATAGATGATACCAATAACAGTTAACAATAGGATTATAGTACTCCAGACACTTTCATCTTTCTCAATTTGGCCACCATTCACTTCTGCCCCTTAGAACACTCTCTGTGATTACACCTGGCCAAACAATCTGGACATAACAAAACTAGGAGCTTTTTTTTCAGCCACACTTTCTTTGTTCTTTCACTCCTGCCAAATAAGGGATAAACAGCATAATCTTGAATCAGCTTTCATCTGACCACAGGAGAAACATATTTTTTTCCAAGCCTAGACTATGCTCTTCTGCTGTCTAAGACTCTCGATCAACAGCTGGCTGAGAAAACAGCCAGGCCACAAAGCATCTACAGAAATCTTCTTCAGGGTTAAATTCAGGTAATGTTCTCTCAGTCATGAAGTAGTACTGAAACAGTCAAAGGCAAAGATTGCTTACCATGTGACAGTTTAAGAACAGATTTCTTTCAATTTAGGTGTAAAATAGCAGGTTCAAATACTCCACACTAAGCAACAGCAGTTGTCAGGCCCAACATGTGCACTAGATCGGATCATGGCAGAGAAGGAAATAAATCCACATTCTTCAGATCATAAATCAGTCAGACTGGCTGACAGGATGCCCATAGGACTGGGTTATTCTCCAGCTGCCCCATGACAAGTTTCCCCTGCTGCATTCAGCACTGTGAGAACCAAGATACTGGTCAGATTCAGTTGGATCTTCTTGTATCATGTTTCAAACTCTTGAATATGGATATCTCATGACATTAAAACACACACAGTTCCAGTATTCTGTTCCCATAAAATTCTTCCCTTCAGAAGAGCTTCCCTTCCTCTTCCAGATCAATACCTTTCCCAGCAAATATTTTATTTCTGAAATATTTTTTAAAAAATTAAATCCATTTAAAAACAACTCGCCTGGGCACACATTTGAGGCAGACAAACTCATATTATCTCATGCTTATTTTTGGATCTCTGTTTTTTAAAAAAACACCCTACTATTTTTTTACTTTAAAATAAGGGGAAAGCCCTATAAAAAAGATCAGATCTGGGGTACAAGATAACACAGACAATTTCCAACATAAATGCTAGTTATTAGGTGTCATGCAGAGTCAGGAGTTGCCATGGAATCCATTTGCTTCTAAACCAGCTCCTCCTGCTGGAATACTTTCTCATTATTATTTCTTTCAGTAGCACAAAAGGAGCTGGCTTATAGTGGAAATGTTATTTTAGTGTAAAGTTTCTACTATGTCTACAATAAGACATGAAATTAAAATCTAAATTTAAAGCTGTATTTCTGTTTCAAGCGTAAAGCTACATTACTGTGGTCAGAAGAACTAAGTCATTGTAGACTTTTTATAGATTCAGAGAAAACAAATTGTAGCTAGAGCTTTCCTTTCAACTGTCTTCCCATAAGTGAAAATAAGTGTCATATCTGAAGCCTACTGTTTACATTTTTGCTACATTATTCTCCCAACTTTTAACTAATTTTAACTAATTTTCATACTGGATATTCTACGCAACAGCAATCTTGTTACCAGCCTAATTACTGATGTCCTGGGATACAGAACAGTGTGTGCATGCTGGACACGGGGTTTATTAGGCCAATGAACTCACTTGTTGTGATGTCTGTTTCAATGGACAGATTTCAAAAGAAAAAATGTGATCATGCCTTCAAACTCTTGACACGCCAATTATTTGGTTTCAATTCTTTTGTATAAAATATACTGCAGTGAGGCTGGAGGACAATACTGGAAAGCAACCAGCAATATTGGAAAACTATGCCAGTGATTTGTAGCTTGGCATGTTAATACTTATTATTAATATTATTGTTTACTATAGACATTGACTAGCATTGCATCTGGAAGCCCTAAACAGAAATAAGATCCTATTGTGATCAGCACTGTATGGAGATACACAGAGCGCTTGCCTCCAAGAGCTTATATTGTATGTCCCAGCCTTGTAAACTGATCTGGGCAGAATCATACTTGCACCCCTGTGGAGCCCCCCAGCCCTCCAAGGCGGTCAGAGCTTCCTGAATAATCTTCCTATATGGAAAATGAAAGCCAAGCTTTGTGCACAGGGAGCCTTTACCTTCTAATCCGTTCCACTCCCACCCTTTAGCAGCTGAACTATAGCCGAACTTAGGCAAGTCCAGCATCTCATGGAACACTGGGCCCTTATTCACATCTCTCCAACTCAAAAGAGAAACTTATGGAGAGGTCTGTGGCGTCTCTCAGGAAGGTCTCTGGCATGTGACAGTTTCTGAGACAGGCACTACCCTTAGAAAAGCAAAGAACATAGACAAGCCCACTAGAGGGAAAGCAGAAGGGCCATTGCACCCCTCTAATGAATAGAAGCAGCCCAATGTCAGTAAACAAAAAGGGCTGGGCTGTGGGGCTGGGATAGGGAACCACAAGGCAAGCACGACAGCCAGGATTTCCTCACTAGTCAGGGCCCACCCCACATTACCGGAATGAGGAGAATAGAGCTGGCACAAGTTTGCAGCCAGGCTGAAGCCAGAACCAAAGTCATCAGGCGAGTGCACGGTAGCGAGGCAGGTCCAAGGTCAAGGTGGTAAGTCAGTCTGTGGGTCAGGGTTTAGAACAGCACAGTGAGGTACAGGCACAGACAGCTGCAGGGGCACCAGGCACAGAAACCCCCATGGCCTGGCTCAGGCAAGCACTGAGGGCAGAGCAGAGAGCAGCCAGGTGAGGTGGTCAGGGCTGTTAAGGCTTATTGGTGCACTCAGGGACCTGACACCCAGAGTCTTCTCTTCACTCCCCACGATGTCTGCTCTGACAAGTGAAGTGGTTGGGTCTTGCCATGCACCAGGAGCATTTTGTGCTGAAGCCAAAATTAAAACCTGACTGCAGTACTTCCTAAGGCTTTGGCAAATTTCAAAAATGTGTCATTAACATCACTAAGCTATTGCCAGACCAAAGAAATGCTAACTCATTTTTCATCTAAGTTTTACAGTAACTACACAGAGCTAACAAGCCCTGAAACATCAAGTAGTGGACACTCCTCAGGAGAGCAGTGCGGTGCTGTGGGGAAACTGTCCTTTGAATAGGCTCTAGCCTCAGCTGGATACATCCAGCCATCAAGTGTAAATGGAGTCCCAGTATCAGTGAATAATAATCAGAAATCAGGGTTTAGACAAAACATTTCAACAGTGAGGCAAAACCTAAATAAAAAAAAAATATTAATCACAGGCATATGCCAAGCCTTGGGAAACACCCTTATCCCTCAGCAACAGATTTAGCATGGTCTGAAACAGCCTGTAAGCTGGACTCATGCTTACAAGTCTGTTGCTGTTTCCCTGTGCCCCCACCCAATATAAGCAATTGATCCCACAGTGTTTTACTCGAAGACATCATCTCCTCTACATTATTTCTGAAGACATCTATTCACCACGTGGGGAAGGCAGAGGAGAGTAGTGACAGGCGTACAGAACGACCACATGATTCAGAAAAGAGAGGTTGTTCCCAGCTTAGCATGCAATGCTCATAAAAAATGATTAAACTTGCAACCACAAAAGGGTATGAGACTAAAACGAGAAAAGATCCTGTTAAAACCCATGCAGGGAACACTCCCCACCTTGCCTTTCAACAAAGCTGTAAGCACCATGATGATTAGGATGTACACCAAGTGGAACGGGCACCAGCTCCAGAGCTGTCAGGCATCCTCACACTCTGCATCCCTCCTTTTTTGGTCTGATCAAGCCTATTCTCTGAGGCAATAGGAGGCTGAAGACAAGAGTTTCAGAGCAACAGAGGGGGGTGGTTCCTCTTGCTATTGATTTCATCTGAAACGGGCATGTGTTATTTCAAAGAGAAGTGTGTCCTCAAGGCGGGTTAAGCTGCTCTCCTCCACTGAAACAAAGCAGTGATACAAATCTATTTGTGACCTGTTAATTATCAGGTTGATAGTAAGAACAGACTGCGGAACTGATCCCACTATTTTAAGCATTATTCTTTGGGGTGCTGAAATTTAAACAGGCTTCTGCTGACAGATTTCCCCCCGACTAATGAAATAACTTCTTTGCTAATCAAAGCCAGGCCTTGGGAAAGGAGGTTTCAGTGATAGCCAGGGTGTAGAGGAAGCCTGACACGGCTCCAGCTCCACCAGCATACGTGAACAAGTGCAGGTCTCACACCCCACCAGAGGCCTGGGGCAGCCCACCCTCCCGAGGAGAGTTCCCCTGCCATGAGGCGGCTCCCCTGGCTTGCCTGCAGTTGGCCTGTACCTGGGCAAAGCCCCCACGAGGATGCTCCTGACTGGGACTGGGACAGTGAAATCCAGCGTGGCGCATCAAAGCAGATAAAACACCGTGAAAAGGACGTTTCCTCCCCATCGCCCCCTGCAAAGCTCAGACCCCTCTCTCTTTCGGCGGTGAGAAGGGCTGATTCGACCCCAGGCAGGTGAAGCCACAAACTCGAGGGAGGGGGG